>PKRV01000027.1:71038-516880 GCA_003709505.1 Hyphantria cunea
ATATATAGCAACATGTTTCAATGTGTAATTTAATTTCTATCAGGCGTTTTTGCTTCTACATCGGTTAATAATTAATAGTAGTTACCCAGCAAACTTTGCACCTCATTACATTATTTCGTAAACATTTTCTAAACAACCGGTAAAAATTGTTTTAGTATTCATAACCGCCTCAATTTTCCACTGGTAGTGTACACGGATGGTCTTCAAATATATAACATTTCCAGTTTTCTTTTATTTTCTTGTATACAAACCTTGTTCTGACGATAACAGACACATAAAAAAAGAATTATACAATTAGATGAAGTCGATCGAAAGATATGCGTGTACATTCCGCATGCATCGCATTTAGGCAATTCATTTTTATTTCAAAAAATTAATCCTGATATAAAAAAAATGACTCATTTTTTAGTTTAAAAATATCTACAACATTAAACATTTCCAAATCTATACATGTCTATAATATATAAACAAATAAAATTTAACAACCTTTTACAAATTTTTTTTATGGCATATGGGGCAAACAAGTATACGTATCGCCTGATGGTAAGCGATTACCGCTGCCCATGGACATATGCAACACCAAAGGTATCACAAGTGCGTCGCCGGTCCTTGAGGGATGGGAGGGGTATGGAGGGAGGGGTTGGATAATGAAGTTGGGTGATGACACCGATTTTCTGTGAGGCCGTGTTATCACTCCGGTGGAGCCGGCCCATTCATGCCGAAGTGTGGCTCTCCCACGGAGTAAATTCTATTACTGGATCGGACCAAATGTTTGTATGATCCGCCAATATTGATAACGAAGTTGGGTGATTTCTATGGATAGTATATATGTAGCTACAAAAAAGTATTTATGTATTTCATTTATCAGTTGTCTAGTGCCCGTAGTACCCACTCTGATTTGTTTGGGAGTGAATGACGTTGCGTATCAGATATCCGATTTATTTATTACTAGCTGAGCCCCGCGGTATTACCCGCGTTTATTGTTGTACCCGCGGTCAAAACCGCGGCGAGAATTTGAGTAAAAAAAGAGAACATAGGAGAACCTAAAGAAGCCTAAGTTACTCCTTATATTATCAGCTATCCGCCAGTGAAAATTTCATCGCAATCGGTCAAGCCGTTGCAGAGATTAACTGGAACAAACAGACAGACAAAAAATTTAAAAAAAAAATCTTTTGGTCTATGTACTGTGTATACACATATATATGCAATAAGTAAAAAGAGATTATTTTAGTATTACAAACAGACACTCCAATTTATTTACTTGTATAGATGATTATTTGCCTATAAATTTAGATAACACAAAGTTTGTGAGACAACAATGTTTTGGACACGGAGTCTTAAAGTTAAGTGGTAAATCTGAAAACCTGAGTCTAGACATAAGAGCCATTCAGAAATTTCAATCACGCTTTAAGCATCTAATCTAAGGTCACTTTGCTTGTAAAGAACTTTTCTCAAGACGTACTACAGTCACTACTGTTTTATTTTGTTACTAGCTATGTCCTTCCTTAAGAATCAAAGTATGTCCATGCCGTATTTCATCGAAATCATTAAAGTGGTTTATCCAGACAGAGTTACTTTCGAATGAATATCATTCATATTGATTACGCACGCCTGTCCTTCACAAACCTCTATTTTACCTTCAACTGCGTATTTATAAATCAGTCAATTAATGACCCAAGTCCACTGGTGAACATAAAGCCCTCCGTCGTTTGCCTTCTGCATTTAATCTACTCCTGTAACCTTTTTCAGACCTCTCTCAGAGACGCTAATAGCCCAGTTGCACTCGGTGATTAGAAACAATCATCGAGGGTAAACAATGAAAGCGCGGTCAGTACCTGAATGGGGGACTGCTGGTGGCATGATACCAGGAGCTATTGTCATTCAGGAGAGCCGAAAAAGACGCGTTAAGACCGGTGCCAATGGCTTATGGCTTACAGAAATTACTTTCGAAAGCCTTACCAAGAGACCAGAATGCTCGAGTTCGCAAAAAAAGACGCTCAAGCCTCTCGCCAATCCTAGCAATGAGCTCCGACTTCGCCTTTGCGATGTCTCTTTTGAAGGACCTGGAGGCAAAGTTGTACTCCTTTTTTAGAGTGCTGATATTTTGATCCCCTACCGCCACTGCGTTAGCTCTGGCTTGGTAAGCCTCTTGCTTCCTGCGAGAGGCTTTTTTTGGCAGATGGACCAAACCAGGGCCGACACTTGACACCAATAGGACCACAGAAGATGGAATGAAAAGATCCATACCCTGTAGCTCAACATCAACAACTTAATCAGCAGTGGTTTTGAGATTGTACGGCGAGAAGCACAAATGTCTCCAAGGTTAGGACGCAAAGAAGAACCGCATCCCACCTCAATCTGCTGACTTGTAGTACCACACACGACGACTGCGAGCAACTCGCGATCGCGGTGAGCATGTGAGAGGCACTGTACAAGGCAATGGTCTGGGGAGCCAAGTGGGGCGTTTACGGATACGTGTTATCCGTCCGGATGAGAAGTCAGCAAAAGGTCCAACAATGAGGAATCCTACTCCTCCACAACTGGGACTCGCGTGGGCGTAGTAACCAGTTGAGTGAGGCCATATGCCTGGGTGAAGTCGTGAACAGATCTTTCCGCATGATCCGTTTTACTGGAGCTTAGCAAGCCGGCGTGGTGAGCGTTAAAATCACCCAGTACGAGGATCTCTACAGAGGGAATCTGCTGCTGCACGAAGTCTGTAGCTATCTGGATGTGCTCAATGAGTCGGTCAGTTTCAACATCGCCGCTATGGGACCTATAGAGGCACGCATAGACGCGGGGATGGTCGTCGCTGTCTACACGGAGCCATAAGATGGAGAGGTCCCCGCCTTCAAGGTTACTGAGGCAACGAGAGCTGATAATGTCTCTGACGTACACGCACACTCCGGCTTTAGACAAAATGAATGTTTTAATCCGTACCTAGGATAGCTGAGGTAGGATGTGTCCGTTGGAGGCGATATCTGCGTCTCGGTCAAAAGAGCAATGCTGGCTTTGCTGTCTCGAGGTGGTGATGGACAGCATCAAGATTACTGTGCAATCCCCTGACGTTGCAGAAGTCCAAGACTAGCGTGGTAGGGGGTGCCGTGATCCTACTGCTTCTGCCCCGAGCGTGGTTCGTCGCAGTTTTGCCCGCCCCAGAATACGAGAAGCAACCTGGGCATCGTTCACGACGACGTCGACGTTCAGGCACGTTGTGTCCTGAGCGTAGACCCCCAGAGTGGGATTCTCCAACGCTATCGCAGTTGGTACTCTCCTGGGGGTATCAATTGGTTTTTCAACTGCATGATCATGGGTGGGCCTCCGGTATCCTCAACCACTCGGTGAAACACAGCACAAGTACTGTTTCACACCGGTTTTCTGCAAGGCCGTGGTATCACTCCGGTCGAGCCGGCCCATTCATGCCGAAGCGTGGCTCTCCCAAGGTAAACATATTAGAATTAATAGATAAACATATTAGAATTAATTAAAGTACAACGGCAAACATATTAGAACTAATTAAAGTACATGTTACATATTAGAATTAATAATATCACTATCCATAAATGTGATATTAAATATTTACATCCCATATTACAGATTTACTTCCAAAGATTATTATGTAAATTAACATATTCGATAAGAACTGTGGAAGAATGTCAGCAGTGGAGTAGCTTTTGTGTTTTATCTTTCACTATTTTGTATGCGTTTAAAACTTTCTTATGTGTCTTCTGACTATTTTCTTTACGTTTTCTGCTATCGTTTGTAAATGTATATACCTACTATTTACAGATAATAACCGTCTTCTAACCATATCGTCTTTTACACAGACGTTTAGTTCGTCGCAGTTCATACCTAAAATTCTTTTCATTTCAATTTCGGTTTATCAGCCCGCGTCATGTCTATGCCCATAGTTTTCAACCTATTTGCTCTCCACTGCTGAATCAAGGCTAACCTATGCTAAGAGTAATGGATATGCCACCTTTAAATTAGTCAATTTTAAACCTGTTACCTGAAACAAAAGCTTTTTTGATAGCAATCTAAGACTAAGAGTAGGTAAAATAAAAGTAAAAAAAAAGGTAGCATAAGAGAGGTGGACGGAGCCCTTTGCCCAAAACTAATGACATCATCATCACTAGCCTCTAATAATCCACGGATACAACACTTTTCTCATAAAAAAGATTTTGACCGGCTTTGCTACGTTGGTCAGACGAATTAATAAGATTTGCTCCAAATTTTTCATGCCTTGGCACTGTTCTTGTCCTGCATAGTTTGTTCCTTAAGTCGACTGCTACGTAACCAATGGGAAGGGTGGTAATACACCGTATTTATAATTTATCACCACACGGAAATTAACAACCAATGACAATAACTTATACTGGAAACCGTAATATTGTTATCGTAATAGTATTCAGTAGAATCATCTTTAACAAAGACATTTTCCGAATAATTTCAAACACCTCAACATGATTGTATAATAAAATACTCAATGAATGAAATAGCTATTATCCTTATTATAATAAACTAGTTAATACCGCAGCTCCACCCGCGTATATGTCGGCTATCGAGGCAAATAGCAGCCTATGTATTATTTTGATGTATAAGCTATATTACTGTCAAGTTTCATCAGTAATTCAGTAATTTTTACGTGAAAGAGTAACAAACATCCTTACAAATTTTCACGTTTATAACATTAGTAGGATTATATCACATTGAATACATCTATAAGCTATTTTACATTAGTTCATTTCAATAACAGGCGTGGACCAATACACTTTTATAAATCTATTTATACGATTTATTAATCGTTGTGTTTAAGAAATCAATATAACTTTTAAAATTTACTCCTTAATATGTCTTTGAAAAGTACGTGTGTAAACCAGATTGAAGTTACTATCGCACAATTTGAAACATAATAATAGCCACAATTTTTTGTATTGATTCGATTATAACAGGCGTGCATAACAGTAATAACCCAAGGTGTTTTAATTTACATGATCAATTTTATAGCCTAATAATAAAATTTATTGCACAATTTAATATTGACACAAATTGATAAACATTCGTTATAAATTGCACAACATTATATCGTTCTACTAAAGGGTCTAATGATATAAAAGAATGTATTTTCTATACGCAATGTCAAGGTTCAGTTCAGGGCAAAAAACAAATTAGCATTGGACACTCTACGCCTGTCTGTATCTTGTTCGATTTGCTCTTTTAAATGACTACAAAAGTTATTCTTAAACAGTGTTGTTAGGACAGTTGAACTGAACTCATTGGTGTTAATAAAAGAAAAAACTTTTGCTCGATGTAAAATATAATATGGTGCAAGTAGCTTAATTTTTTTTCTTTTTTTTAATTGTTTTTTTAAGTCAACATGTTGTCGCTGCGGATTATATTAGTTGTGGTTCTAATAGTGAATTTATTCTATGTAAGTGGACGGAGTATAGATAAAGGTACGTATTTAATTTTAATATTTATTATTAAATTAAGATTGACATTTATAATTATGTGGGATTGAGGGTATGTTTGTTTTCAATTATGTGAATTAATCATTGTTGCTTTGTCACAGCCAGTTATACTAACTTCTCTAAGAGTTAAAGTTTTAATAACTGAAATAATAGATACGACGTACAGTCATAGATGTATAACTTTCAATTTAATTAGATTTTTTATTGAGTAAAAAATAAACCAGGTGAAGCTTTAACATCTAAGCATAGTACCTATTTATAAAATGATTTACAAATGAGGTCCATTCAATTTCTTTCTGTAAAGATTTTTTTTCTCATTTGCACAACAGTGGTATTATACAGCTTTTAATATTCCTCAATAAATGGGCTACGAAACGAAAAATAATTAGTGAAATTGGTCTAGCCGTACATATGATGTCAAGAATAAGGGAAATCTAAGCATAAACATCTAAGCATAGTACCTATTTATAAAATGATTTACAAATGAAGTCCATTCAATTTCATTCTATAAAGATTTTTTTCTCATTTGCACAACAGTGGTATCATATAGCCTTTAATATTCCTCAATAAATGGGCTAGGCAACGATAAATAATTAGTGAAATCGGTGTAACCGTACATATGATGTAAAGAACAAGGGAAATATATTAGTACCTATAAAATAACTATTTCGGATATCTAACACACAACGCTATCTAGTCTTAAGCAAAGCAGAGCTTGTGTTATGCGTATTAGACAACGAATATGATAGATATCAATAACACAACTAGAAAAATACCAAGTCTCGCGTCTCAGTTCTTTTACAATAATTTCTTTTTGTGAGATTTATACCAAATCCAATGAAGACATCGACTTGGTCATCGCATAAAAACAGAATATTTGTCACAAGTAATACATATTATATTAAATTAAATTATAAATTGATATTTCGGACATCTAACACACAACGCCATCTATTCCCAAGCTAAGTAAAGCTTGTGTTATGGGCACTAGACTAGTGATATAAATACATATATACTGTTTTTGTTAATAAATATATAGAAGATATCCTAACTCCGAAACAAATATTCGGAATCGAACCCGAAACCTAAAGCACAGCAGTCGCATATGCTTCCACTGTGCCACTGAGGCAGTTAATATTTAGATTATTACTGCGATTGCCAAGTCTTCTCCTCGCGGTTCCTCCTTAAATAGCAGAATCTCTAACATCCTGTCTTGAAGATCGTATAGCTAATTGTTACTAAGGGATACGCGTTATTTAAAATATAGGATGGTTTCTGGTGTGTTAAAAAATTAAACAAAACAATCAAAGTACACATAGAAGTCACCAGATTGTAAGTCATTGTACCATATTCTCATAGTGCAGACTTTGTTTGTTTAGATGTAATAATTAGCATCACTATCAAAGGTGAGCCACGCTGATCTCAGCACGAACGAGCTCGACTAGGGTGGTACTACCCTCGCACTGAAGATTAACTTAAAATGACAGCGTTCGTGCTGTCGTGTTTCGTTGGTGAGTGCGAGACCGGAGACCCAATGATGTAGCAGCATCACTAGGCCGGTATAGTGTGGGTCACTATGCAGCATTGTGGCATTATCTGCATTCGCAATGAGTATGACCATCACTCTTGGATTGTGCTTATGCTTTCCATCGGGCAGATTAGAGACATTTTGGCAGCGCCAAACATGAAAAAATAGTTATAAAAGTAACTCGACTTATTTTATACGCGGTAGTCTGATCCCAAACAAGACATCATCATCCAACATCCCAAGATGTAGAATATGGATAATATCCTTATTTTTTTTTTAGATTACTGTATCCCATGTTCAATGGCAAACGTAAGCGTACGAACGTCGTTTCGCGCTAAATTATCGTGGATTTTTTGATAGTTCATCTCGAATGGGAGTAAGAAACAGTTGAAATTCTAGTTTGCCTCTACAAGTAACCACTATACAACTACCATAACCCAATTACGTAAAATCATCAACAACCTATAATGTCCCACTGCTGGGCTCGGGTCTCCTCTCAGGAGAGGGTTAAGGCCATACGTCCCCACGCTGGCCAAATGCGGGTTGGGGACTGGCAAGACAACGTTGTGGCTACGTAATTTAACCGTTGGATGTTTTTAAGCCGCCCGAAGGCCTCCAACTAAGCTTCACGACTGTTATCCTATGATAACAACCGGGACCGACTGCTTAACGTGACCTCCGAATCACGGAGACGCTCATGGTAACATGCCACCAGCGGTCACCCATCCAGGTACTGACCGCGCCGTCGTTGCTTGCCCTCGCTGATTGTTTCTAATCACCGAGTGCCACTGGGCTATGAGCGCCTCTTACGTTAATTCTACGGTAATGGTAACTATTACGTAAAATATTTTGATAGAATTCATATAGCCTATTACTGTGGGAGAGCCAGGCTTCGGCTAGAATGGGCCGGCTCGACCGGAGTGATACCACGGCCTCACAGAAAACCGGTGAGAAACAGCGCTTGCGCTGTGTTTCATCGAGTGAGTGAGGTTACCGTAGGCCTATACCCCAGCCCCTCTCCTTATCCCTGTCCCCAGCCCCCAAATGCTGGCAACGCACTTGTGACATCTGTGGTGTTACGGGTGACCATGAGCGACGGTAATCGTTTACCATCAGGCGATAAGTCTGCTCGTTTGCCCCTTATACCATAAAAAACGGTCATCATTACGAATCTATTAAAACCGTAGTTATTAAACGGTACAGTAGTTTAGACGATACGGTGGTACATATACAGACTGCCGAAATAATTATCCTTTAGACTTTGCCATAGTCGAGTGGAAAGTATTTACTGCAACTAATATACCTATGCACATATTAAAGTACATTCATGAAGAAAATGACGAATCAATCGGATTCAAAAGGTTCTTTACCCTTTACGCTTTTGTTACAACTTAGTGACCAGAACGACGATCCCATTCTCAGTATTTGATGAAGTTTAAAAGAAACGGTTACTAATGATTAAATCTTACCCGTTAGTTACTTCGGGAATTTACCTCGAGAAAAAATTTATTAGCAGTGTTGTAAATTGTTATTTTGTTACTGCCCGTTAATTTTGTTTTACGTAATTATACTTGAATAAATTATCAGTAATAAATAAAGGGTTTTCACAGATTAATTAATTTATTTTATTAAACGGGGTCTCCAATATTAATTGGGATTGGCTACTACTTCAACCGGTTTTACGTGAATATTAGTTTTTTCACGTAGCGACTGGTGTCGGATCCACGCAACCCTAAGGTTGTTGTAGTTGTCTGCAAAATTCCAGTTGACTGATTCTCGACGGCAGGTGACTCTTTGAAGAGCACTTCCAACAGCTTGCTCCAAAGTTAGTCGCCCCTCCCTCTGCCCTTGTGCGTCTTTGTCCCAAATTGGGTGGAGTCAGCGTTGGTGTGATGAGAACGGTCATATCTTCAGTATTTGATGTGTTTATTAGCATTCAAGTTACCGTAGCTCAGTCTAGTTTAGGATCAGACTACTTTATGTGTTATGGCTCATCAAACACATCAAATCGGTCTTTAGATTTAATATCTGAAACATAAGCAAAATATTTTGCCCCCTTATATTTTCTTTTAATTCCTAACTGAATAACAGCTGGACTCAGTAGCAGTGCGTGTTTGTAAATAAAGTGTGCATCATGGCCCTTCGATCAGTGTATATGATACAAGCGCGCTGTCTAATATGTGTACTTAATCTACACTTAATATTATTATGCTGAAGAATATGTTCGTTTGTTTGGTTCAGCGCGCTAATCTCAGAAAGTACTGGACTGGATTGAAAATTCTTTTAGTATTAGATAGCTCGTAGAAACAAAAGAACGAAATATGAATAAAAAATATTTGCTACAACAGGGTCAAAAATATTTCTTTTGAGAGCTTTCACAGCTTCCTTGTGGAGCCGGAGATCCAGAGAAATTTTCCAACCTGTCAACAAAAAATATGAAGCAAATCTGTTCGCGTTAACAGGACACAAAAAATTATATTACTTATTGGTGACACTTATTACTTGAATGTTACATGTACATAGGCATAGTTCTCTCTCAATGCCAAGGATCTCGAAAGGGATTGTGGATTAATGCTTAGAATTGGTTTGAACATACGTTTTAACTAATTGTTACTAAAAGTGAAATGAAATGTGGAGGAACGGGTCACATGTCCCTCCAACACAAAGGGAGGATCCTCCAATCAGGCTAGGTGATCACGCCTGGCGAGCCACAGCCCAACGGTTGTTGGATTAGTTGTATATATTTTAATCGGCGTGAATACTTCTATTGCGCGATTCAGGATTGGTAGCTTCTTCGTACACTGCGTTACTCCGTAGTTCAGTGTATCTTCGGTAGATGGCGTTCGCTGTATGTGGAAGTCGCCACACGAAACTTTAAAATCTGAACTAGTAAGATGTCTAGATCTGAGGTATATATATATTTAAAACGTATTAAAAGGTTATATCACAGGCACATCTCTGCCTAGTATGGCTGTCATAGTAAATGCTAAATATTTTGTATGATTTTCTTGATAGTACACTGTTATTATTGTTATATTTTGTAACGCCTTTTTCTGCACGTAGACTAGTCATATTAGTTTGACCATCCGAATAAAAACCTAACCAATTTTCTAAAACCAAGTATTATCAGTAGTATATTCTTAAACATAATTACCCTGTTTTATCATGCATACGAACAACAAACCAAAGTCAATTAACATAAAAAGGTAAACAATTCATGTGGTTAATTACATGGTCGAATTTTAATCGTTACGCCCTTTAATCAATGTAATTATCTATGTTGATAATTGATTTAGCGATGTGGAGTTCGATTATAGAATCGAACTCTATATTGCAGTGATAATTTTAAAACTGATAGATTTTTTGTTCTGTTTCTTAAAATATTAAAGTTTGGTTTTCAGCTTCTTGTATTCTCTCTTGACTCTTGTTAGTTGAATTGATGTTTGTTTTCGGGTTATACCTTTTTTTTCTTTCGTTTTTGATTATACTTGAACTACGATTTCTTCTTAAAACATTCAACAGAGTAAGATAGGTAAATCCTTATTACCGTGGGAGAGCCACGCTTCGGCATGTATGTGCCGGCTCGGCCTCACAGAAAACCGGTGAGAAACAGCGCCTGCACTGTGTTTCTCCGAGTGAGTGAGGATAACGGAGGCCCATAATCCAACCCTTCCTCTCATCCCTTCCCCGTCCCCCTCCCCGTCCCCCACCCCATCCCCCAAGGCTGGCAACGCACTTGTGATGTCTCTGGTGTTACAGGTGTCCATGGGTGGCGGTAATCGCTTACCGTCAGGCGATACGTCTGCTCGTTGGCCCCCTATTCTAAAAAAAAGAAAGCGCTTTAAGGTCTTTTGTAATGTCTACTTTCAGGATCCATTATTAACGTGGTACAGGATATAAAATATTAATTCGTGATTTTAGTATTACATAAAACAATACTTAACAGATCAATACTTTCACTTTCAAGGCAAAAGTAAAGTAGTACCTTTTGAAACAGTTATTAAATACTTGACTGCCTCTGTGGTTGAGTGGTAGAGTATGCGACTGCTGTGCTTGAGGGCTCGGGTTCGATTCCTAGGCCGGACCAAATGTTTGTATGATCTGCAAATTTTTTTTCAGAGTTTGGGTATTTACCGAAACCGACGGCTTAACGTGCTCTCCGAGGCATAAATAAATAAATAATTAACGGCCATATCCTTTCTTTTCTTTCATCATTAACAGCTCATGATGTCTCACTGCTGGGCTCGGGGTCTCCTCTCAGGAGAGGGTTGAGGCCATACGTCCCCACGTTGGCCAAGTGCTGGTTGGGGACTAGCAAGACTACATTTTGGCTACGTATAATCTTGCCGTTGGATGTTTCTAATCTTTTCTCACATAGTATCAAATGATGTTTCGCTTCCTTCAACCTTTCGCTGTATGTTCGCTTAGATCTACGTAATGGATTCTAATGCAGTTTTTAGCAATAGATACAGTGATTCAAGAGGGAGGTTTATGTGTGTATTACATGCATATGATGGTAGAGGGAAACTGAGAATTTCAGAGACTTTCATGTGAAACCCGACCGTGTCACGTTGTCATGCGTAAACACTCGTCACTGTTTTACATTTGCCCACAGGCTGACGAGGGTCGCAGAACTCGTTTTGTTCTACGCCCTGGACAAAAATGGTCTTAGCAGGCCGACTCTATCAAAACCTCGGCTGTGGCCTTTATAACAATCTAAATAAAAAAATCCTAATATTTTCTCTACCCAAACATGAATGCAAAATGGTCTTCAATTGCTCAAATATGATGAGACTGAAAATCTGCTTGAGGGTAGACTGTAGCTTTTTATTTATGTCGTAGTTATATTATACTTCTCTAACTGTATGTTAACCTAGCAATGAATCTAGTGTACAATAAAGAGATCTATTATTATTATATTTTCATCTGGTTCCTATTACATACAAATCCTTTCACGTATTATACTTTAACCTTCTTGTCACACACTTACACGCACTCACAGAAGCACACGAACACAATCACTTACACACATTCACATATCACACAACTTTTCATTTCTTTTTATGTTTCTTTTCTCTTTTTATATAAGTGTTAAAATTTTACCTTGAAGTAATATTGTCAAACACCATGTAACTCATAATCTTACGGCGTAACCTATATAATGGGGGATGGCGTCGGTGTCTGTCACACAGTTCTTACTAGCTCAGACACCGTCGTTTTACTTTATCCTATTTGTGAATCATTAATTAATGTTACTACATATTAAATAATAAGCTGTACCTTATATTTGAGAAAATAAATATTATTAAACAGTATTATTAGTTTATAAAATTAATACCAGGTATTTTATATGCTAAGACAATTTCACATGGTTAACCTTCAGGCTATACAAATTTATCTCATATATAAAGTGCATTCTAGTAATATATAAAACAAAACTCTTTATTGTATGAGGTAGTTAGTGTTGCTGCGATATTGCATACTTTATTTCCAAGAACATTTATTATTTTAAAAGACATTGTAAAACTGCAAGATCATGACAGATAAAATTGAATTGTAAACTAAATTTGTTACAGTTAAAAGATATTGTACCTTAACGGCACAAATTTTAGGTTTAAATTTCTGTATCTGATTTCAATACGCATATTAAAAACAAATGGTTACACTCCTTGCGTTCTTTTGTTTCTTTGTATGGTGACTAACTAAAGCCGACTACATACAGTGATACACCGCTACTTACTACAGAGATATATTTGTTTAGATGTGCCTCAGAAGACTAGTGCGTGCATTGCAATAGCCTGTATAGCATTTATTGACCTAATAGGTTACCGGAGCAAATTTGGAAATCATTAGTTTTGATCGATACCGTACGGCGTGGTTTACCGTGAGAGAGCCAAACTTCAGCATAAATGAATCGGCTTGACCGGAATGATACCACGGACTTACAGAAAACCGGTGTGAAACAGTGCTTGCGCTGTGTTTCATCGAGTGAGTGAGAATAAATAAAAGGCCCATACCCCACCCTCCTCTCATCTCCCTCACCACCCCTCAAAGGTCAACAGCGTACTTGTAACGCCCCTGGTGTCAAGGGTGTCCATGAGCGGCGGTAATCGCTTACCATCAAGCGATACGTGTGCTCCTGCCACTTTTTGAATAAAAATAATAAGATTTGTCTGGTAACCCAAATGGTCCCACACATACATTACGATTTATGCGATCTGTCTGCATGGGTATATAAACCTGCAAATGTAAATCTTTTAGGCAAACCATAGCGTGTGTGGCCGTCTTTAAGTTTCCAGTTCGTCGCATGAGTACCAATTATTTAATAACCATATTTCCTGATTCTCACGATTACTTTTATTTTATAATTATCTTTATGTGTAACAAAAATACGCATAAAATTAAAAACCTTGAAATCACGTTATGATTATGTTATAATTGTTTTGATAAATTTTGATTAATGACGTTTAATATAGTAAACATTAAAACGGGAGTCAGGGTTATCTGGATTATTTATTTAAACTTATTGAGCAAAAGGCAGACATCATACTATAAGGCATTGATTCCCAGTCAGCCATTTTTTTAAAATGTTTTATATGTAAAATATTTAAATCCAAACTTATGTTTAAACGGCGAAAGTAACTCTGTCTGCTTGTCTCGCTTTCACGGGTAAACTGCTGCACAGATTTTAACCAAATCTAGCGTGGAAATACTTTGATTGCTCAGAAAGGACATAGGCTACTTTCTATCACTATAATTGACATATACTCGAATAGAGCCGCGAAGAAAAGCTATATAATTATTATTATTATTATATAATTAAATTTTCTCAATATGCATAATTTTGTTCGATATTATTAAATTATATGCAGAACGAATATACATTATATTAAATATTACGATTATATTTTGAATGATTTTTAAATTTAGTAACAGTAAAGCAATTCGTGATATTATACGCTACGGTGTATTATAGACGGTCCTTTACTTTAACACCTATGAGAGTCTATAATCTAACGGTTCGAGATTAAATGGTTTTATTCGTAACTGTAACTAGATATCTAATGAACCGCCGGTATAGTGTCGAATTACAAGCGATGTATATTCGGAGAGGACCTGAAATAAAGAAAGAGAGTAGAACCCTAGAGTATAGAGGGTATAGAGAGTAGGACGTAGAGTAGAGTAGTAGAGTGGTTTCTAGTAGTAATAGCCTAGTTTCAGGCGCCTAGGTCCGTAGGCACAAGACAACAGCTAAGCAAATGACGAGAATTCTCCTTGAAAACATAGTTATATATAAAAGAAAAAAACGTAACTGAGAAATTGTGCCTGCCTTTAGCTAACCTCATTTTAAAAAATGATACACAATTATTCATTTGCACTTATAGACAAGTTCGACGCAAATAGGCAAATGGGCATAGATCATTTGGATTTTCTTCAACTTCAATAATGACGTGATAAGTATAAGTAAAGAAGGTGAAAATACATGTTATATAATCGCCAGTATGACTTTTGTTATGAGAATATACTGAATGAATATATAATACATAAATACTTTCCCATAGATTTACATTGAGGAAGATTTCGTTAAAATTAATTAAATAATAAATATTTTGTTCAATTGTGATCCGAAATTACTTACACTTAAACGTTTCCTTGTTTGTGTTCGTTGTACTACCCTCTCACAGAAGATCAATCTAAAATGGAAACATTCGTGCTGTCGCGTTTCGTTGGTCAGAGATGGACCGAAGGCCCAATAATTCAAAAGCATCTGATGGCCCACCATATTGCGATCACCATGGTGCATTGTTGCATTGACTGCATTTGCAATGAGTATGGTGCCTATGGCAGCAGAGCAGAGTGCCTATGGAAAGCCAATACATCGCGAGAGACTTTACAACTTTATAACATACTGGAAACGGGAATTTTTGGATCATCCAAAGCGTTATATCATGTGAGGTTCGAATTCACATCATTTAATGTAGCAGAAAGTAGTTAAACTTAAAAATTACTGTGCAGTCTACACATGCTAAATCGCGCCATCACATTTACCAAGTATAGCTGATTATACCGATGCGCTTCTGCATCTGCGAAAAACCTCAAACGACGTAAGTATCAAAAATTATTGGTTATATACATTTTTGAACTATTTGAATTCGAGACGTTAGGATCATGGGGTCCGTGTGCTTGTGCTATATTCAAACAACTATCTAAGCAACTGATAGATGAAGAATTTTATTAGCATTGCCATTCAACGTGGAATGCTTACACTCTTTCAGGAACGATACCTGATGGCGATGATACGGTGGATTTTTTTGACGCTTGTAAATATTTTCGTTGGTTTTACTTCCTAACGTTTTTATTTAATTTTAAAGTTTGTAAATGTTATACTAAATTATTATCTTTCACCTGTCATTGTGTAAAAGTCTTATACAATAATAGCTTAACCCATACTGATCAATGAATAACACATTCAAAACTATCTTTAGTGTGTGTAACTATACACACAGTACAATGACATATTAATAAACACCTTTATCGTAGGATATTACTGTCTCGCTTAAAATAAACTATAAATAGCAATTGACACATTTATTAATTAATAACAAAAGCATAAAGAGCGTGTATTCCAAATTGGTAGAAATTAAGATACTGTTTGTAATAAAGGAACATATTAAGCGCATAATGGAAGTAATCAGTCGAAATTCCTGTTGCAAATAATTCGTTTCGAGCACAATTATTGATAAAAAGTTTATCGAAAAGGCCAAAGTAAACACGACCTCGTATTGTTCAAAATATAAAGGTTATACGTGTCTGTACGCGTAGAACTGATAAAAGAAATAACATAAAATTAACGGTACGTAAAAAGAATAATCGAAATAACCCCTTGGTTCAGGTAAATAGTAAACTGGGTCTGGATGACGTAGGGTCTAGATGTCGTAAGAAAGCGGTTCCCAGATCCCTCCGGTTTTAGGCGCAGAATGGCACACCGTGTGGTTTTAGTCAGTTCGATTCCGACACACAGCCCCGCCGCAAACCTCGGTAGGGTGAATGCCCGGGGGGGTTTCCACACGTAAAAAAAGGTGAATACTAATACCTTTTCATTTGGAGTGGGTGGTTCTGGTAGCAAAATGTTATTTCCGGCATTTAATCCATAAAATACAGGTTCCGTTAAATAAAAATGTCTTTAAAGCAATGTGACAATGTGTATTCAGAAAATGATATAAACTTAGCTGTAAACAGTTGCAATTTAAATTAATTTACTTAAGATATGTTTTAAAATGCAAAGAAAATATAAATAAATAGTAGGTACTCTCAACTAGAAACGAACTCCCAGTTTTGTTCCTTTCATCAATTTCTCTTTGTTTTTTTTTGATATTATTATCTACCTGGCCTTTATTATTCTCAATATTATTTGAGGTCGGCCACTAGTTCAACCGGTTCTGCCTGAATATCAGTTTTTCCATGGAGCGACTGGCATCAGAGGCATCAGACATCCGCAATCCTGAGAGCGAACTGAATTCGAAGGTTGAACTCGTTGTCAGTATATACAGCATTAAACATTATTTGTTATCGTATATATACAGATTGTATAACAATATCGTATTGGGCTACACTTGTAATGATACTTTTTTTTAAGTGAAAAGAAATATATAAATAAATATTTGAGGGCATTGAGTTCCCAATAACGATTGAAATATATGTTCATGACAACGGGACCGACAGCTAAACGTGCTCTCTGAGACATAGGCGTGAAACACCAAGAAACTTTCATACTCCGGGCTGCTATTAAAAATCGTGTAAGAAAACCCCAATAACACTTTTGGCCCGACCAGGAATCGATCCCGAGACCTCTTAAGCCAGTCTCGTCGATTATATGGACATAAAATCGTACAACAATTTCCCCTACAAAACTATATATTTATATGCAAGAATATGGTACAATGTCATTCAAATAATTTACTAATTATCATCATAATGACATTTCCACAATAATAAAAATAAATAGTACTTTTATCAGTTGTAGACAAATGTCAAAGACTTTAAAAATAAAAATAATGTGTGTACGCGCATAACTTCCGATGGACTACACTGCATTGGATAGTTTTTATTTTTTGAGTTCATTATTGTTAGAAGATTTGCATAAAAAAAGGGTAATAAGAATTTTTTTTTCGCGACTATTAGATTACCTGCGGAAAGCCGAGGTAAGCATAGCTACTAAAACAAGTTTTCCAGAAATGAAGAAAATATTTACAAATAAATGTGGCGTTACGATATTTGACGGGCCAGCTAGTATAAACAATGTTAAATGTTATTAAATGTGGTGTGTGCTGTTAATAGTAGAATCTGCAAGCAAGAAAATTAGGTGACTGCATAGTTATTTGAGCGCTAGCCCGACCTCATTCTACTGTTCTAAGTGTTGTGGGTTCAAATGGTCCACATGGGACAACACGCTGTGTTACATACATACACAAATTGTTGTTCTGACTCCAGTATCCTCACTCACTCTGTGAAACACAGCGGAGGCGATGTTTTAACCCGGTTTTCTGTAAGGCCGTGGTATCACTCTGGTCGAGCCGGCTCATGCATGCCGAAGCTCTCCCACGATCGAAGTATTTAAGCAATATTTAGGTACATTAACAGCAGTTTGGTTATCACAGTTCTAGCTCAGGATAACATTGAACTCACGACCTCTCGTTGAACAGTCATATCGCCAACCACCATTCCAACAGATCTGATAGTTGTGTGAAGCTAGAATAAACAATTTATCACCCCAGCAAGCACACGACCACACGATCACAACGATACCATGTGAACTCCGAAGATATGAAGCAACGTGACACGAGAATTATTTTCTTGATATATTCATCGTTAATAAAAAAAAATAGGAATAAAATAGCAAAGCTTTCTTTTGATTTTCTTTTGATTGACATTCAGGAATACGTTTATATATAAAATTTGAATGTCGGCAATGGCTCCAACGATTTTTATGATTTAGAATGCAGGGAACTTCGTGGGCGATAAACCGATGTAGGTAGGATTTGTAATTAGGAAATTTACCAAAAAACGTACCACTCTAAGCTCGGTCATCCAAGTAATATATCATAATAAGTTTATGTTCAATAAGCCTCAAAATTGCAAATTCGACATAGTTACTTCACAAGTAAGTACAAGTGTGTAACTAATTAAAAAATGTGGTAATTAATTAGTAAAATTAGTTTCCGTAGACATGAAGATAAAATACGCCTGTGTGTAGGGTTGTGTAGGCACTCTGGTGCCATCTCTTTATTTATACCCAAACTAAAATAAATGATATCTTGTTTGAGCTTCAAAATACGGAAGCCACATGTCACTGTTTCCAGCAGATTCTGTATTCTACATTTAATTTCCTAAAGATGGAGTTTCAAAATATTTTACTTTATAAAATTAAATACTTACTTGTTATTCCATACCATTCCATTCTCTCTCTCTTTCTTTAAATCTATTCTTTATATCGATACAGATAATCATTACATATTACAAAACAAAGTCCTCCAAGGCGTCTGTCTGTCTGTTCGCGATAAACTCAAAAGCTACTGCACGGACTTTTATGCGTTTTTTATTTATTGGTAAAGTGATTCTTGAAGAATATTTTCGCCTATAATTTGTTAAATTTTTGAGATTAACTGCAAAAATATAACAATGTTAAAGAAGTCGGAAAAAACAACCTGCACATCTCAGAGAAACATAGGCTATGGTATTTTTTGTAATGAACCCGTGTAAAGCCGATCCGGGCTGCTAGTCTTTTATAAAACATAATGATTACAATTTTTTAACCTATTTTTATAACGTGAAGAATGCTATTCACACCATACCCTCCGTGAAAGATCTCAGGATCTAAGGGCGTGTGTGGGACCGGTCTACCCATTAATCCCACAGTGGCCTACCTCGGCAGTCGAAAGAAGTTCCAAGAATGCTTCAGCAGCTTCACGAGTCTTCACTACTGCACACAATATCTTTACCTATGGATAATATTAATTCATTAGTACCTTCTGCATTTTGATATTGTTAAACATCAATTATTTACAGGATATGAACGACGTTAAGATACATTAGGTCTATATTATTGTTTACTGTGTTTATTGTAATGAGTAGTAGTGTAGTCAATCATCATCTTCTTAGTCTTTATTATTCCCAAAATGAATTGGGGTCGGCTACTAGTTCAACCGGTTTTACCTGAAAAATAATATTGTAATATATTTTTTTTCACGGAGCGACTGGCATCAGATCTCCGCAACCTTGAGGGTGAACTGAATTCGAAGGTTGAACTAGTTTTCAGTATATTTGAGGGCACTGACTTCTCAATAACGATTGCCATAGGTGTTCATGACAACTGAGACCGACGGCTTAACGTGCTCTCCATTTCATACTCTGGGCTGGTGTTAAGAATTTACTTGACTACAGGGTTGGCCTAGTGGTTTCAGTGGTCGCCACACCACTTCCTACTGAGCCAAGTGTTGTGGGTTCAAATCCTACATGGGACAACACTTTGTGTGATCCATAAATTGTTGTTCTAAGTCTGAGTGTACTTTGTGTCCGTTTCATGTATGTTTGTAAAGATCCCCGTGACACAGGAATGTATATTCCTAATGCGGGAGTTGTCTTTTTTAAAAAGAAAAGAAAGAAAGTAGTGTAGCCAATATGGGCATTTATAATTGCTTAGTTTACAATAAGTACCTGACTACCCAACTTAAATGGGTAGGACGTATACGTGAAGCGGCTACTTGATTACTACACTAGAGTTGTGCACACGACAGACATAGCTTTCCTATAAAATTCCCAAAAACTTTTTACTTAAATTATTTATACTATTAACTAATCTTAATCTCGAAGACGGCTCTAACAAATATCTTGAAATTTAAATACTAATATAAAATACCTTTAAGTAGAAACCAATTCCATTTTTTATCAAAATCACTTTGTATACTTAGATGTTTATACTCTTAGAACCTATTTTTTATCGCTGACTAAGGTCAGAACTGCTCGGAATTCAAACTATTGTTTGCTAAACTAATAATACGTGATACTATTAAACGAAAGTTGGACCCGGCCTTAACCCTGTTCTGGTGTCATTGACTCCAAAACTTATAACTGCACAATGCGAGTCAGACAGAAGCGTGTTAGGGATTTCCCGTCACGTGTTGCGTTCTGTTGCACCATGCGTTACGTTAGCTTGTAATTAGTAAGTAGGTACTCCATAAATTATTAACGTGCAAGAATCAACAAGAATAAATACTTTTTTATAAATTATCTTGCTTGAACTACTTTTCAAAGTAATGTGTGATTCATAGTGATGACATTTATTACAATTCAAAAATAACACCAGCGTATTCGTTAGTTATCGCTTCAAAAATAAGTCTTTGTTCTTTCCCAAGTATTAGGATATCTCCATGATAAATTTCAGTAAATAAGTTCTTCTGTTAAGATTGAAGAAGTAGCAGCTAGACAGACATATACTTTCGCTTTTACAAAATTAGTATGAAAATCTAGAGGACTTCTCTTGTTTATCCATACCTGTTTCTCATTTTTGGTGTTAGATGTCTACCATCTAGATAGTCACAAGAAGAGCCCATTGTTATGAAATCGAGCATTGGCAATAATTTTAACACAATGTTCCTTTTTTTAGTTTTTACTACAACTAAGGTTTCCATTATTTTCCATTATGTTCCATTATGCTCTTCCACACCTTGATGATATCACCCGGGTGATAACTTTTTGGAGTCTCCATTTCACCTAGTAAGAATTTCATCTAATTGTTTTCGAAGAGTGGGCAATCGAAATTTAACTAAAGTTTGCACAAGCTCATAGCCCAGTTGCACTCGGTGATTAGAAACAATCATCGAGGGTAAGCAACGATGGCGCGGTCAGTACCTGGATGGGTGACCGCTGGTGGCATGTTACCATGAGCGTCTCCGTGATTCGGAGGTCACGTTAAGCAGTCGGTCCCGGTTCTTATCATACGATAACAGTCGTGAAGCTTAGTTGGAGGCCTTCGGGCGGCTTAAAAACATCCAACGGCAAGATTTACGCAGCCACAACGTATTCTTGCCAGTCCCCAACCCGCACTTGGCCAGCGTGGGGACGTATGGCCTTAACCCTCTCCTGAGAGGAGACCCGAGCCCAGCAGTGGGACATTATGAGTTGTTGTTTTTTGCACAAGTTTGTTATTTAATTTATTTGTGAGCCTTAGCTGTGTAAAGTAAGGTATATGTAATATGAGATAAATATATTTAGAAGTCACACTATCCCACTTGGCTTTCTATTCCAATTGCGTAAAGTTAGTGGTACAATTAAAGGCGATCACTTCTATTGTAGTCACTCTTCTATTGTACTCCTGTATATTTTGACACTTTCCTGTTATACGTCAGGAACGGAAAAGTAAAAAAAAGCAAAGTTAAATATGTTTCTAACACTCGCATCAGTACGCAACGATTGTATTACAACAGGAACAGAAAAGGAAGGGTATTATTATCCGACTGCGAAAGAAGGAGGGTAATGTTTTTCGAGAGTATGAATTTATGTATATTTCTTTGGCACGCTCTAGAGCCTAAACGGTTTGTCGTGTTTTTATGTGAGTGATGTCAATAGATTCGTCTTAGTCATGGAAGTGACACTGCGTACATCAAAATTAAAAAAAAAAAATTAAGGATTTTGGAGCCAAAAGTGTGGTATCAAAATAAAGAATTTTTAACGGTGATTACGAATATATATATAACTTTTATGTTTTATATATGATATTGACACAGTCGGGTTTTATCTATAATATAAAAATGAATCACATAATGTGTTGGTAAGCGCACAACTCAAAAACGCCTGGACCAATTTCGCCAATTCTTTTTTTTAAATGTTCATGAAGTTCAAGGATGGTTTTTACGCCGAGAAAAAATCGAATAACTGTCAGAAAACCCCTTAAAACAGCCCTTTTATTTTTCCCATACAAACGTTTTCTATCTATAATGTAGAGTCAATTTGAGTTTTATTACTATTGTGTAAAGTTCACTGTTGTCTAAGCAATGTAAGTGCGTTCCTAACGTCAAAGAGTCAATTTGCACTTTATTACCGCTTTACAAAGTACAAATTCAATCATATCTATCAAAACAGTGTGCGTGTGTGCGTTGGAGCACAAAATACATTGTTGGAGGATTTCATGTCGCGTTCTGAAACTCAACAAAAGTGATATTGCGGACCCGACCAAATTTAATAGTCACAAAATGTAATAGATCATTAGTACTGATTTTCTATTTGGTTGGCTTCGTAATATTATTTCTTTTGTTTTGCTTTAAAATGCATCAGTTTTCACGTCATTACATCAGTCAAACACAAACCGCGTTACCAAAATTGTTTTATTATTTTTAATTATTAAGTTAATATCCCTATTTTACATATATAAAACTTTGGTATGGCTACGGATTTGACACCAAGTCATATCAAATTAAAAAAAAGTTGAAAAAACAACAAACTGTCAATGTCGATTTGTCAGTTTACAACCGTTGTTTTTTTTGGATTTTCTGTTACTTACTCTACTGATTTTAATTTTGTCAACTGATACACGAAACAAATTCGTATATTGTATTTTGTGCAGTATTTAGTTACCTATGATCGCTAATAATTGCATGTGACATTAAATAATGTTATAGATATATTTTTTTTTACAACTCCCGCATTAGGAATATACATTCCTGTGTCACGAGGATCTTTACAAACATACATGAAACGGACACAAAGTACACCCAGACTTAGAACAACAACTTATGGATCACACAAACTTTACTCTGATGTGACCTTGACCTTGAATGTGCGTTATTCCATCTCCTCCATCCTCAATCGTCCAAATCCACGTCCGTGACTTTTACCGCGTCCATGGCTCTAGATTCTCGCTAAGCTATCACAAAATTGGTGTCGTGTCCGATTTAACCCTGTTTCCGAACGCAGACGACAGGGGAGCCACCTCGGTGTATTTCCTTGAAACGTCCGACTTCACCAATGTAATGTGACTTCCTCGATAAGTGCATTACAAATAGATACATGGCATGACACGACCGTAGACCGAGAACGACTCATGTCGCACACAGTAAATATACATATAAACGGCTAAGGTATGTGTCAGGCGGGTGAATGCCTGGTGATCTGAGCTACAGACTCACGTCTAATTCAGACACAAGTCCTCTTACAATTGCTGTATTGGGTCTTGTTTTTGCGTTGTGATAAGAATTAAATTTCCATGTATCGGTAGAAATAAAGAAATTATTATTATTATTATATACTAATTACAGAATAGTTTACACGACACGTGGTCTAAGTAACGATTCCAACCTCATATAAACACCTCGTTAGTTTAAATCTTAATAATAACTGGCCCAATAAAATATGTTATAACCTTTATAATTTAATAATCAAGTAAGAAGTTGATTTATATTAAATAATATTAATATCTTGGTGCCTTCCGCTTGTCATCTTTCGGCGCGTCTTATAAATAGTGCCTATTGTTATTGACGTCTGTACTCTTTTTATACAATGGTACTTCCAGCTTAATAAATGTTTAATGTAACACAATCCTGTATTATCAAACAATAATTGTATGTTAATAATCATTAGAATAATTATGATAAACAATATTAAATATTATTTACTAAGTTTGCGAGATTAGTATTGAATAGGGTTGTGCCAGTCAGATGTTTTAAAATGTCGTCGGTTAGTGTAATGCGGGCACATTAATATTCTAACCGTTCTACTCGCTTGCGTTCTGCCGGGTTTATATGAATCTGCTAACTTTGCTAATACATACATGTGTCCCTCCAGCTTCTTTTTAAACTTATGATTTTTTAATGAAGTGAAAAGGAATTCATTGGGTCTTAATAATCCACTGTTTCAAATACGAAAATTAAATTGATTTCTAATAAAGTACAGTTACTGTTTATGGTCGAATTAACAGTCACACTATTAATATATATAATACTACATAACTACAATTGTCTACAACAAGCTCTCAAGAATCTTATATTATTTAGTTGAATAATTCATTTTATTTAATTAAAATGGCGGTGTTTCCCGCCCGTGCCTCGGAGAGCACGCTAAGCCGTCTGTCCCGGTTGTCATGAACGTCTATGACAATCGTTATTGGGGAGGCAGTGCCCTCAAATATACTGACAACTAGTTCAAACTTCGAATTCAGTTCACCCTCAGGGTTGCGGTGGTCCGATGCCAGTCGCTCCGTGTAAAAACTGATATTGGTTGAAGTAGTAGCCGACCTCAAATCTTGGGAATAATAAAGGCTAGGAAAATGACGATGATGAATTTTTTTTTTAAATCACTTACTATCGTATTAAAAACTCTATTCATATGAATGAATGTACGGAAAACTAATCACTTGAATGCGTACGTCAACGCCATTGACGTAAATGCAGCGTCTAACCCGCATTGAATTAAAACATGCATGAACATATATATTAGGTAATTGAATAAATTACGTATTCTTATTGACACTCTTTAATACCTTCATCTGCAGGTAATCTCCTTACCTCGATGAAATTAGTCCGTACCTGCATACTAATATCATAAATTCGAAAGTAACTCATTCTCTCTGTTACGCCTTCACGGCCAAATGGCTGAACTGAAATTAGCCATAAAGATATTTTGATTCTTCAGGAATGACTTTGGCTATTCTTTATCGCGATAACATTAAAATGTGTCGGGTCGGCTGGAATTCTACCAGGACTTTACCGGGATTAGCAGTTCTTTCGTTGTTTTCTACAATTAAATGAGGTTGCTGGAGACCCTTTCCAAGAACCTCTCCCTATCTCGGGAAGAGGACTCAAAGGGCGGAAACATACTTAATAGTAATATTTTGAACATCTAATACAACACTATCTAGTTCCAAACTAAGAACTTATTCTAATACTAATATAAATACTATGTTCGTGATGCGGATGATGTAAGGAAGCGTGCTATTCAACGATGGTGCCGTCGAAAACTCGAACATTGCCCGCATTTTAAAGCAAGCGCGGGGCTAAATTTAGTTTAAGTATAGTCACTCACTTTGCGAGTGGCGTTAAGACGAGCTAAGGTTTTGATACAAGATACAATTAAAGACTATTTCAACTGCGCAGTATTAGATTAGTACAGTACATAACGAGTTGTCCATCCAAACCAATCCTCGTGACGTCACAAAAAGGGAGTAGTCGTTTGATTTTACGATGTCGCCGCAACAATTTTAGTTCACAATTGTAAATCTACCCAATAATATCATAGGCGCGTCAGTCAATTAAGATTAAGCCGATGTTATATGAAACAATTTGGGACGATACATACATCTAAGCTGTTTTTTTTGTAAATTCATACATATTATATATACAACACACCCAAATTCCGAAACAAAAATTTTCAGATCATAAAACATTTGGTCTGACTCGGAAATCCAAACCGGGACCTCAAAAACAGCAGTTGTGTATGTTACCACTGCCCCTGCGGCTGTCTTATAACACTTGTAACTTTTGAGTTTTGTGCATGTCCTTTCTTTGAAAGCAGCCTTAAATCAATTGATTATGATACTAGTCCTACCTTATTTAGGTAATTATTTTGATCATTTACCATTTATTAAATTTGAGTTTCTACTGTTAAAGGTAGTAACCACCAGTTTGATGAGAAAAACAAGGATCACTGGACCGTTCAAGCACAGTGGATGTTACATACAAAGGTAATTTAAATAGTATCTAAACGCCAAATTTTCTCCCACACAACTTTACTGAGGCTATTTTAACAAAGCATCTCCTACTGACGAACTTTCTGCTGTTGTTAATTATCAAATAGATAATCCATATTGTATTTAGGTACTTTTTTCCATTTCAGGTTAATGCCATGCTCAACATTAGAAAAGCAAAAAATGTTATTTTATTCCTCGGAGATGGCATGAGCATCACGACACTTGCTGCTACTAGAGTGTACCTTGGACAGCAGTACGGACATTTTGGTGAAGAACTTAAGCTGAGTTTTGAGGTTTTCCCGTTTACTGGATTAGCAAAGGTATAATTTATGATTACTATGGATTATATTTTATGCCATGGAAAGTCATGATACAGCAGGCACTTGCTGGGCTGTTATGTTATATCAGGCTGCCTTGACTCGAGTAAAACCACGACTTCAAAAAACCCGTGTTAAGTAAGCTTTTTGTTATTTTTCACCGAGGACCTTTTTTCCATGTGGAAATACTCTCGGATACCAGTTGCTGTGGTATCTGGGGGTATTTTCAATATGAAATATAGTGGTTACTTATTATACTTATTTTAACTCGCAATATGGTGCCTACTAAAAACTGCATGCCACTTCGTGTATTAGGGTATTACTTTCCTTTCTAGGATGCACCAGGTGCGCCCTAGAAAGGAAAAGCAAGGAAACCCCGAAGTATCTTGGGTCACCTACTGCTTATAGATGCCCCCCTTCTGTTTGGGAATAGCGATGTTCCCGTTCCTGTCCCCAAAATTGGGGGCGTGCGCTCTCCGTAGCATTCGGATCGCCACCCGGGCTTGCTTCTGCTAAGGTGACAGATTTTAACTGAGGGCCTGAGGTTATAATATCACTTCAATTGTTATTGCCTTCATGAATTAACAGCTTTTGGTTCGTTAGTTGTCGTGGTTAAAGTACCTAAAATGTGTCCTAACTTATAAATCAAAATATCTCCATTTTCATAACAAATCATTTTTCGATTAATATTTTGGATGTATCCTATTTTTCTATAATGTGGCATATTTTTCCTGTTGAGGTAATAAGATCTACCAGAGGCAGCCGTGGTAGGGGTCAGATGTTTTGATTTTCCTGTTATCCGTGACGCAAATCTTTACGAATGAAAATGGAATGGACAGAAAATAATAGATCTGGAGAGGTTTAACTGTTTAAATTCCAGAAAAATGGGTATTCGTGGGTAATTTATTCATCGTTTAAACCTATTTTGAGTTATTTATTCCAAAACATAAGGTTTCTGTGAAAAGTCTACTTTAGTTTACAGAGAAACGCACTCCTTTCATTTTATTAATGCCAGCCTTGAGTTATAACAATTTTAATCTTATTGCAAAAGGTGTAACTTATAATTCTTAGTTATCATCAGCAAGTTTATTTATAATATTTTTTTAGACGTACTGCGTAGACCACAACGTAGCTGATTCAGCTTGCAGTGGTACTGCTTACTTGACTGGAGTTAAGGCCAATAGTGGAACCGTTGGTGTAAGCGCTGGAGTTAAAAGAGGGGACTGTAAAGCGCAAAAAGAAGGCTTGTATTCTGTCACTGGACTGATGGATTGGGCTCAAACAGCAGGAAAGAAAACAGGTAGCAATTTGTCATAATCAGTAATGTCAATTTATAGTGTTCTAGGCCGTTGATCCTGAAGATTTAGTGAAAATAACAAGCTATTATGCACCACAACTGAGACAAGTAAGATTTTAGAAAAATATCAAGCATGTAAACTTAAAAGCCGACCTTAACCTAGCTTAGTTCAAAAGGCTCGGAGGGAAAAAAGAAGAACTAAACATCATATCTATAAAGGAGCACAAAGAAATATGGAAAAATTCAATTAAACATTATGAAGCTTACCGGATCACAAATAAATGATTAGAATTAGCTTCATGCATATTTAGTTATTACATAGTTCAGCTCATTGTGACTAAATGGCATTGAAGTACTAAAACACTTAATAAAAACATTGTTTATGAATTTCAGGTGTGGTTACCACGACACGTGTAACACACGCAACTCCGGCAGCATCGTACGCGCATTCCGCTGACAGGAGGTGGGAGGCGGATACCGACCTTCCTCCTTTAAGCACACTGTGCGAAGATATTGCTATGCAATTAGTGAGAGGAGAGGTTGGAAGCAAAATTGACGTAAGTCTCGTTTGTTTATTTCAACAAAAAAGAACCAAATTGTGATGCAGTAGAAAGTACAAAACAAGAAGGTATATATTTTTTATTTCAACGAGTCGGGACAAGTTATTAGCTGAAATCTGCATCTTAAAATATTCCTTTGTAAAAGTACGGATCAGATCGAACGAATCTAAAAAACCAAATATAAGAACAAATTTCATACGAATACCATAATTATTAACAAGCCATCATTATACCAGATTATCAATCTGTATTTGTGTGAGTACTGCTTGTTATTCCTATGGTAGTTTTTTGTTTTGTTTGTTTTCATTCTTTAGTAATATTTGATTCAACAATTGGTCTTAAAATATACTGTACGTAGTCTTAATTTTCTGAACAGATTGTTTTAGGTGGTGGTCGAAGAAATTTCTTCCCCAACTACAAAACAGATATTGAAGGTAACCAAGGCTACAGAAGCGATGGGACCGATCTTATCGGTGAATGGATCAACAACAAAGAGAAAACTGGACATAAACCAATTTATATTCACGACCGGCAACAGTTGATGAACATTGACATAAACAGTTATGATAGTGTGTTAGGACTGTTTTCTCCTGACCATATGCCGTATCATTTGGAAGCTGAAGAAGATGATCCAACTCTCAGTGAAATGACACAAAAAGCAATACAAATGCTGTCAAAAAGTGATGATGGTTTCTTCCTATTTGTTGAAGGTAATACATTTCTTATAATTGCAATGCTAATTTTATTGCAGTAATCAGACACACGGTGATTTTTCAATAATACGGTAACTATTGATCAAAATCAGGTTTTAGTTTAATGCACCTTTTGTCAGATTTGTCTGAGTTAAATCGCTCATTTATTTTACTTCGTGAGATAGCGTTCGAACTTGATTGATAATTTTCAGTCATGCTTGTAAAGAGTATTAATTTCATTGATCGATGTAGGCCAACCTTTATTACTAATTGCTTCGTTTTGGCTTCCTTAAAACTTAATTGTAAGTTGAAAGTATTGGTGATTGTATTATTTTGACAACACTATTTAAATCTATTTTTTTATTAGGTGGAAGAATCGATACAGCTCACCACGAGACCAAAGCTCGTAAAGCATTAGATGAAACTGTAGAATTTGCTAAGGCGGTTGAAGCAGCGCTGCGGATAGTGGACACAGAAGAAACTTTGGTTGTGGTTACCTCAGATCACAGTCATACAATGACTTACAGCGGGTATAGCAAGCGGGGCTCGGATATTTTGGGATTATCTAACAAGGTTATTTTAAAAGTATTCAATTGTATCATTTACTACATAACATCTTAAGTGTATTTTTCATTATTTGAATTAGTAATATCAAAGTAAAATATGTTCTTATCATATTTTGTATCAGAAAGATATACCTATTCATATTTCGTTCCAACTGTCACTGATTAATTTGAAGATTTGATTAATCAAATTGTTGTTGTTGTTGAAATATTAACCACGTTAACGTGGTTAATATTTCAACAATTACCTTTAAATATGAAAGTCTTTTTTGTAATTTTTACTCATCTGTGATAAGTCAAGTGATAGTAGAAAACACACACATCATTAAATTACTCAATAGATAATAATCATTGTAATATTTACAAAATAAAATATAATTATTTTATATTTACAGATGAACGCCTCCGATCAGCTTCCCTTCACCACACTAAGCTACGCAAATGGCCCTGGGTACAAAGCTGAAATCAACAACATGAGACATAATCTTATTTTGGATGATCTCAGTAAGTTAATATTAATGTTCTATTATTAAAGTTATATTTTTGAAGGGATCATTGTCATCCTCATATCAGCCTTTAGTTTGCTCCTCTTCAATGTTATCCTATCTCTTTCAAATTCCACTTTTGCCCAATCCGGCTCTGCAAAGGCCTCCTAAATAAACACCATTTGCCAAGTGTTGTATGGTAAACTAACATCAGAAGGATAAACCAACTTGTCTACAGGTAATTTCGGAAATAAATGAATAACTATCATTAACGAAGGCCTGCACTGCTAAATTAGAGAGTATCAACAATAGCGTGTATATAAATGATACATAGATATGGCGACTTTGTGATCCAAATATTCATTTTGAAGTATATTTTTTACAGATAACATTGATTATACATACCCATCTCTAGTTCCCACGCCCCGGGAGACTCACGGCGGAGAGGACGTAGCAGTATTTGCCAAAGGACCTTGGTCCCATCTTTTTACTGGAAACTATGAGCAGAACTACCTACCACACGCCATTGCATATGCCGCATGCATAGGACCCGGTCTTACGAGCTGTAAATTGTAAAATAGTAAATTTTAGTGCCAATAACTATAAAAATAAAGATTTAAAGTGTTGTGAAGTGAATAAATTTGAATGAAATAAAATAAAGTATTATATGAATATTTTATTAAAGACAAAAAAGTAGAGAAGTAAGGTATTAAAATGATTGTAACTGATAGCCGAAGTACTTAATTGAAAAGTATAAAATAGTAGCAATACGCACACACACACACACACACACATACACACACACACACACACTGAAAAAGATTATGACGTAATTACTCCAATATATAGTCTATTTTTGTTAAATGTTTGAAATAGAGGCCCATATTAAGGGCAGAGGCTCAATAAAAGCTTTGTTAAATTTAAGTTTGGACAAAATATTGACGTTTGTATCTGACTCAAAAAGACTTGATTATTAAATTTTTTACTGAATTTGCGGCTACCAACTTGACAACAGATTTAAATTAACTAAATTTTTATGGAAGTAAATCTAAATAATTTGTTAATATGTTATTAACTGTATATAATAATTGAACAATTTGGTAGAAAATATTTAGATTTTTTTTCACCAACTAGTGTAAGTCCAACACGGCCGCTAATATATTTAATTAATAATAGTTCAAATTATATTGGTCATATTGAAAAAATACTGGTTAAAATTTGAATAATGTCTAGTTATATCCTCTATCAATCTAAAAATCAGTTTGGGCGGGAACCAAGCAATATTTCTGATACCTATATTGAAGAGTTAATATTTGTAATATTTACTTTTCCATAGATTTACATAATTTAGGTATTTGTCAAATTTAAGCAATACTTGTGTGATAATTTTATAGTAAAATATGTAAAAATTGACATACTGTATAATAAAATGAATTTATTTCGTACTTACATTAAGTTATAATAGTAAGAGAATTTAATTACTTTAAATGAATTTTAATAAAGTATGTGTTCAATGTAAACTGTCTTTTATTCGTGTGTATTATTAAATATGTATACCTATCTTTAGTACCTATAATACATGTGTTGTTGTATGCAATACGTAATTTAAAACCTATTTGAGAAACAGAGTCGGGCTTAGTCTGGAATATGCTGAACTAGGTCCTATTCTGACACGTTCACGTGGCAATCATAGCTCGCCTGATTATTAAAAAAAACACTACGACATCACAGAAAAGCTTAGGTATATAATAAGTATATCTAAGCTTTACTGTGATGTTATGTCTTATTGTGTATATATCACAACAAATATTATTTTCTTTCTTTGGTTCTTTTTTATTTATTCCTCTTTTGATAGTCACAATCGGGTATCACAAGGTACTAATAAGTAAGCTTTTACCATAGAAGAGTCAAGTTCGAGTCCAAATTGTAAAATTTATTATGAACTGAGCTTAAACGGAGTGATATTACGACCTCATACAAAATAAAAGTGTGAAATAATTATTTTGTAGTGGCTTTTCACCAAGTGTATGAGGTGCCTAGAACACCATGTCCCTCAATGTTAGACTTCAGTAAAATTTACATTATATGCATTACATTGGAGTGTGGCAATTGCCACTACAGCGCAATAGAAACATACTCTAGACTATAGCACCATCTACTAAAGATACACCGAACTACGTAATAATGAACTATGGAGTAACGACTAATTCTGTAATAGAAGTTCTCGCGCCAATTAGTATATCTAAAACATCCCAAAATGAATCGTTGGGTTACGGCTCGCCAGGTATTATCATCTCTGTCTGGTTGGAGAATCCTCGCTTTGTGTTGGACGTCCTGTGTTAGGAAAAAGTTATTAATGAGTAACAAAAATAGAAAAGTTAGGTTTTAGAACATAATTAGGTCAACAAAAAGTTTTACGCTATATTATTTGAATGAGAGGGGAATTAAGTTAGACAATATAAGTCAAATCTTTCACGACACCATTCTAAATGATTTATGTTGGAACGAGGTATTCTGTTGACTGACTATAATTATACTCATTATTAAGCCCTGAAAATGTATAAGTCGTTTTTATATGGAATAGTGGGTAAAAGAGCTCACGTATCGCCAAATGGTAAGCAATTACCACCGCCCGTGGAACACCAGAGGCGTCACAAGTGAGTTGCTGGCATATGGGAGATGGGGAGAAATATAGGACAGATGGTGAAGCGCTTGGGAGGCCTCCGGTATCCTCATTCAGTCCGTGAAACACAGTGCAAGCGCTGTTTCATTCCGATTGAGTCGGCCCGTTCATACTGAAGCGTGGTTCCCCCACGGTGGATAATGTCAGGATTTACTAATTTAATGAAAAACTTTGTCGAGGTCGAGCTTGTGTTATATTTACATGTATTGTGCGTAGCACACCTCTTCAAACAAAGACTTTCATGTTTACAAGAGGAATGGGATCTAAAATTTGATTAAAACAATATTCAAAGGGACAAAATTCTCTTTAATAACAATTAACAATTCACACAAAACACTAATTCAACATAAAAGCAACTTTCGAAGTAAATTAGTCCCAATCTAATTATCAGTCAATAGATACTTGATGGACAAAGACATAACAATTCAAAACAAATTTAACCAGGAACTCAAGCTTGTTTATTATTTAAATATTCTCTTCGAGACTTGTAAATAGTTTTGCTAGGTTTTCTATAGTGTTATTTTCTTTGTTATCTGACTTCAAAGAAGGAGAAGGTTCTCAGTCCAATTGTATTTATTTATTTTTTGGTTTAATCATAGTAAAATTTATAGTCATTATGCACGCATTATACTCAAGCTGAGCAAATACTTAGCAGAGTCTAAGTCACCGAAATCTTTGACTTAGCGAATACTTCCGTGCTCATTGTTAATTCGAAATTTTCTAAAAAAACACGTTGTGAAGCACTGCAGTTAATTAACAGGCACAACTTTGTTTCGACCCTCAATGACGTTTTCCTTAGAAATATTGGCGCAGCCGGTGTAAAGGGCATCGGCTCATGTTCCCCGTAATGAGGAAGATGCACCAGCCTCTCACCAATTGTAACTTCACCCTTGCAACGTCTCTTTTGAAGGGCCTGGAGGCAAAATTGTCCTCCTTTTTTAGAGTACCGGTATTTAGTTCTCATACCGCCACTACCTTTGACCAGGCTTGGTAAGCCTCTTGTTTCCAGCGAGAAGCTATTTTGGAAGATGGACCAAAGCAGGGCCGATACTTGCCACCAATGGGGATTACAAAAGATAGAATGAAAAGCTTCATACCCTTTAGCACAACATCAGAAACAGAATCAGCACTAATGTTAGGATTATCCAGCGAGAAGCACAACTGTCTCCAAGGGTATGACGCAAAGAAGGACCGCATGCCGTCCCAATCTGCTGACTTGTAGTGCCACACAAGACGGCTGCGTACAACTCGCGATCGCGGTGAGCAAGTCGCCGTCGCCGTCTCAAGGCGCCCTCTCGGTCCTCGTACACGACGGTACGCTCCTCCAAATAGTCTGCCACCAGTCGCCTCAGGTACTCTGGCACCCCGTGGTACTGGAGCGCTTCCCTGATGCAGCTGAATGGCCGACTATTAAAGGCGTTGGCGATGTCCAGAGACACCGCCAACACCACGCCGCCACAGCTCACCGCCTCTTCGGTCAGGCACATCACGGCATCGACCGTCGAACGCTTTGCCTCTTAACCTATCTCAATCTTGCCAATCGCATGTGATTTTGTGTGAATTTATATTACAACTAAATAATAAGATGTTGGACAACACAAGTGTGCTCTTATTTTAAAATTCGTGACGTTGCACCGCTCACCATGGCACGCGATAACCTAGACCGCTATGAGGCCCCGTCTCATGCTCCTACAAATATAATTTGTTACTAGTGGATTGCATGCTGTAGTCTCCTGTGATTGGAGTACCGAGAAATTACTGTAAATTTTTATTTTAAGTTATAGTTGTAACTATGACTCGGTGAAAATACCTCGATGGCGCAGTGGTAGCGTACGCGACTGCTGTCCATGAGGTCTCGGTTTCGAATCCTGGATCGGACCAAATATTTGTATGATCTGCAAATATTTGTTTCGGAGTTTGGGTGTTTTTGTATGTTATGTTGTTTATGTATAATATGTATTTTACCAAAAAAAGTATTTATGTATTCATATCAGTTATCCAGTACCCATAATACAAGCTCTGCTTAGTTTAGAACTAGATGGCGTTGTGTGCTAGATGTCCGAAATATTTATTTATCATTTATTATTTATAGTCTCCGTTGGATATCCTTAGACTATATAAATAATAAGAAGATTATGAATATACATATATGATAGGATCATATAGTAGCTCTATTGTCTTTCCGTTTCATTTGTTACTCTTTATTCGTCTGAAATATTGAAGACTAGCCGACTAGTGCCCACTACATTGGGCGTTAACCGCCCGCTTTTCTTCTACGTGATTTACATATGCCATTATATTTAACTAATTTTTTGGTTCATGCATAATTAAATATGACATATGTTACTTTTGAATAGTGTCAGTTTATGTTAGTGAAAGAATATTTTTGAATCGGAGCAGTACTTCCGTAGATTACCCCCTACAACCATACGAACAAAGTGAGAAACATTACCTCGTTATTAATATTATAATATATAATATAGATAGAAGAAAAAAAAATATATGAGAATATCCTAAGTTTGTTGTGAGTATATTACTTTGTGTAATTCTTATTTTGTGTTAGTATCGGCTGAACCAATTTTGACGGGACTTTCATCAGATAACTAATTATATAAGAAGTAACTTAGGCTACTTCTTTTCAATAAGCCTTGCCCTTTACGTTACTGGGAAATACCGCGAAGCATAGGTAATATATTACATGGATGAAATAGATAATAATGGAAGGAAGGGAATAATATTTTAACTGAATTTATTGTTCAATCATTACAAAATATGGCCTATGACACTCCTGAATAGTGTCACTTTCTATTGGCGAAATGATTTTGTAGGATTAGATCGGTACTCCGAAGATCACCCCCTACAATAATACAAACAAAGTTGGAAACTTCACCTCTTTATAATATTAATATAGATGAAATGGATAATAATTATGAGGAAGGAAATACGACATATATTACTTTTGTTGACATTAATGCTTTTTAGAGGACAACTTTGTTTTTCTTTATTTACGTATCAATAAGCCAATGTTGGTTAGGCAAAACAATAAGAAAAATTCTGGTAAACAAAATTTTGGTGTAGAACAGGAAGATATAATAGCTAACTTACACGATAATTTAATTTTACCGTAGGAGAGCTACGCTTCCGCATGAATAGGCCGGCTTGACCTGAGTGATAACACGGTCTCACAGAAAACCGGTGTGAAATAGCGTAGCCACAGCAGCAGCGGAGGCCTATACCCCGATATACAATAATAACATATTTTACAATAAAACCGAGAGTTGCAGAATAAGTTGCGCTTGTAAATATAATGCTGGTAACCAATTTTATTTAAAAAATGTTTCACTCATATCCTTTGGGACTTCCTCGTTGGATTTTAATGACAAGTCAATTAATTTAACTGATGTTTAGAGTAATGGTATGGAATACCTTTGGTTACCTTTTATTTATCTAATTAGGTTAACGAGGTCACACGAATTACATTCCTCTATGAGCCGTAAGGGCATTTTGTGGCACAACGGAGTAACTGCTTGAGGAAAATAGCTAGTAGCAATCAGGTTCTAATTTTTTATTTTTTAAAGCCTGACAAAGTGACTCTACTCTACTTGAAGGATAGCATGAGTAGAATCCAAAAGTGAAGGCTATTATACTCCCCAAAGGATTCATGATCACAGAGAGATGGAAACGCGAGCGCTGGTAGTGGGTTCGAAGAGAAGAGCCGAACCGTTTAGTGTGAAAGCGTATTTGTACCACTCGAAATGGTGAGTGCCAAAGCAAGCACATGTTGTATTGTTGAGAAAGGGAGAAGGTGAGACCAGTTGGAGCTCTTCAAATAACCTTACATAAGTTAAGCACAGCTTGTAATATAAGTCCTAGTAAACACAAACATCCATAACCTTGCCCTAATTTTTCAGTTTTACGGTCAATCTCAATAAGGTAATGGTCATAATAATCTGCTACTAAAGAAGTTGGGTTTATATGTTCATTCGATAGTCTGTTAAAATAATTTAGGCTGTAGTTAATAGAAATACTAATATTATGTCCAGATACAATTATATCCAGACCCCAATCCATGTGCATAACAATACTTAGTTCTCTGCCTTTGTCATCAAATATCATTAGCCCATCTAGCTTGAAGCGTTCTAACCTCTATTAAATACCTTAACGGGCTTTGTAAAAGGACTCACAAAATTCAATTTCAATCAGTGCATTGAACATAGAATCAAGTAAAATAGAAATGCATACTAGCAAACTTTCACATAAACATGTTAGCAAGGAAAGGTCGTTAAACTCAACTAATATTTCATTCATTCAAATTATCGTATATCCTCTGAATAAAAGTAATCTTCGTTATTGGAGAGAAGTAATTGACAAATTTACTGTATTTAGAACGATGAACCAATAAATACTAATAGAAAAATTTCGTAGCAATTTCTACGTAGCTCGTAGCAAAACAGCTTACATCTTCAACTACATAAGTTCTTAAAGTTTAGAAGGTTATTTTATAGGTATTCTTTGTGAGGTACTTTAAATTTCTTGTACAAAATGAATTAAATTAATGTACTAGATGCAATACTTAATGTACTACTAATTTCACATATATGACCTCGATAACATTCTTAATATTCTCAAAAGTTATTCAGGAAAATTTTATACCTAATGTCATTACTTTTTTGTGTTGAAGCAAATCTTCAAGCTTCTTTTGTGGAAGGCAACTCCAATCCAAAACTTGGATATCCATATCTCTCTATATACATTTAAAAGCTCTCTATAACCAAAAATAGAAATTTATATGACCAACGTTAATGTTTTATTCTATTCTACTTTATGTGATTTCAATTGTTTTGATTCGTATTGTGTGTTCTTGCTTTTTTATTACATTATAATAATTAAATTACTTTTATTGTAATCTACAATTAAGTAGTATTAACTTTTCTTTATTTTTTTTAATAACTGTCACCTAACTTGTCTTACTGTGTTTTTAAGTGTTATTACATATGGTCAATGTTGTGTGTACCCGTAATGGGAATGTATATTAGGTAAAATTTTGTATGCCGTTAGTATACTATAAAAAAGATAAAACTGCAAATGTTCCCACTTCGCCAGTAATAAAGTTCGAATTCAAATTCAAAATCATTTATTCAATTAAGAGACTGAGTGACATTTATGAACGTTAAATTGAAACTATAGATAAAAATCATAGACTGAAACAAACAGACGCCAGATGTACTCTATTGTCAAGCAAGCAATCTTTCAAGTGGTACTTTAAAAAAGTAGCAAAACGAAAGTTATAATAAATGTGAATTTTGTGCCCCACCTTGCACTGGTTATAAGTTCAATAATCAATGTTTAGACCTATATTTAGTAGATAAGTCAAACTTTGGAAAAGAGGTCAAATATTGAATCAAACTAAGATATGAAGTATTTTACAGCCGTTTGTCTATAACTTTTCATCTCCTGAAAACAGATTTGTGATCAGTATTACCATGTTAGTATACATACCCGAAACGATTGTACGCCACTTAGTTCGATTCTCGGCTTCTCGCATTCAGCTCCTGCTAGAATGTATATTTATATATTTTCTTTTTATAATTTCTCAAATAATGTACCTGATCCACATCGCCCTTATAATATTTGCTAATGCTTTCTCTGTACTTTGGTTGCCTGTAAGAGATTATCTCAGTATGGTACGTCTACCAGTTACTCTTTCTAGAATAAATAATAAATATTTCGGACATCTAACACAAAACGCCATCTAGTCCCAAACTAAGCAGAGCTTGTATTATGGGTACTAGATAACTGATATGAATACATGAATACTTTTTTTTTGTAAATACATACATATTATACATACAAAACACCCAAACTCCGAAACGAATATTTGCAGATCATACAAATCCAGGATTCGAACCCGAGACCTCATGGACAGCAGTCGCGTACGCTACCACTGCGCCACCGAGGCAGTCAGAATGTATCCTTTGTGAAAATCAAAGGACTAAGGCATAGAATTTTGTAGTAGATATTTATTATAATTTTACCGTTGGTTGAAAACTATTCTTCTTATTAAGTTAAAGGGTCCCTTTAAAAAGATTAATAAAATCTTTAAACAATAAACTGGTATCCCCAGATCATGAACTATTAAGTGATAAAACAATACATTAGTATGTAGCTCACCGCTGTATTAAATTTGTGATAACGTGACACTCCATTAGGGTTAATCGGTAAAACGATCTTTGTGTATTGAAGCTATTTCTAGATGATTAAACAACTTTAATCTTTTCATATAGAAATTTAATTTAGGGATTTGAGCCTCTAATATAAGGATATATACACTTATATTAAAACACAGTACAGTTGATAAACCGTATTCACAGCTTCCGTACTTTTTTCCATCAAACTGTTATGAAAATAATTTACATTTAAATTAATATATATATATATATATATATATGCTGGTCACCATATTCATTGCGAATGCAGGCAACGCAACGATAGGGCGTGGTGACGCGTGCGACGTCCGCAATATGATCTTGATCACTGTCATTCATAAATATTAAGTCCTCGCCAATAAAATGTGCAATAAGCATCACATGATCGTTTTAATGAAGGTAGACGAGATCCAGACACAAAGACAAGCTCTGTGTAACAGTAGGCGCTAATACCACCCCAAACTATCCAGGAAACGCCACCATAATTCACTATTTCTTTAATACAGTGCTGCGCATAGCATTTTCCTTCTCTTCTGTCACTACCATAAAGCATAATTTTTACACTTATCGGAAACAAGAGTTGAAATGCGTTAAAACGCCGATTTCTCACAGAAACTGTTGAAATGAAGCGGTCACCTCGCTCAGATGTAACTCGATTCCTACTAAAACTAGGACAGCGCGAATAACCTAGTTTTCCGATAGCGTTTGTTGCTTACAGACTCAACTCGCTGACTAAGCCCTAAAATCAGTCAGCCCAAAAATCGCACAAGTAGTGGCTTGAACGACTTTTGAGCGCGAAGTATCGATGTTTTTTTTTGACGAAAAATATTGACAGATGCCGCAAACAACAAAAAATTAATAACAAACAAAGAATTACTGTTCACTGGCCATTTTTAGGTTCTGCACACTTAAATTGGGCTGAAACTCTAAACACCAATTTATTAACATCAAAACAATGTTATAGAAAATTTAGCGGATAGACAATTGAAAATCTTACTTTAAATTTTCAATTTTTGTAATCATTTGATGGACCAAACTGCCAGCTACAATAGTGTGTTATTTTTTTCATGGAATAAAAACTCCTTTAATGGTTAATTGTTTTCAGAGAAAAAACCTAAAGTGATTAGATTTTTTTATGAGAGGCACATATGTACATAGTACAAAAAAATTACACATAATAAATGATAGTTCTTCACAATTATTGGTCTTGAGTGATATTTAAACCCATTAACAGTTCTCGACCTTTAATCTTTTGACTACTACTAATACTGATAAATCGTTAAAATAGAAAAAAAACTTACAGTATTTCCCGCAACACAACTGGCGAAAGTATTTACTTTTGCTACGCATTCTTACAGAATGTCGTAAAGTTGACAGTTTTATTAGCGCAGGTATCTTAATCTGTCGTCTACTAAAAAGCTATTTATAAATCACAATTAAATCTTTCTTTTCATTATATTTTTTTATCGGAAAATCGAGGAATATAATTTTAAAGAATGATCATGCAACCAAAATGCTTTTTTGTACTTAAATATTATTTTAGATATGTAAAACTAGATACACGTATTTTTTTGTCCATATTCCATGTTATAAGTTCGAAAGTAACTGTCCGTCTGTTCACATCATAGACACAGATCATTTGATTCTTGAAGAAGAATATAGGCTACCTCTCACTACGATAAATGATAGCACGTAGGCGGAGCTGCGGGAAAAAAATAGTATTATATATTTGAAACTAAACACGTGTATACTCTTGAATACAATATTTGCATTATACAAGAAATAAGAAGATAACAACACATAGGGAAAATTATACAAGTATAATACTATTGTAACTGTATTTTTTTATGAAGTAAACGATTATGATTATGAATGAATGAATAAACGAATATGAAATGAAAATCTATGCCTCATATTGTGTACCTTATTCCCCCCAAGTATTGAAATACTCCATAATATTAAGATGTTCACAATCCCTTTAAAGTAAATTGTATTTACAGTTGGGAATAATTTCATCTTATAGTTGAGAAGCGTGATTGAACACTCATTTAATGTCGCAAATTCTAAGCATCAGGGTAAACAGCCCCGAGCGGTAACGTTCAGTAGTCCTACTACCCTCATAGGGGTTGGTAGTCGACATTACGTGACGCGGCGGATTCTTCCTACTATCATTTTGTGACTGTGTGTGCTCGTGAATTAATACGGAAATGTGTAAGTAACTTATTAATTTATAATCTTGACTGTCGGCACTTAATATAACTTGTTGTAATACATTCTAGAATTAAAATCACTTGTTATAGGCGAAACCGGTCAGGTGTAAACATAAATAAAATAGTGGAACAAGTACAAATGATTTTGATTCTAGAACGGATAAATTGTTTATCATATTCTTGATAAGATTTATATATGTATATTTTATAACGTCTTTATATTTACGTACTTATTAGATTATTATTTATATTGTTTAGAAATTGTAACAAAATATATTGAATGTTTCTGACCACCAATTACATTAAATGAATGGAAAAAAACATTTTGTATGGATTAAATTGAAAAATATATTACAAAACTAAGGATTCTATAGATATATGTAGTTCTAAAATATAAATCTTATCTTAGATTATTTTATTTTTTATTGAATGAAACGGTTCTTTTATTATGTATTTTTAAGGGGATTTTTAAATTGATTCATCTTTTTTCTGAAATTGAACTCATGAAAAAATAATAATAGAAAATCGGAGTCCTACTACGAAGTTCATGTTACATGTAAGTAAATTGTAGATAACTAAATAAATGTTATTTATTAAATGTATTTCATATGACTGCTGTGCTTAAGATCTCGGGTTCGATTCCCGGATCGGACCAGATATTTGTGTGATCTGCAAATATTTGTTTCGGTGTTTTGGTATTTCCTATGTTTATTTAATATGTTTTATTTACAAAAAAATGTATGTATATATTTATATCGGTTGTTTAGTACCCATAACACAAGCTCTGCTTAGTTTGGGACTAGATAGCGTTGTGTGTTAGATGTCCCAAATATTTATTTATTATATTATTTAGTATCGACATTGCTGACATTTTATTGTAGATAGTTTGTTCATATATTAAGTTGGACAAGTTAATGTCTTGTACTTTCTGTATCACATATTTTTACTACTAAAGTTTATGTTTCCATAAAAAAGGTTATTTTAATACAATAACGATGATTTTACTGATGATTAAAGTCACTACGAGTGCAATTCATTCGTATACTCACTGATACTTCTAGCAAAATAAGTAGTAGTATAGTTGTAAATTAATTACCTAATAAATCACTACGATCCTTATTTTTGGGTATAGAGTTGGATAGACAACCTTTACAACTAATTCGTACGTAAGTTGGTTTTAGTTGGCCGACTTCATTCATAGGCAATTTATTGTATTCTGTAAATACGATCAAAAAACGACTAAACCGCTTCAGAAATAGTTGTCGTCCATTTTCTTGTCAATCCAATTTCAATATACAATAGCGCAGTTTGTTGTTTAGCGCAATTATTTGACCTGAATGAGAGTCAAAGCTACGACCCCTAGTTTATATGGATATAGAGAATATTTATAATAGTGACTAGGACAGGAGCCGATGAAAAAATACTTATTTACTTGGTTGGTTGGTTTTAAATCAGATAAAAGTTTAATGTGTTTTCCACACAAGAAAATTTATGCTTCTATGTCACATATTCCGCACCTTATAAAGCAGTAGTTTATTTCTAAATATGAGTATGTTACATACAAAAAGAGATAAACCCATTTGATTTATTTGTGTACTTTATGAAACTTTTACTACATTACGGATAATTTGTTTTGTCATAATATTTGAGTTTTTGAATTGACCTTTAGGAAAATCTAAAAGTTATGAATAAGTTTTTCTTTGTAGGCAAAATTATCTGAACAACTGAGTAGGCAATTATTTTTATATCAGTGACTTGTTTTTAAGCATTTCTTTATTTGGAAGGTTTGTTGCAATGTGTAAACTGTAGGTATTTGTATCTGTATCTGTAGGAGTATCTGAATAAGATCGGAATCGAGGAGACGGCACAATGCTACCACTGCGAAGCCGACTAGGACTCCGCCCAGCATACGCTGGAGGACTGCTCGGCGTGGGCGTCTGAACGCGAAGTCCTAGTCAACCAAATCGGACGAGACCTTTCCCCGCCAGTAATCATTGCTGCCATGCTGGCGGGGGAGGAGGGCTTGAGTGCAGTGGTCTCTTTCTGTGAAGCTGTGAATGCTTCAGAAAGAAACCACTGGACGGGATCGGGAGAGGGCCGATCCCGAGCGTAGGCAACGTCGGTGCCGAGATCAGCCTTGGTAGGACCGCAAGCTGCCAGAGAGTGGGGACCCCTGGCAGCAGATAGATTGCTGGGTCAGCGGTGGGAGGGCGGCCTGGTCGCGAAACTGAATCCAGGCCGCAACATGTAAAGATTGGGCCGATAGGCCGAGGGAAAGTGGGGCTTCCTCCCGGATAGAGTCTTTACAGGCGCAGCGTCGATCCTGAGGGGGACGTGAAATAACATGGTCCGGGTCCTCCTCAGAGCAGGGCGCCTGAGACCGGCCGCCGGGGTGGTTTTTAGTGGAATCACCACATACCTGGCTCCTCGGCCCCCGAGAAGCCGGAAATCCGAAGGGATTTCCCACCCTTTATACAGAAAAAAAGATATTTAATATTTTTCGTTTTGTTTTCAGCTTCAATTGTGTTCAAGTTTTCACTTTCAAAATAATGTAGAACATTTACGAATTATTGTTTTCGAAATCGACTTTGCGACAACTATCGTGATGTATCTACAAAAGGACCTACTTCTCTAATTACTAGATTTTGGAGTCCTTACCTAACTCTTTAACTTTGATTCTAAAATATGATAAAAGGTTACTAATTTTACCTAATCAACCACAAAAAACATATTTCGGACGGACGGGAACTAAAGTGAGCAATGCATGTGTCATAATTTCGACTTCACCAAATCGTGTAGTCTACTACTATATCTTCATAGCCAAAGATCCATCACCTTGTTGTTTTATAACGAGGAATGTAGAACACAGACAAAAATCACAACATTGATTCGAATTAGGTAAGTTCTTGGATTGAAGAATGTTGCAAAGCTGCATCGAGCGTTAATAGTGGGAAAGTTTTCGATTCCCAACTCTCGGAAAACTCCCAGTAAATTACTAAAACCCTTGCCGTCTTATTTGTTTGTGCACTTCTCTATTTTGTTTGAGTTAAGAAAGTAAAACTGCATTACATATAGAGTACCTACCTACAGTCGAAGGATAGGTCATGTCCACAAACAGTTTAGTTTGCTTAAGCTCCATTCCAATTCACTTCGTATGAATGTAAACAATGTCTTTAAAATTTACCATTGTAAGATTATTGAATGAAAATTTGTTTGGAAACTTTTTAGATAAGGAATTGGTAATTGATAATGAAATATGCTCAAGTATAAGTGACTACATTTTTTTGTGTTTGGTTTTCCAATAATATTTTATTATAATTATGTATAGTACTCAACCTTGTGTTACTGCGTTTTTTTAATAAAATAATTTTGACAATTTATGAGAATTGTATCACTGGCAATTATTTTATGTGACCATGTAATCAAATAATTGTGCCAATGATAACAGCGTGTAGGAAAATTCCATAGATTTGTATATTACCTACTTACCTATGTACCTTACCTATGTATTAACCGATCTGATAAGTTTTCTTAACCAAAACTTTGAACTACGGAACACGAACATTAAGTTCGAAAGTATAATAAAGAAGTATAAAAATCGTTGACGGTGACATGACGTGTACTGCGCGTACCGTTTTAAACTTGAGTAAAACACCGCATCGTGATTGTTTGATTGTGTGTCATATGGACTCTCATTGAAGATTGTCAGGTGTAAAGGAAATTTCTTGTTTAGTTATTCTAAACAGAACACTATATTCTTTTAGTTGGTTTGATCCATAAAACAACACAGGCCGGAAGGCCGGAGGGGAGTAGCTATCGCTTTCGTTAGTCTTTTCCTGATGCAAATTAGTTTATCGTTTGTGTGGAGAAAGTTGGCACACAAACATGTTTTAGACTCAGATCCAAAAAATAATTGTCTATTGTTTCGAACTTACACATAACAATTTTAAAAAAAGCATTCACAATTTCACATACACATAAATACATTTTGTGTCACAACAGTGTAAATCATAGGCCCATTTAGACTTTTATTTTTATTTTGACAGCAAGGAACGCTTTTTCCTTTTTTCAACGCGGATTTCATCTCCTAGGTACTATATCAAACGGTCTAGTCCATGTCATGATAGATTGAGAACACGGAGTGTCACCACTCCTGTTCGTCCAGCTGGTCTCGTAAGAACCGATGGAAGGAATGAACTACACAGAAAAACATTACTACATATGACTGGAACTCACTACCAGCGCACGTGTTTCCTTCCCACTATGATCCCGGGTCCTTTAAGCGGGGCGTGAAAAGCATCTCACCAGGCCGCCATAGTGTGGGTCACCATGCTGCATTGTTCTTATTCGCATTGAGGATGGTGACCACAACTCTTGGATTCTGCTCATGCTTTCTATCAGACAGGGCAGAATCATTTTGACAGTCAACATAAAAAAAATGACACAATCGCCATTTTGAAGAGAAACCTATGGCTATCAGTTGAAAATTAGGAAATGTTGATGGTAATAATAAATGCACTTTGAGGTGCCAATCAACAATAACACATTCCATACGAAAAAAGGTTTGATTCGTAATCAGAAAAAAAGCCATTTGATTAGAAAATATCGTTTTCGATGTGTTTGTTTATAAACATTTCGTTTCCATATAACGTGTCATATGGAAACTTTCTGCATATTGCTTTTTAATAAATATTTCGGACAATTAACACACAACGCCATCTAGTCCCAAACTAAGCAGAGCTTATATTATGGGTACTAGATAACTGATATGAATACATAAGTACTTATGTGTGTAAAAACATACAGGTTATACATAGAATACATCCAAACTCCGAAACAAATAATAGCATATCATAGAAACATTTGGTCCACACCTAGGATTGAACCTAGGATTGAACCTAGGATTCGAACCCGACTTCATGCCGGCAGTAAATAGAGTTATATGATCAAGTAATTGAAATAGGTTGAATTAAGGAGTGTAAGTTTTCCCGGATCTCTCCAGTGTCAGGCGCTGAGTGGCACACCGTGTGGTTTTAGTCGGTTCGATTCCGACACACCACCCCGCCGCAAACCCTGGTGGGGTGAAGGCCCGAGGGGGTATCCACACGTAAAAAAAAGGAGTGTAAGTTTAAATAGGTTAGGATTGCATATATGTGGCTCATATTTCAATTCCTCAAGTTTTAAAACGATTTTACCTTAGAAAAAAGTATTTATTATTTATTTTTAGTTTTATTTATTTATCTTTATTGTATATACATAGTATGATATGGTACAACAGGAACAATCACTACTATCCTAAATTTTAAAATTTTTGAAACACACATATCCGTGTTATCGTTGTCTGGAAGAAATCGCCGAGAGCGTTGTTAGCGCGTGAGAGCGAGAGCGATAAGCCAATTGTTATACAATATGTATAACAATTGGCTTATCGCTCTCGGCGATTTCTTCCAGACAACCATAACACGGATATGTGTGTTTCAAAAATTTTAAAATTTAGGATAGTTTACATGCAGGCAAAACACAAAACATATAAAAAATAAAAGAAAAAGAAACAAAAGAAATAATATTTAATATCTGTACACTGCCAGAGTTCTTTATATATTTCTTATGCATGTATACATACTTATGTATTGTTTCATTTTGGTTCATCACAGATGAAAAATAGATTAAAAGCCTCCTTCAAACTTCTTGTATATATTTACATAATATACCGCGTCGAAATTTGAGTTTGACTAATATAAGTTTTTTTTCATTTAAATATACTTTTATTAATAAAACAAATCCGTAGAAATCTGTATTCTTTCCAATTTCCAGTAGAAAAATATTGCACGGATGGAATAAAGAATTTTATTTTTCAGTACAGAAGTATATTTAGGACATATTTAAAGAGACTAGGCTTTAGAGAACCCTCGGTCAATATTGAGTCGTTCGTAACTACGTGACAAATATTTCAATTCACGTAGTACTGCAAACAGAATATATTTATAAATCTAATACAACCTCTTCCACAAATATGTACTATAGACAAATTCGAAACGTGACTTACCATAAGCTTACTGTTTTGCAGACATTCAAATACAATTAGGTCGAAACTCGCGTAATTTTTTTTTCGCATTTCCATGGTTTCGACCTTGTTATCCGTCATTTAATTACATAGATAATTTGTTGCAGTATCGAAAAAACCATTTGTTTTGAGTTAATTCCAAAGAGTGTTTATTCGTAATATGAGTATTACTGTTTTATTTAATATGTTATCATTTTTTTTGTTATTGTTTATTTAATATACCTATATAAATATAGTAAAATAGAATATATTATTTGTAATTGATGTAAGTTAATATTTTATCTGCGTAACTATTGCGATCATTGTCATTTTTAGTTGTTTGTCGTTGTAGCTACCAAATCATACTTCTACATCACCTGAAGGTTGACTGGAAGAGAATACCTCATAGCGTTAAGTCCGATTTTGTGCGTCATGTGCAATAAATTTTAAATAAATAAATAAATTATCTATTGCGTTGATGATAGTAAAAAAAACATATATCTCCAACCAGTATTTATGTATCTTGTTTAATATTTTAAATGTCTTACGTGTGGTATGCACTGTAAAGGTGGGAAATCTTTGTTGTTTTGACGGTTCTAAACGATTTATCGGTCAAGTGTCTCATGATTCAAGTTTGTCGATAGTACAAGAGTACATATAAATATTTAGGATATCTTACACGCAACGCCATCTATTCCCAAGCTAAGCAGAGCTTGTGTTACGGGTACTAGACAGGTGATATAAATACATATATACTTTTTTGTGAAAATAAATACATATCATACATAGAAAACACCCAAACTCCGAAACAAATATTTGCGGATCATACAAACATTTGGTCGAACCCGAGACCTCAAGCACAGCAGTCGCGTGCACCACCGAGGCAGTCAACATACTGTTGTAAATATAGCTGGTGTAACGTACGTACAAATTTGAGGTGGATGCAGTATGTAACTTCGCAAAGGTTTTAGCTTTATTTCATTTTTGGTATGGATTGGCTCGTTGGATGATACAAAACTAAGGACGACTTGTATGCCACGAAGGGTCCTTTTGGAGTGCTATTGTTTTCGGTCTTGTCCTTATAGGGTCTTTTATGGATTAGAAGACAAGCAGATAGTTTATTTGATGATAAGTTGCTACCATCGCTAATTTAGTTAGAGTTATCGCCTCTTGAGTACCTCCTCTACTAAATGAGGGAGGAGTTACTTTCGAAACTCATAAACTAACTCAGTCGGTTAAGGCTACGAAAGTTGACTCAACGGTTGATCCAGTGGTTTAATAGGTCACCATGCCGCTTCCTATTGCGCCATGTGTTGTGGTTTCAAATCCCATATTGGACAAAACTTTATGTAGTCCACAAATTGTCATCCTGAGTCTGGGTGTTGTCTCTTTAAAAAGAAGAAATATCTCACTATTAAGTGCCATCTGTTACCAAGTAGTTACCTAAGATTTAAACCTAAATTATGATAATTTTAGTTTAAAATTGAAATTTTGATTGATTTTTGAGGGGTACTTTTATACAATATAGCATGCTTAGTTTGCATTACATTGACATTTATTATAAATTTGAAAGTAACTCTGTCTCTCTATTACCCTTTCACGGCTAAACCGCTACAACGATTTCAATGAAATTCCGCATGAAAATATCTTGATTATTGAGGAAGGATATTTGCTATTTTTACCACTAAAAGTGATAAAGACGCCATGAAAATCGCGGAGAAAAACTAGTGTATTCTATATTTAAAAGGTATATACAAGCGATTACAGAAAGTCAGGTCTAATATGTGTGTTATACTATCATAGCGTAGAAAGTATACTATAATTATATATACTCAGCTAGTATACAATAATAAAATAAAATACAAGGTCCTATGGTGGTACCATAACACAGAGCACATAACACACAGAGAGAGATGCAACGTAGATAGTATATACATTTTTACATGCGAGACCTTTTAATTGGCATGTAGAGAAGCAATATTATATGTATATTTAAATGCAAGCTCGCCGAATAAAAAAATATAACTTAATCACCTTTTGCCTTTTGATCTTAATCACCGCCATCATCTACAGTCCCTAATAATCCACTGCTGGATATAGGTTCAGTTAGCCCCTTAGTCGGTTCTTACAATGCCCCATAAATAAATAAGGAAAATGAATTTCTTTATCCTTAATATATCACCACACGGACGCATGAGATATAAAATACAAACGCACGTATATATCACTTAGTGTTAATTAACTTGTTTTCATGTGAAAACCTTGTACAAACTTAATGTGGGAAGCAACTTTGCCAGAATTTCTTCTTGAATGCTTCTGTTACCGCATTCACACTTTTATGTATAACGGATTACTCGCTCGGAGACCTAGCGTGTAAACACATTATACGTCACTTAACAGCATGTTGAAAATACGAACAGGCAGAATATATATCACTATCCCACCACTATGACTTGATCCGTTCGACAAATACGTTTCCAAACTATAAATCCCGGTATAGTTGATATTGAAGATCATGAAAATATGGTTGGTTGTTTCTTCTTTTTGCACGAATGAAAAATTGAGTCAGCCTTGTTTTCGGTTCCCAACGTAATCTGTGGAACTCGTTCAAAATGTGAAGAGATTTTTTTTTTCATTCATATGAAGAACTGGTTTTAAATTCGACCGTACCGTACATATCATAAAATAGATTACACATATTTTAAATGAGTTTTCCTTAGATAAAACAACAGTTTTAATTTAGAAATTAAATTTTACTAGATGTTATCTAAAAATATTTATTGTAACGTAAATTAGACTACATTATCGGAGCTCTTGAACGGTCATTTCCTTAATTTATCTCTTGTAATTCAGGACCTCTTTACAAGACTGAACAACAATAAGGGTTCTTAATCCTTATCCCTCTTAGGGTCTGCCTTATTGTTACACAGGAAGTCTTTATCCGGCAGATAACACAAGACATTATTGCTTACAGTAATTGTCCTTGAAAGCATAGTTAAAACGAGATATTATATTAAATATTGTATAACAATAGCGTAGATAGGAAATATATCATCCTTTACGGTCTAGATGGATAAAGAATTGGTGACTCTGGCCGTGTCGTAATTGATCAAGAATAGGGAGCGGTACCAACTGTAACCACACATTGTAAGAACCGATTAAGGGACTGCACAAGAGATGCCATAATAAGAGATTGAGGGTAGAGAATAAAACTTAACTCTTATACAGGCAACGCTCTTATGACGCCTTTAATGTTATGAGTGTCCATAGGCGGAGGTAGTCGCTTACTATAGGTACGTATCATGCATCAAATTATCTAAAACGACATATATTTGACAAACATTATGTATATTTAATAAGTTATCACTTAATATTTTATACACTATTGCCTAGTGTGAAATGTTAACGTATAAATAAGAACCACCTTGCCCTAAATTAAATACCGATAGTAAATATTAAAATAAAAATTACTAGATATTAGTTACAACAGAACCTTCAAATCGTCACCACTAGATGCTTTTCATGTTGGATTGTATATAGAAAATAATGTTATATTTTTGTCATAAACCCAAAGGTCGTGCGAGATTTTAATTTAAACAAATTGAATTGAATATCATTTAATAATAAGTGTTTCTTTTGTAAATAAGGTAAGGTATAAATGTAAATCTTTCGTTGTTATTCATAAACATCATACTAAAACACTTTCATTATCCCAAAATGCTTTAAAAATTAGAAGTGATCTCTGTTTACTTGAGACTAGTTTGAGGTTGTCTCACGTAAATAGACATCACATCTGTTAAAATCTACTCCTGGGAGATGATTTTGACATTAACATCGTTTTAAAGTAAGCTATTAACAAATTTCAGTAATATATACTCACTTGACTAAGGGTCAGTAAATGTTTTTTCAAAAGTCGTTCCATAATAAAATTAATTATTAAAATAAGTTTCAAAACTAGATTCACGACTGAGACGTCTTTTAAAAAACAGGCCTAGGTGTTCTTGATGTCCCTTTTGTATGTACGTAAAGTCCCTACGATAGAGAAATATTTCTAGTACGGGAGTTATAATTTTAAATACGAAGAAATAACAATAGGCCAAGTTGTTAGTGAAGATTTAAATTTCATAGTAATGAGAAGAAAAAGCGAAGAAAACACTTTTAAAATAGAACACATAAAATGTAATTCTGGTTGAAAACTGAATATATACAGTAAACTACGGTACACATCTGCAAGTTAACTCAATAGTATATTTGCATTGAAAATATCACGAATTGGATAGATAGATAGATAGACAACTCTTTATTTGCACACTATAATATTACAGTTAGAAGAGAGTACATAAAATCTGAGACGGAGTGTATGAATAAGGCCGCCCGTGGCCTTATTGCAAAAACCAACTCTTCCAGGCAACTTTAGTGTCATGAATTGGAATCAATAATCAAAACATGTAGCTCACAGTGCAATCTATTAGCATGCAGCATGATTTCCATATTTTTCTGTTTTCTCTGTGAAAATTAATGTATTCTCAAAAATCATCAAATAAAAATTCGATGAAAACCTTATAAAAGAATCAATTGGTAGTAATGATATTTATTTAATTATGTTATTTTATTCCGGGATACTTATTTATTTATCCAGCGTCCATAAATAGGGTCACATACATCAATATGATATGAAGAAACCCGCTTCAGAAAAAAAATATTCAGGAACACGCTATTATAAGGGCGTGCGTCGATGATTTGGCCTTATAGAGAGGATAAACAATAGACTCGAGAATATAATTTTTAGAGCCAATGTGTGAGGAAGAGTCGGTAGAGGTTGTCCACTGTAAACACTTGCCCAACAAATAGGCTATGTGCTGAAAAAAGACCGTGTGAAAAAACCAGGAGCCGACGAAAATTTTTAACCAATGGACGTAGCAAAAATAGTGTGCCGGGACTATATCAGGTGCGGAGCAATTGTCTCTGCCTACGTTTCTGAAAAATAGATGTCATCAATTTGTCATCTATATAATATGTTCTCGTGAGAGAGCCATGCTCGATATTTTAGGTGTTCTTGCATTGCTTTTCTCCTAATTTTGTGGGTAAGGAAATCTTAAAAACGCTTCAGTGGACTTATTTTTTCATTTGGCCGCAATGTAACCTTCAAACCTTCAAGAAAAAAGAGTACTCCTTCTTAAAAGGCCGGCAACGCACTTGTGACGCCTTTGGTGTTGGGGGTGTCCATGGCCAGTGGTAATCGCTTACCATCAGGCGATACCCCGTAAAAATGCCATTATAATTATTTTTATCATTTGATGTTGTTTTTTTTTTTTCACTTAGAATTATATTATAATGGAGCTCGCCCAGTAATCTAGATTCGACCATAATTCATTTTTATTTATCTTTTTGCTTATTTGCACTTATCCATTTCAACTTAACCGTACCAAATATTATACTCCTCCGTTCGTATGATTTCTAAAAATTAAAAAAATATGCTTATTTCCACCACCAAAACATATTGTACAATAATAATCATTGAAGTTAATACAGATACAATAGTTGTATGTTGGGGTGGACGGGATCCTAAACTAGGTCAAGACCTGTATTTCAGGACTTCAGGATTCACGCTAGCTCCGTTTATTCGGTCGATATATTGTGGCGCGTTACTTTGCATATGTGTGTGTTCATGTGCGTGTGTGTATGTGCATGCGTGAGTGTAATGTAAATTTGTTTTTTTATATTTTTTTTGAACAAGGTACAAAGTTTTTGCTTCACCTACTGATATATATTTAGTTAACACAGTATTTTTCCTAGGATTCTGTTGTCAAATACAAAAGTTCCAGATTAAATTTCAAAGTTTCGCAAGCGTTCTACTGTATCCAGATGTTGTCTCCTAGGAGTTAATATACCTCTTCATAAAAAGTTTCAATGCCTGTTTCAATTTCTTCATTTCCACCCTACGTAAGTTACTAGACAGCTAAGCAAGCACTAAATTATATAGCACGCCTCATCTCATTACAGTTCAGAGCACAACGTACAAGCAAAATTGGATTACGAATGAGCAGAATCCTATCAAAAGAAAAATTGGAATAAATCTAAATATAATAAGGCAGATAATTACAACATTGCTGAATGTATTTATGCATTGGAGTGCGGTTGACCTAGTCTCATGATACTTTTCGTGATGTCACTTTTGTGGTTGGTCGAAAGCTTACTGTACTAAATTACTCATAAGCACTTACTCACTTTTTCCAGAGTTAATTTCAATAAGACACAAATAAAAGTGTGGAGGAACGGGTCACATATTCCTCCAACACACAGGAACACAAAGGGAGGATCCTCCGTATAGGCGAGGCGATCATGCCTGGCGGGCCACTGCCCAACGGTTGATGTTGGGAAGTTGTATATATGCTTTTTCGACGCGAGAACTTTTATTGCGCGATGCAAGATTGGTATCTTCTTCGTACACTACGTTACTCCGTAGTTCAGTGTATCTTCGATAGATGGCGTAGTCATATGTTTATGTTGCCGCTGTATGTGGAAGTCGCCACAAAAGTAACTTTTTTAAATAAATATTGGCCAAAGTGACTCAACTCAACTGCAAGCGTGAGCAGAATTCAAAAAGTGATCACCTTACTCATTGAGAATGCAGACAATCCAACAATGTAGCAAGTAGACCCACACTATGACGGCCTGTTAAGATGGTTCTGTATCATTGGGTCTCGCACTCACAAAACACGACAGCTCGAATACTGTCAATTTAGATTGTTCTTCTGTGAATGGAAACCTGTGAGGTCAATATGGCCCGTTTTTGTTGAAATCAGCGTGGCTTTACTACCTTAAAATCTTCTACTACTTTTTATATCACCTATGAGATAGTAAATTAAATCCGTAAGGAATTATTACGTCCTAGAAAATATAATAAATAAAGAGACATGTTACTTATTATTTTTGTTTTCTACTTTTGCTTTCTGTATTTTAATATTTTAAGAAAAAGTAAAATCTCTTTCTTTCTAATATGTTATAGATTAAATATATATTTATCATTTTTTTTAAAACAACAGTAGACACGATTATAATAGATACTAAACAATTATTACTAAATTAAGTACATGGGGTTGTGATTTAATATTTTGTTGAAGGTATAAAAGGAGGAATCTGAACTGATTATCCTACAATCCTATTGAAGAGAGAGAGAGAGAGAGAGAGAGAGATAGGGGGAGAAAGAGAGAGAGAGAGAGGGAGAGAGAAAGAGAGAGGGAGAGAGAGAGAGAGAGACTTAAAATCTACACTAATATTATAGTTACACTTTCACTGCACGGTTTCATTTAAATATGGAATGGCGATATTTTGATTCTTGAGGAAGGACATAGGCTAATCTTTACCACGATAACTGACATACACACACTCTGAACCGTAGCCAGCTAGTATAAATAGCTAGTATAAACATAAACATTGCTTAACTATCATTATAAGTAACTTCATTAATCGTTAGATAGCTGTGAAATAGATTCCCGCTGTAAAATCATTAAACTTGTTCAACAGCCTTCGGCCGTTGTCGCCTCTATATAAAATAATTGCTTTACGTTCCATTTCTCTTTAGCTTAACCTACAGATAACATGTAATTAGGTAAGTACTTATTCTTGTTATAAAATTTAGGTAGCTTTAACGGCGCAAATGAAACAACATGTCATATTTCGTTAGCGAAGTTGTATCCAGGTTTAAGTAATCGGCTTTATGGCTTTAACGTAACGTGAAGTTATTGTCTTCCAGGTAATCAAACTGTCTTTTAATGCTTTATATTGTGCCTTAGAACTTAAGGTAAATGATTAAATAAACATTTGATATACAAAGTGAATTTTCGATATAAATTTAATTCTATAAACTACTAGCTTTTGTACACAGTTCCGCTCGTGAGTATGTCGGTTATTGCGTCAATAGTTTATGTCCTTGCTGAAGAATCAAAGTATCTTTATGTCAAATTTTATTGCAGTCGGTGTAGCGGTTTAGCCGTGAAAGCATATTATATCGATCCACATATGTAGAGTTACTTTCAAATTTTTAATAGTACGGATCTGTTTTAGACAAAAACCTTGGACTCGTCACTTGAAAGAACTTTGGTGAAGTAAATTTTTTCTACGTGTAACTATTTGATTTTGCTTAAAGCGTTTGTGTTCCTAGATCTTTAAAGATGAACATTACTTCTAACTTATTGCTTTTACATTTTTAGAAATATATCATAAGTTAGCAAATATACACGTATACGTATAAAATCGTATTTAAATATTTTTGCCATCAACACAATTTGGTTATAATATTGAGATTTCGATAAAATTTCCTTCGATAAACAACCATCAGATGGCGTGTCAAAAAATTCACGCTTGGGTTAACACGATCAATAATAATCATAATAATAATAAATATTTAATTAACATTTAACACATTAACATTTTCACAATTAACACACAACGCCATCTAGTCCCAAACTAAGCAGAGCTTGTATTATGGGTACTAGACAACTGATATAAATACATAAATACTTTTTTTTTGTAAATATATACACATTATACATAGAAAACACCCAAACTCCGAAACAAATATTTGCAGATCATACATACATTTGGTCGGACCCGGGAATCGAACCCGAGACCACAAGCACAGCAGTCACTGCGCCACCGAGACAGTCAGATCAATGTCAGTCAATGTCTTTATTTTGATCAAATTGTATACGACTGAATAGAAACAGGTAATTTATTTTTTTGATTTAGCTTTTAAAGTGATCTAGAGTTAATATTTTGAATGTTCTTTACTTTTATTTAATAGATGTTTGGTAATGCAGCTAAAGATCGGTTATTTTGAGACTTGTTATTTCAAATACTTCGGGAGAACCAACATTTATTTGTGTTAGCGATTGCGCAACGGATGTTTCCTGTTTCGAAACATGCTGCGAAGTACAATGTTATTTTTCGCTGCTTTGTGTATTGCGGTGTTATTACTAACAGGCACCGTATAACACGTCTAACTGCACCACTTTATAAAACGGTTTCTATTTCGTGTGACGTAAGCTTTGATGCTAGCTGTCATGCTTGTAGAGGAACGGGTCACATATTCCCCCAACTCAAAGGGAGGTCGTGAAGCTTAGTTGCAGGCCTTCGGGCGGCTTAAAAACATCCAACGGCAAGATTTACGTAGCCACAACGTATTCTTGCCAGTGCCCAACCCGCACTTGGCCAGCGTGGGGACGTATAGCCTTAACCCTCTCCTGAGAAGAGACCCAAGCCCAGCACTGGGACATTATGAGTTGTTGTTTAAAGGGAGGATCCTCCGACCAAGCGAGGTGATCATGCCTGGGGGGCCACTGCCCAACGGTTGATGTTGGGAAGTTGTATACATGTTAATCGACGCGAGAACTTCTATTGCGCGATGTAGGATTAGTAGCTTCTTCGTGCACTATGTTACTCCAGTAGTAGTTCAGTGTATCTTCGGTAGATGGCGTTGTCATATGTTTATGTTGCCGCTGTATGTGGAAGTCGCCACATGCTAATTACCGAGCTCACTAACATTTGGAACAGCATATAGGATAACCCTCCTTTCTCTTCAAATGCCTCTCAAGCTAGCGAAGGTTGACTAATAGTAGCTACTAAAAGTTAGTCAGGTCTGTGAACTGTTTCTCGTTCTTTACTAGGTTAATACTGTATTTTATTATGTTACGTTCCACATATCTAAAGGAGTTACTGATATATTACTCACCCCTCCATTTTCCAATTACCATAATGTTTGTTTGGTTGCACATACGATAAGTTGGGAAGGGGAAAACGAGGAGTGCGGTAACAAAAGCTTGGGTATGACCTATTTATTTTTTACTATCTTACGTGCACAGATTCAACCGTGTGTATATCGGTTATGGCGATAAAGAGTAGCTTATGTTCTTTCTCTTTCATTTGACTCATCAGACTCATCACCTGATAATAAGCGATTATGTCACAAGTGCGTTGCCGGCCTATGGGGAATGGGAGGGGGTTTCCTCTATTAATTCTATAAATAAATATTTCGGACATCTTACACACAACTCCTATATATATAGTTCCAAGCTAAGCAGAGCTTGTACTATGGGTACTAGACAACTGATATTAATACATGTACATTTTTTTTTGTAAATACATACATATTATACATAGAAAACACCCAAACTCCGAAACAAATATTTGCAGATCATACAAACATTTGGACCGACTCAGGAATCGAACCGGAGACCTCTAGTATAGCAGTCACATACGCTACCACTACGCCACCGAGGCAGTCAAAAACAATATATATATATATCAGTATGACCCAAAAAAAATAACATCTAAATGTATGCGAGGTAGTCGACAAACTTTTCTGTGTTAGTATATAACTTCTGTTTGTAACTTAATTATGATATCTTCTATATCTTACATGTGTTTGAAGGCCTTTTTATTCCTTAGTGAAGTCCAACATGTTTTTTCTTAGTTTAATGGTTAAAGTTAGATGATTTTCATATATAGTTACTGATCCGAACTACAAAGTTGTAAGGCGTAAAAAATAAATTGTACTTTAGATGTACACTCTTACAAAAAGCATGATTGTAAACAAAGAACTCTTATAACTCAAATATCTATTAAAGACTTCTAACTTAATATGAATCGGAAATCTTTTTTATTCTGAATATAAGATTTTTTTATCAACATCTGTTAGACTTTCATGAGGATCAGATATGTTGTTAATTTCTAAATATTTGACAAACAAACAAAGGAGTACTATACTAATTTCTATCAACACATATTGGATCAAAAAAGGTTTTCTTCAAAAGCATTTATCCTATTCAAACCTTGATAATCTTACAGTGATTTATTACAAAGTTCCATTCAAAGGTCAACGGAATGACCTTTGTGACAAAATAAATGATCTGTAAGGATTCTATTGAATCAGAGTTTTATAGATTATGAAAAAGATGTAGCTTATTTGGAGATTAATCTTATTATTGACTAAAATTTTAAATAATTAAAAATTCAAGTACCTGAATAATCTGTATTTTTTTGGTAATTGGTGGTTTTTAAATGAATTCTAACAAGATCAATTTATCGCCTCGGAAACCCCTTGCAGACTAAATTTCATGAAAATCATTGAAGCCATTTCTGAGCTTCAGATTATATATACAAGAATAGCCCGTTTCACCATCACCCAAAGCACTTAATGTTAATTTTATCGTAATATATAAAAAACAAATCGGTTACCCTACCCCTGCGACTAGCGCCCACAAACACGCAGATAAACATATAAATGTGTACTAGTAAAGAGCCCTTTATTATTTTTTCTTCTATATAATTAAAGTACAGACATGGACCTCTTATGATTTTATTATTTATGCATAGCTTTTGTACGTACATACGGTTATTAATAAAATTAAAATCATGACGACGAAAAAAATTCGTTTTCGTCACACAACCACTTACCCCGGTCGCGAAACGAACCCGTGACTGACTATGATAGGCAATAAAAATAAATATTCAGATAATCCTGATAGTAACTTATTTGCTTCTTCTTATTTGTGTCATGCATTAGAAGTTTAGTACAATGAAGTGGCTGGGTAATATATATATGAAATATAAATATATACTCGTATTTTAGAAACTATGATAAGTCTATGGGCATATTTCCAAATATCATGTTGCTATTTCACCTGATGACAGTGAAGCAAAAAAGAAGGCTGATAACGACGAACGTCGTAAAAAATATTGATTTGATGTTTAAACTAATTTTGTAAAGTGAAAGGAAATTACAAAGGCAAGTTTGCGTGGATCTTTATAATCAGCTTGCATTATGTCGTGGTAGGGATTGTCTTTGTATTTATTTCGCTGCTAATATCTCCAACAAAAAAATTACCAAGTATTTAGAAGATTGCAATAAAAGATATTTTGGTTTTCTGTATTGCCATGTAAAATGGCGATTAGACAAAAGACGGCAGCTTATTTAAGAGAATATTATAAGTGTTAAAAACAAAGCAGCATAAACTCCTTCCAAGGCCGCATTTTGTCACAAATGACTACGGAACCTTACACTACGCGTGACCCAACACGCACTTAGCCATTTTTATTAAAAGAACAACTAAGACTAACTTGAGTACTGTCATTGTATTTATAAGTGTGTACTTATTTTATGGGACACAGTTTAAGTGTCAACTCAGCCTCCTTATTTGAAACTAGTGTTTGCCAAGAGCTTATGTCTCATGTACGAAAATTGAAGTAAAGGATCAAAAGTTTAAGCATTGTTTATTATAATGAGCACTTACATACATAGTTATGTTATTAGTCATATTATTCAAGTAGTAAAATTAGTTACACTGCGTGAACTTTAAGTTTAGCCGAACTGTCCTTTGTGGGTGCTTCTGAATCTAATCATGTTATTGACTAAAATTACTTCAATCTAATGTTCACTTATATTGGCAACTTAAGAAGTAGTAGATCCACGCTGATATCAGCACGAACGAGGTGGTACTATCCTTTTATAGAAGATCAACCTAGAATTATAGAGTTCATGCTGTTGAGTAACGTTGGTGAGTACGCGACCGCAGGCCCAATGATGCCAAATATCTCAATAAGCCTCTATAGGTCACCATCTTACATTGTACAATGAAACAATGTAAGTATATTTACATACATAATTAGTATGGTGACCACTACTATTGGATTCTGGCCACTTTCCATCAGGCAGAGTAAAGTCACTTTGGCAGGCCATATTTATAAAAAGAAAACTATTATTGAACTGCCACTTTTACTTGTCTGCCTAAATGTATAATGAAAATATTTAGTATCCTTTCTATTTAATGGGATTATAGTCTTTTTTTAAATATAGGTTGATGTCTAGCCAAGTCATCGGTCAGGCTTTCGACGAAGTAACTTTGAACAAGCTCCATGTGTACAAATCACCTATATTATCATTTTTTACGTACCAGTTTTATCATAAAGAGAGGGTAAGTCATACAACAATTTATGCTACCGAAATGTACCATGCAAGTGCTAATATGACACTTGCAACAATTGTCACAGAGAGTTATATTATAAGGATAATCGTGATAATCATAATTAATTATATGATAAAATATGATAAATTAATTGTTAAAAAAATGTTTCACCTTTTTTAGTATGGAATTTTCATTTGAATCCAGCCCAATGGCTAGTCTCAGGTGTCCCCTTCAAGTCTTGAATGAGGAATATAAAATATATTGTATTGAAGTTGAAGAGTTAAAGTTGAATGGGCACAAATAAAAAGAAATTGTAAACTAAAAACCATTTTTTTAACCCGCAACAGGTCAAAGGCAACTGTCTGCTACAAATGTATTGTGTACTCTTGTTTGGGTTTTTTTTAGGTATACAACTCATTTTTATCAAACAACTTAAATAAAGTTTGGCGAGTAATTAACCTTCGTAGATATTGCTAAGTAGAGTACAGTGAAGTATAAACTCTGTACGGGTATGATAGAGATGAGCTTAACATGAAATACAAAGCGAGAAAAACCTTATAATACTCCTCGTGCCATTTATATTTATGAAGACAGCTATTAGTAATTTGAGATATGTAAGTGTAATGTATGTCTGTCGGTATATGCGACATCTGACTGATTGCGATCAAGCTCAACTTAATTAATGTTTATATTATTTTAGGGCTGTATACTAGCTGGTCCCCGCGGTGTCAACTTACAGCCGGGTTTTGTTGCCATTGGACTGGACATTGTTCATTATTTCATTGTTCTTAATTTTGTTTTCACGTGTCCATAAAGCCAAAGGACAGATATTGTATGATGGACACAATCATTTGTTTTGCATCTGAACATAAATTATGTATAATACCCACATGGGTATTATACATAATTTAAATTTGAAAAATGGAAATTTTAGATGTTTACATGCGGAAATATTAGCGTTGCGTATTGAAGGAAATTATAGTCGTTTTTTTTAAATATATTTAATTAATCTTAATGTTATCTATGCACTTTTTCCGTCTCATAGGTAGTTCATTGATTTACTAAAAAAAACCATGGGTGCGAGAATCAATAAACTCTCTGAAGATAGTTCAGACTGCCATATCGGGGATTTTTTTCCTGGCAGGGAGTTAATCAAATTTCAGGAAAAAATGGTAATCTGTTGGAGCAAGGTCCGGGGAGTAAAGTGGATGTCGCAGACACTTCAATAGCAGCTCCTCTAGTTTGGCGGCCATTTTTTATGTAGTGTGTGGTCTAGCGTTGTCCTGAAGCAGCAGTGGCGTAGAGAGATTGACCAGCCTCGGTTGTTTAGCAGCTAGTTCTTCCAACATGGTTTACAGTTGCTGACAATGGATATCTGCCGTAATCATTAAACCAGTTTATAGAAAACTGTAGTAAACGATACCGGTGCTAGTCCACCAAACACTGACGAGAAACTTTTGTTGAGGTAATTTTCGCTTGGGGCAGGATTTGGCTGATTCTCCAGAGTTCAGCCACAATGAGAAGTACTTCCAACTATCACACAGGATTCACTTTTCATCACAGGTTATAACCCAATTTAAAATCCCTTCATTATTGTTCCAATTGAGCAGTAATGTAACGCAGCAGTTAAAGCATATCTACTGATTCGCTTCACTCAATTCAGGAGGTACCCACCATTCGAGATTACTTTACCGTGGGAGAGCCACGCTTCGGCATAAATGGGCCGGCTCGACCGGAGTGATACCACGGCCTCACAGAAAACTGGTGTGAAACAGCACTTACGCCGTGTTTCATCGAGTGAGTGAGGATACCGGAGGCCCATACCCCAATCCAACGCCCCCTATCCCTCTCACCATCACCCTTCCCCCCAGGCCGCCATAGTGTGGGTCACCATGCTGCATTGTTTTTTTTCGCATTGAGGATAGTGACCACCACTCTTGGATTCTGCTCATGCTTTGCATCAGGCAGGGCAGAGTCATTTTGGCAGCATAAATATAAAAAAAATTTTTTTTATTAATTTTCCCCATTTGCTTCACGTGGATTAAAACGCTTTTATAATACAGTGAAGCCTGCAGCGAACTTTGAAGTGGTTGGTGGTTGATCCGCTTCCAGGATAGCCTTTAATTCTTCATTATCCACTTTGGTCTCTGGTGGTCTACGGGGCTTGTTATGAGGTCGAAATGTCCAGAACGAAAACGTTGGAGCCAAAAAAGTACCGTGTTTTTTTTTGCAACACCAGTGCCATACACATCGTTCATCTTGCAAGCACTGGTGCCACGATAGAACTCGTTCCTGTAAATAAAGCGATATTTCATGTTTTCTATTGTGCAAGACGAGCGACGCCAAAGATAAAACTAATAAGAAACAAAACAAATGATTGACTGTTTTTGAAACTCAAATATACCAGCTAAAGCTGAGGAGTTATGAGATGCTTCCAATACTGTTGAGAACTTAGCGATAATTAATAATCCTTTTATAATAACATAGTAATTATAAATTATATATATTGCAGAAAAAAATAATTGACATATGGTTGCGCATGTTTACGGTTTTTGAAATCCCTACAAAATAGGGAATAGCCCTTAGGTGTCACGTAGCATGGTGTAAACGAAAGTAGACAAGATTTATATTTTGGAGCTTCCTACCTTAAGGGGTCTCTTGCTAAGCGATGGTATAAGTATATTCGTTGAAAACGGGCATTAGTCTCCTACTTAAACTTAATATTTAACGTAGAACTACAACCACTAGACCTTGGAAACCAGAATATTAGGTCATATTAGAATATACTATTTGGTAGACCAAATAGTAGGTAGTTATAGAATAACTACATATTAACATTTTTAATCATATGTGTTATGTGTAAGGGAGTATATGGCTTGAAAATATTGACATAACGAATAATAGAGAAAAATGGAAACAATTACATATACTTGCTACCGAACTCAAAGAAAATGTGGATAAGACTAGTACTAGTAATGATGGTGCGTTCTAAGTTCTGATTATTAGAACCACTTTTTCATGTGATTTATTTAACGGTTTTCAACAAACGTATCATAATCTTTAACTTTGTAGCTTATAAAACATATCTATAACTAAATCATATTCTACACGCTTTTAAAAAATAAATTAAAATCGTAGAAATTCAAATTGATATGAACTCCACTTTTCACTTGGTTCATCATTGGATTTAACAACCCAGAATAATAATCCTCTGATTTATCTAATATTTTGACCAGATATCCAAGCAATCAATGTTAAAGGTCCTTGCCCCCGCTTGCAATAGTCCTACAATATTACTGCGAGCACTACGCTTGGATGGTAGCCAATATGCCTTTTACTGTCACATAAACCTCACTGCAATATTGCAGTGAGGTTCGGACGTTGTTGTCCGGACATTTTATGCTATATATAAACATAAAATGGAGAAGCTACATACATAAATCTCTTTTTGTCATCTCAATTTAACTCTCCCTTTAATTTCAAATTGATTAAAGAAGAAAATCTTTTGAGGAGTTCAAGATGTTACTTATCCCACTTTAACTTATCTTACTTAATTTCCATAAAACCAGAATGAAGCTAGAACCCGGCAAAATGAAGTTGTTCTGTCGCGCGCTGTTTGTATAGTTACTCCCTGCCGTATTGCTCTTTGAGGAGAGCAACATACATGAAACGGACACAAAGAATACCTAGACATAGAACAACAATTTGTGGATCACACAAAATGTTGCCCTATGTAGGATTTGAACCCACAACACTTGGCGCAGTAGGAAGCGGCGTGGCGATCACTTATACCACTAGGCCAATCGTGCAGTTAAATACTCTATGGCCCTCCTGATCATAAAAACGGGATGTTAATTTTAAAATATACTATCAATACTGTATTTTAAAATGAGTTTTTAATGAAACTTATAACTGTCAACAAACAAAGCAAACTGATATTTTAAAACAAATTATTTTAAGTAACATTTATATACATACAATTAAAGCAACTGTTTTTTTTCAGCTACCCCTAACGTGAAAGACGAAGAAAAGTCCAGCTGTGGCCCGAGGATCAGGCGCTGGTGCAAGAGCCGCCGGTGTCAGCTGTGGAGATTACTGCTGCTCCCATTCATTCCTATCTTAGCCCTCATCGTGCAGACTACACTGTCACTCAAGAGCTCCATCACTAATGGGAGGGATGTGGCTGATGTAGAAGAACAAGTAAGTATCATGAAATCTCTATAGTAAGAGCTCTTTACACGATAGAGTAAGATACTCTTTTACCGTGCGAGAGCCACGCTTCTGCATGCATAGGCCGGCTTGACCGGAGTGATACCACAGCCTCACAGAAAACCAGAGTTAATTAGTGCTTGCGCTGTGTTTCAACAAGTGAGTGAGGATACCAGATGCCCATACCCTAACACCTCCCTCCATCCGCTCCCCAGCCTCCTCTCCACCTCTGGTGTTGCGAGTGTCCATGGGCGGCGGAAATCACTTACCATCAGGCGATATTTCCGCTCGTTTGCATCTATTCTATAAAAAAATATGATATCTCAACATCTTGTTAAGCTGTCATTTGGGATTGGCACAAACTTTACCAGTGGTAAGTATCTTTCTCGGCCCGTGCTATTTGAAGTTTGTACCTATTTGAAAATATTACTAAGAAGATAATTGGGTTAATCACAAGAAGGTATTTAGATGTATGCAACAAACAAGAAATTAAAAGAATTGAAACTGAAAGTCACGTTTCCTTATAAACATGTATACATATATAGGTAACATGCAACCAAATTAATGGGTATTCGAACAACAATTCGAAACAAAAAATGTTTCATAATGACAAGGAAATTCTGGGTTTGATATGCACACCATATAATTAGGTATCTTATTTGGCTGGCGTAAAAGTAGGTATGATGAGTTCCTTACATTTTTGTACCACATTAAGCCTCATTTTACGCGGATACCCATCGTTTTTTTGTAATATAATGAGTGATGTATGATGCGAATATTTATTATTGTTAAGGGCCTTCTAGTAATTTCATCATACTCAAGTATTTAGATAAGAAAACGGGAGCAGTAATGGAAAAATAATGGTCGAGGTTTTACAATAGATTAGGGTTACGCCATTGTTGCACTGTTTTTATAAATACTTTAAGGCTTTTAAGGATCGTTTCTAAGCGTCGTTATGTAAACAACCCCCTTCAATCATTTGATAAAATGGATAAAATTATGTATTAGTGTGCATCATAGTGTATGTATATAAAGTTTATATATTACCGTGTATATATATTTATTTATATTTTATGTATATATCGTAACTTCACGAATATTTTTTTTTTTCCCACCACAATGCATCTACCCCACAAAATTTCTACACCATCCAAAGGTTGGCTGGTAGAGAATGCCTTGGGCATTAAGCCCGCCGTTGTACATGTGTGCATGAAGTTTTAAAATAAAATAAAAAAATAAAATGGAGACTCTCTTTGTGCCTCTTTTTGTTACCCTTTTTATTGATATTCTACTCCTTTTGGTCGTAGTGTGGCAATAAACAGCTTATAACCTTCTTCGAAAACTGAGCTATTTATCATTGAAATATTTTTTAAAATCGGATCACTACTTCCTGAAATTAGCGCGTTCAACCAAACAAACAGTGTTCAGCTTTATAATATAAGTACCTATAGATATACAATGATCATTAGAACTTTATTTATAAGTTAGCGTTATTAAGTGAATTAGTAAACAATGTACATTTTTTTCTACTACAACAATGTTTACCAATCAATAATGAGACTTAAAATTTGAATGACTGAATCATTTGTACAAAACAAAAATCTTTAAAAACTTATATTACTTTTAACGTCAAAGTTTCAATGGGCTAGCTTTTATAGTCAAATTGAATATTTTCAAAAGTATTTACCTAATCTCCATAGATTTATTGTCTTTTTCAATGTCAATAGTTACAAGCTCAAATAAAAATTTAAGAACCCCCTACGCAAGCACTTAATCGAGTAACTATATACCAAAAATGCTTTACATCATTTTGGAAAAGAGCTGATACTCTTACACTGCTGGACCGATATTAACCAAACATAGTTAAGAACCAAAGCAAGGAAACTGGCTTTAAAATGGAAAGAACTGCATCGAAATCGGTTCATCCGATACGATGCCACAGATACACACACACACACATACACACACACACACACATATACACACACACACACACATACACACACTCACACNACACACACACACACACACACACACATCTTAATCACAACTTAAAACATCCCTATTTTTGCGTCGGGGGTTAAAAACTGGAGGTAGTTGATTTATAATTTAAATATGTATATATTTATTAGACTTTCATTTATATGCATGGGTCTTTTTTTCATTTCAGTTGACTCAAACTTACAATGGTCTATTTTAATATCAAATTATTATTATTAATGGAGTTTTTCAATATCTATAGTTAAAACTAAAAACAGTATATTCATATTATTTTCATTTATATGCGGGCCTGGTTTTTTTTTAGTTGTCTCTAGTTAAATCAGAAGGTAGGTTATTAAAAAGGACCGTGAGTAGGTAGATATAGTAAGTTGATAATAAGATAGATTGTGGAGGAATAATGTCCCTCCAACACAAAGAGAGGATCCTCCGGTCAGGCGAGGTGATCATGCCACTGCCCAACAGTTGGTGTTGAAATATTGTATATATGTTAATCGACGCGAGAACTTCTATTGCACGATTTAGGATTAGTAGTGTCTTAGTTTTCTTCGTTACTCCGTAGTTCGACGTATCTTTGGTAGATAGCGCTGTAGTATATTTTTGTTGTTGCGTTGTATGTGGAAGTCACCACAAGATAATAGAAAATTAATCTGGGTAAACAATTTTCAAATGATTGATCAGTATTATAAAACTTCCTTCTATATCGTTTTCAAAGTAATAATTATTAAATTACTCATAAAATTAAATTTGATACACCATAAATACTTAATTAAATTACTTACGGAGGAAATAATCAAGAAACAGCAAACTTAAAAGGCTTCACAAATTTTCCAGTATGTCAAGTTTTTGCGCCTTTCAGATTAACAAGAGCAAAGCCCTGTTCTTCACAAGAAACTGAAGTTCTATGTAACTTATATGACAAAATATAATTTTCTTTGGATTTCTATTTCTATCAAAATTTGAAACTTTGAATCTTCTGGAAGAGGGTTAAGTTTTTGATTTGATGATGTCAGTCAATCCGTCGTAGAAATGACGGCTTTCAGCCAGTTATCTTAAAGTATACAATCTCTTATCGCATTATCACATTAACAGGCTTTATCAGCCTACTGTTGAACATAGCCCGTAGGTAATAGGTTTAACCTACTAATATGTTTTTATGAATTTTAGGATACTACTTTATCTAAAATTTTGTAATATATGAAATATCTGGTTCGTTTATGTATTAAATTGTTCGTAATTTTTTGTTATGTGTGTCTCTTTAAGTGGTTATATTCTCAATTCATTTAGAGGTTTTCGTTATAATAGGTTGTTTCTTCTATTCGGTTTCCTTATTCTATTCATCTTCTCTTTTTGCGCGCTGTGATAAGGTACTTTCGTTTAACTTTAAAAAGGTTAGCGTTAGAAAGGTTGGCTTTAAAGAATCCGGATCAAGCCTTCCTAATGTCCTACATTACTTTAACCGCAAACAAATTACTTGAAACTACAGTAAGATAAGAATTTTATGGATCCTGGTATCTAAACTTTGCATTCCGAAAAACACAATGTTTTGAAAAGACAAAAACACTTTGTTGTACTCGTAAATAAATCCACAAATTAACATATTCATCTCTCTTGGAAATTAAAATCATAACAGTGTTTCACCCAAACCAACATTTATGTTTTATGTACATTTACACGACCATGACAAAACAACTTAACAGTCATACATATTATACAAGTGAAAAAGAATCTAATCAACTCGTAGTGAACATACATAGCAATGGAATTTTCTATGTCACTTAGGACCTTACAACTATTTATCTCAATCACTTTGAAGTGGTTTAAAAAAATTAAACATGAAATTAAGGATAATTTTGAGTAACTCATAAATTTTAATGAGGTATACCTATAAAGAAAGGGTATAGAATAAAGAAACATTTTTATCGTCTATGATTATTTTTCCCTTTATAAATTAAATTGGAAAATAAATTTAGAGAAAGGAAGTCTTTGAGCAATTCTGAGATATTTTCAAATCCTGAAAATTATTAGCCACTTTCTATACAGAATAAAAAATAGGAATAGCACAGTAGAATCTTTATTGATGCTGAGAAACCACTAGATATGCTACGTTGTTATAAGAATAGTTGTAACAAGTTTATTCATAAGCTCAGGTCTCAATTTCTAACAAATGATTTTCTTCGTCAAAGAGTTGCGTAAAAAACTTTCAGCGTTTAATGATAACAGGGTCTGGATGATCGAGCTTTGTTCGTTTCTTTATTGTACATTTTCGAAAAATTTAACGTTATAGATCGATTTATGGCCCTCGAAAACCCATGCAGACTAAATTTCATTTAATTTAGATTATAAACTTATAGAACAAATAAAACATTTTTTTCAAATAAGGAAATTTTGAAATACAATAACTACAGTTTTAAAAATAAAAGTGAGAAAAAACAATAGCACATTTTTTTATTTATTTAATAATATTAAACTCAGAACATCAAAAAGCAACTGATTGAGTGCACGAGTGGTGAAGTGATGTATGCTGTCAATTGCATGTTAACACGGTGACTGGTGGTATTCAATATATAACACTGTTGTTTATTATGTAACACAATTATTATGATCGAAGTTATTAATATACATAGATAGTAGCTAAAGGGTTGTTAATGAATGAAAGTGCTTCATACATTTTCATGAGACGGTGACAGGAGCGGCGACCGTTAGCCGAGCTTCTATTTATCAGTTCTGACAATAAATAAATTAGATTTTTAAACTTTATGCAATGGAAAGTATTTTATTATACTTCTAAGTTATGGAAATTTTTAGCAGATATAATATTTTACTGTTTGTATTTTATAATAGATATTTACCAGTGACTATACCTTTTTCAATGATGCTCGGCTCTTATTTGTCTTGGCATGACTATCTTAAGTTAGGCACACGAGCAAAACTCACATTTCGGAAAAAGGTATAATTCGGTTAGATAATTTCATCGTGAGTAACCACGTGTCAAAAAAATTATATTGAATAAATTTGGCAACATTTAATTAAATAGAATTCAGAGAGTACTTTTATGACTATATTTGTGCGACTATATACATATAAGTCAGATTATCATATTATATTTACATACCTACGTAATGGCTAAGAGCAGAACTTCACGGACAACTTTAACTTATATTAATTCATCATCTTGTGAGATATGAATATTCAGTATTTAAGTTATACAGTTTATCAGCTGTCTATGAACCCTTGTTAAAGCAAACCATGCTCTAACAAGATATCTCCTGCTTTTAAAATATATTATACCTGATTGAGATATGACAGCTGAGAAAGGTATGAAACCCAATTAATTTTTTATCAAGTTAAGATTTAGATTATCATATCCCGTAATAGCATATCCCTCCAACACAAAAGGAGGATCCTCCGATCAGGCGAGGTGATCATGCCTGGCGGGCCACTGCCCAAGGTTGACGTTGGGATTTTGTATCTATGCTAATCGGCGCGAGAACTTCTATTGCACGATTTAGTATTAGTAGTTTCTTAATTTCCTTCGTTACTCCGTAGTTCGTATTTTCGATAGATGGCGCTGTAGTGTATTTCTGTTGTTGCGTTGTATGTGGAAGTCACCACAATACTATCATATGATAGATAGATAGAATAGTATACCGTGGGAGAGCCACGCTTCGGCACGAATGGGCCGGCTTGACCGAAATGATACTACGGCCTCACAGAAGACCGGTATGAAACAGCGCTTGAGCTGTGTTGTTCATCGACTGAGTAAGGATTGTGATGCCTCTGGTGTTGCGGGTGTCCATGAGTTAACCATCAGGCTATACGTCTGCTTGTGGGCTCTATTCCATAAAAAAATAGAATATACGTCTAAAAATAGATTTCAAGTGCTTAAAGATTTTTTTTATTTGGGCAGGTCAGTAGGGCAACTGAACTGGGTAAGCTGGTAACGAGGCTGCAGCAAGAGAGATCTGAAGTCGCTTTCTTTATTTTCACCAATGGAAGTACATTAAGGTAAGTCAACGGGCTATAAAATTAAATTAAGTTTGTTTTCACTTTTTAATATCAGGACCACTGGTTCAGTAGTTAGAATAACTTTACGAGTTAATTAGGAAAATGGCCGAAAGAGCCGACTCGACCGGAATGATACCATGGCCTCACAAAAAACCATTACGAAACAGCTTCTGCTCTGTGTTTCACCAACACCTCTCCCCCAAAGGCCGACAACGCACATGTGTCGCCTCTGGTGTTGCGGGTGTCCATTGGCGGCGGTAATCGCTAACCATCAAGCTATGCGTATTCTTGTTTACCCCTCTTCCCCTTAAAAAAATATCAGTCAAACTTAAAATCTCATATGTCATGTGACATCGAGATAATAATAATAATTTATTGCCATATACAATATACTTACGATCCAAACTTTCCTTCAAGACTCAAGTCTTAAATTCATGTACCTATGTCATGACTTATTTGCCGAGTAAAAACGTTTAAAGCACTTTATTTATTTAAAAATGAAATCTATTTTTTGGGTACAGGTCAAATTTATCGCAGCGATTCACGGGAACTAACATCGCTATAGCCCAGATGGGATCTCTTCCTAGACTGATGTTCAAAGACAGATCGAAACTTGTGGATGGGGATTCATTTGAAGCAGAACTTCAAGAGCTAAGGTAAGGTATTATCTGTATTAAAATGTATTTATTTATTTATATCATCTGCTCACTACACTTACAGTTACCCCACACGTGTAGCGAGCCATTACAATATTGGTGTTACAAATATAGCAATTAATAATAATATATTACAATATCCTTGAACATTCCATACATAGTAGTCCGTCCTCGAGCCGGGCAAAGCCGGCACTACAGTAACTAGGCTACTGACAAACACAGTTACACATTTTCAAACACAAACATATATATATTATAGGTAAATTACATACAGACACAACTTGATCGTGTTCATCATATAAAAAGTTTTCATGAATCGCAATGGAATCGCATAGCAAACATGATCACCAACCATTAGAGCAACAGGCCCTTCAATATTAATTGCCGGATGTACTGGTTTGGTACCTGACTACGGGATAATGAGTTTGTATTATCGTTTTATAATTTAATAATAAATTATGATGTGGTGTAACATGGGTCACAATGGAACAATGTAGTATGGTGACCCACGCTATGGTGGCATCGCGAGTTTCTTCTATATCATTGGGCTTAAATTTTGGTTCATTCTAGGTTGATCTTCGATGAAAGGATAGTACCGCCCCGATCGAGCGTTCGAGGTTTGTACTGAAATCAGCACAGCTCTAGTAATAAAGGTTATTTTTATTAAACTTCTGCCTACTTCACAATCAAAGAATTATTCTCGACCGTACTTCCTCGAAATTACTTGAGCGAACTTCACGACGCGATGGCTTCTTACCCCTCTTGTTAAAATCAAGTTATGTATGAATAAACCCCAGAACGTTAATGTACTAAGGTTTAAAAGTTTCCTCTTAGTACAAGGTCGGGTAATATAACCAAGAAAAACTAATGAAAAGCTACGACAAAGTGATAACTTAAAAGTAATTCCTATCCCCTCAATTTGTTTTTATTTGCTCGAAGGGTCACAGTTTTACAGAGTCATTGCCTTAAACCTTAATAGAATTTATTTGTTAATACCTAATAAAGAAAGGCGATTGGTTTTCCCGACATTCTCTTTCAATTGCCTCACTGCAGGTAAACGGAACGATCTGTATTGCTTCCCGATCACAACCTAACCGAGATTAATCGTATAACGTTCAATTTTATTAACATTTAATGAAAACAATTCCCTGACGGCCATTTAAATCGGTGCAGTTTCTTTATTTGATTCTGAACCATTTTACAACTTTTTTTAAATATTTTGTTAATATAAGGGGGAAACTAACAGTTAAATCCACTGATATAAAGCAATTTAAACAGCCTCTTCAATATATATGAATAGGATTTCTAGTATACAAAAAAAAACGTAATGTTTTATTTACAAAACTGTACAAAAGAATTATCGAAACTTAATACAAAAGTAGAATAGAATAGAATAAACTTTATTGTACACCAATTGATACAGTTACATTTGGGCTAAACAATATAATGACCATATAAAGTACCTCATCATGTCAGACTAGTTTCATCATCAGATCGCACACTGCAAAAACCTCCCATTGCATCACTAGGTTTTTAAAGTGAAAACTTCTATAGGCGCGTTGGGTACTTTTTGGGTGAACTTGCGTCATGGTCAGCGAACGATTCACATATTACCTGGATTTCACTCCTATCGGCAGTCCTCAAAGACTGCCCTGCATCTTTTTTGTTTATATTATTAGGACCAGTCAATCCTCGACCCGCGCCTGGACAGCATGGGGACGTATGGCCTTAACCCTCTCCTGAGAGGAAGCCCGACATTACCCGAACCGAAAGACCGGAGCAGTGGGACATTATGGGTTGTTGAGGATTAGTACCAGTAGATTTTTCCTTCGGTCTGCCCGCGTATATGTTGACTATCGCGGTAAAAAGTGATAAAAGTATGTTCATTTATTTTATTTTATTTAATCTTTATGCAATTACATTGCAAAAGACGGACTTAATGCCATGTGCATTATCTTCCAATCAACCTTTCCTCAGATTCGGTACAGACAGAATTAGTTAAAATACTTTCGAATTTAAAAAAGTAGAATAGATCGTATGCTTCCTATCAATTGAATGCAAAATAGAGTACCTATATATTTGATTTTAGACTTTTGCTTAACGTATTTTATTATAGAGGTACCTCCCGACTCCTGAAAAAACTGAATTTATTTCGTTTAGTTCAGTGGTCGCTAGAACAAATATACAACTTATTCCCGAATGACGGGGAGCCCAGCTAGGTATACCTAGACAAACGATGGGAGTTCGCTCTTTTCATGAATCATGTCGTATCGCTCTAGGAACATTGCAAGCGGTAATTTGTCTTATACTTATTATTTGTTCTACAGAATTTTACTTCTTACAAAAGAGTTTTGACCTTTTAGTCATAAAACTGAGTTAGTATCAACACTTTGTTTTTTTTTATGTAAAAACAACAATCACTGTATTTGTTACATAGTCATAACATACGCTCTAAAAGATGGTGTGGGAGAGCCACGCTTCGGCATGAATGGGCCGGCTCGACCGGAGTGATACCACGGCCTCACAGAAAACCGGTGTGAAACAGCGCTTACGCTGTGTTTCATCGAGTGAGTGAGGATACCGGAGGCTCATACCCCAATCCAACGCCCCCTATCCCCCTCACCATCCCCCTTCCCCCCAGGCCGCCATAGTGTGGGTCACCATGCTGCATTGTTCTTTTTCGCATTGAGGATGGTGACCACCACTCTTGGATTCTGCTCATGCTTTCCGTCAGGCAGGGCAGAGTCATTTTGGCAGCATAAATATAAAAAAAATGGTTTATTTTTTATAACTGAAGATAAAAAGAGTATAACATGTTTATTGATGCCTATCTGTGACTTAGTTGATTCTATATATTTTATTCAAGATTAAGAGAGAGTTATATACCTATTTTGTACTAGTCTATGTCAGTTACTTATTATATATAACGGTTGGGCCGACAGTCAGGGGGAAACCCAGGCTTCCTCCTGAATGTCCCCTGTTCCTCCGTCCTGGGGGGACCTGAAATAACATGGTCGGGGTCTTCCTCAGAGTAGGACGCCTGGGACCAGCCGCTGTGGTGGTTTTCAGTGGAATCAAAACATACCTGGCTCCTCGGTCCCCGAGGAGCCGGAGATCCGACCGGATTTTCCACATCATCAACAAAAAAAGGCTATGTCAGTTATCGCGGTGAAGAGTTGAATATGTAATTCTTCAAGAATCAATGTATCTCCATGCTAGTAAATTTTATTGAAATAAGTGCATCTATTCAATTATGAAAGCGTAAGAGACAAACAAAGTTACTTTCCAACAAATTTATAATATCCCTATGGATAATTCGAGTAAATTAAAGAGATTGAGTAAGTGTGTTGTTTAAAGTTCTATAAAACTCTCCTCTTAATCAATGGGACATTCGGTACAGACGGCTGGCAGGAGCTGGATGCGAGAAGCTGAGGATCGATTTAAACGGCGTGCAATTAGAGTGGCCTATGCCCAGCAGTAAACTATGATAGGCTGATGATGATGCGATGATATGCGGTACTACCGGTAGTTGGCCCGCGACAATATTTTGACAAGAAGATGTTTTCAAGTCGTGAACCTACCTGGCAAATATAAGTATTAAGGTTATCTGAGTGACACCGATTATATGATTAAAGGGAGACAAGATAAGTGATATTTTCATATCACTTCAATCACATTTGTCCCTGTACCATACCAAAAAAACTCACATTTCGTTTCATTTTAATAACTTGTTTATTTCACTCATAAAATGACTTTTGAGCTTAGAGTATACAAAACAAAACTTATGTATATGTCACCGTGAGATTGTCGAAACCGTCATATTGTAATCCATCTCGCGAGATTGTAAACTATCGAAAGATTGTAAACTGTCACATTCCGCTTAAATTTAACGTATTATTTTAAGTTAGATTATAATCTATCAACGTGAAACCAAATTGTGACATGGTATGCGATAGATTGCAACTATCACGCTTATTGGTTGAACGGCATAAGTCCTGCGCCGCTATATTTGTTTGTTAATTCATATGATGCCATATAAAGTATTTTTGTGATTCTAATTTGATTTCATATTGAAAATATGTCACAGTTTTAGAATTAGTTAAATAAAGTTATTGTGGCAGTAAAACGAAATTGTGATTTATCAAAGAAATTCAACCTAACCTAACTCTATGCTCATATAGCGACCTACTGTAAGACCAGGGACAGTTGATAATTTGACGCAGAACAAATTGTGATTTAACGGTTTTACTTCTATATATTATAATCTAACGAATAATGGTACGTTTATTTGTAAGCAGTATGTCACAGTTGCCATCCTACGACAGTTTCCAATCTCGCTGGGCAGATTATAATCTACCAGTATTTACAATCTTACGGTGACATACATAAAAGAGTGATACCCGAACATTAGTTTCCTTTAGCAAACGAAGTCAAAACATAACTAATAAAAATAAGTTATATTACTTTGTCAATATATACACAATACCCCGCTACTGTGTAGCAAGTTTCATTTACTTTACTAACAGAACTCTAGACTGTACGGAAAAACGTACAGTCAGAGTTCTGAAAAACGTTAGAAAGTAGGAACTGTTTTGTATTACTATTCTCTTTATTACATTTATATACACATATTTATTACATTTTTAAACACATAAAAAATAAACAATGATATATATTTAAAAATATTAAAAAATAGTAGACCACCGATTCGGTACAGAGACCAATAAACGGGTGGTTAGGGTTCCAAAGAAAGAACCTTCTCACAATACAAGCCGTGTCAAGAAGGACTGCTTTCTGCATCAGACCCTTGATCCAGCCATCTAACGTATTATTATTGTTATTCTTCAGATAATATAAAATTAAGTTGTTTTCACTGTCTGCAATTGTCTCTAATTTAATGCAGTTTTATAGTTCAAAAAGGCATTGTAAAAGAAGTCCTACGATTTTGGTCGCTAGTTTTTGTTTTTATAAAAGACAATTCTCACACTTGGAATTATCCGGTATAATCCTTCCTGGAACGGATACAAAAAACACCCAAATTCAGAACAACAATTTGTGGGTCACACAAAGTGTTGTCACTTCACAATCGATGGTGGAGTTGAAATCACAATATTCTTAATCATTCGTGCTGTCTGTTCTGTATATTTTGAACTCAGTGTCTCAGAATCTACATTATTTTTACAAATTTGTAAGGCGGCAAGTAACAATCCTTACTCAAACCTTTACAAAACAAATGTCTAGAACTGTTAAGAAAATTCGCAATTTCCCTATCCTAATAGCCCTCCCATTCACAAGAATGTCAACAGTCAAGCCAGCAGTCTCTTCTTCGCTTTGCTGTACAATATTTGCAGTATTCTTTACCATAACCATATAAACTCTGTCTAGCGGTTTCAGACCTTGTTTGCTGGTTTACTAAAACAAACACATCATCATCTTCGTCCTATATATTATTCACAAGATTATTTGGGATTGACTACTAGTTCAACCGGTTCTACCCGAATATCAGTTTTTCCACGGAGCGACTGGCATCGGACCTCCGTAATCCTGAGGCTAAACTGAATTTGAAGATTGAATTAGTTGTCAGGGTATTTAAGGGCACCGACTTCGCAATAACGATTGCCTTAGATGTTCATGACAACCGGGACGGCTTAACGTGCTCTCCGAGGTACGAGCGGGAAACGCCACCATCTACCATACTCCGGGCTATTATATTTTCTTGTCAGAAAAACCTTACAGCAGTCCGATCCGGGAATCGGACCCAAGACAACAAGACCAATGCAGCAATCTGGAAGAAACACACAACAAGAATTTAAAACTTGTTTTTTTTCATGTTTGTTGTCACACACATTTTTCATGTTTGTTGTCACACACACACACAAACTTGTTTTACTTGCAAATACATTGAGTGTAAAGCTGATTTATTTGAAATTACCAACAGATACTTCAATATATTTGTTTGTATAGATTATTCTATACGATCAGAAACCTTGAATAATACAAGCAATTTAACAGAAAGCGTGCATGTTGCATTTATTATATTTTCCATGATGTCCTAATGGTGGTAATACAGTATAATGGACTTGACGGCACTCCTTCACACAGTAATGGTGTTTGTATGGCTCGTTAAAACCCCATGATCCAACCAATCTTTTATATACTTAATTAAATTAATGTATTTCCGTATGATAGACTTCTAATTGATTAGATATGATACAATCTACTTTTACTTTACTTAAACTATCATTTTAAGCCAATAACTTTAAAACAAGTGATTAATTTTAAAAGCTTTTTTAAAACAAAAACCCGAGACCTCAAGAACAGCAGCCGCATAAGCTACCGCTACGCCACCGAGGTAGTCAAAATAGAAAAGTATATTTAATGTCTTGCAAACAGAAAATATTATCAAACTAGATCGTATTAAACTAGTAGTATAAGATCGAATAAAAGCAGATTTACGCTGTTTAGTTACTTTGAGTCTAATTATTGAGATTAGGTACACCACGGGTCCCATACAGAAGTGGACCATCTAAAACTATAGGTGAGAACCATAGAGTTTTCCTTTCTAGGATATACCTGGTTCCCTGACTACTAGTACCCAACATGACGTGCAGTTTCAGATCTGTTCGAGTCCGATATAACCACTATCGAGTGTTATCCGTGAGGATTTGCACACAGAATAAAAATATTCTCAACTAAGGCACGATTAAAAAAAAATACGTAATACTATACGTTTGTTATGGAGTTTTGTATTCTTCGACTATTTAGTACGACTTACAACCCATAGATGGCGTTGATACATCGAACTTTTAGCTTTCAAGAAATAGTAATACGCTTAAAGCGAAATAATATGTTTCATTGTAAACAAACAATCGTATTTCCTGTTTAAAAGATGTATAATTCTTGCTGCTTTTAACTCAAACAGGTCTGCACTTGTACAATCCATGTTTATACGAACTCCCTTAAAAATAGTGCGTACCTACACACGTTCGTAGGAATAAATGATATCATATTATATACATTACAAAATCGTTGTTGGTTTTCGGAACGATAGCACGAAAATCGTGGTCGTATGAAAGTCCCAGACAAATTAAATGTAAAAAAATCATTATGAAATATTGAAATTTGAAATATCGTTTTGTATTAGGATTGAAAGCACAAAACTCAGTCGGGATCGGCAAAGTACACTTAAACCATCTACGCAGTCACAAAAACTCTTGTTAACTAATGTAAGCTAATACTACTTGTTAGTATTTCTATAATCACAAAAACTCAATACAAACTCAAAAGTGACTCATATGTTTGTTACTCTTTTGCAGCTAAATCGCTGCACCAATTTCGATGAAACTTGGGATGGACATACTTTGATTCATGGTCAAGAATATACCCAATTCGTTACCGCGATAACCGATATACAAGCGAGTGGAACCGCTGGAAAAGCTAGTACATTACGAATTTAAATTGGACATATAATTTAATGAGCTTGGAATACATAAATGACTGCCTTGGTGGCGCAGCGGTAGCGTATGCGACTGCTGTTCTTGAGGTCTGGGGTTCAATTCCCGGGTCGGATCAATTGTTTTTATGATCTACAAATGTTTGTTTCGGAGTTTGGGTGTTTTCTATATATGATATGTATGTATTTACAAAAAAAGAAGTATTTATATCAGTTGTCTAGTACCCATAATACAAGCTCTTCTTAGTTCGGGACTAGATGGCGTTGTGTGTTAGATGTACGAAATATTTATAAAAAAAAATAGATTAGTACACCATGTTTATAAGAATAAAACTACATTTTATTAATTACATAAAATGCTAAATGTTGTGGTTTCCAAAAGATTGTTTTTGTGCTAATTGTAATCGCTTTTAGCAACCTTAGGATGTATCAAAATGTTTTAAAAAGATAGTATTAGTTAGAGGTGCATTTTAAATATTCTCATTTTACGATACTATCTTCCATACAGCTATATATATTATATATGTATGTATGTCAGACGTCTAAAACACAACGCCATCTAGTCCCAAACTAAGCAGAGCTTGTACTATGGGTACTAAATATATATACTTTTTTTTGTAAATATATACATATCATACATAGAAAACACCCAAACTCCGAAACAAACATTTGTAGTTCATACAAATATTTGACCCGACCCGGGAATCGAACCCGAGACCTCAGGAACAGCAGTCGCATACGCTACCGCTGCGCCACTGAGGCAGTATACATAGTAGGCAGTATATATAGTATACTTTCTTCTTATATAATAAGTCCGATATAAATAATTTGAATTGAATTAAATTGAAAAGCCGTGGACTGCGATATGTTAATGGTACTACGTTATTGAAATATCTCACTAAGTGTATTGAAATATTTTCATCATTCCCAAATATTTCGTCTCTCTTTCTCTTTTAAAAAACAACCATTAGGAATAAAGATCCTGTGTCGCGGGAAAATTTACAAACATACATGTAACGGACACAAAGAACATCCAAATTCATAACAATAATTTGTGGACCACACAAAATGTTAATATGTGGGGCTGGAGCCCTCACAACACAGCAAAGCAGCTGAAAGCGTCGTGACGACCGCTTAAACCACTTGTCCAACCGTGCCTAATGTTAACATATCAAATCTAGATATGAACAATTGTTTCCGAAAATATAACATAGGCATTTGCCACTTATCAAACTTAAATAGAATGAAAACAATGGAAAATATCAGCACCCTTACTATTAATGTGAACAGCCTCTTCATAAAACGGTCGTTAAATTTTTATGGGCAATTTATTGGAGAAATCATAAAAAGAAATAAATGAATTATACAAAAGGAGACGTACCTCATTTGTAGTAATTTTACACAGTACCCAATAAAACGGTATTTACCTACTTGTTTGCGTAGAAATGCTCTTGTTGCGAGGAACCTACATTTTTTTACATATATTCTTAGGTATTTTAAATGAAAAGAAACCATTTTTTAATAAATTCTATTTTTGAAAAGCTATAATGATCTGTTAATGTTAAGACCAAAGGACCAAGTGTTTGACAGACGCTATACACTTTATGCGTGCATAACCATATATACTATTCTATTCCTATTACTATTCTATTCCCCAGAGTACTATTTTATTTCCCAGTCAAACCATCAGCCAGGTTTTGTAGAGCACAAGTATTTTTTTTTAAATGCTAGTGCTCACCCAGTGTTCGAAACTCAACTACAATTTATTTAAATTACATTCTCGTATCACGTCACTCAAAGTGAATTCCAAAATGATCTAACCGATTTTTACGTTCTTTTTAAATGTGTTTTTTGCTGGTATACCGAGGAAATGATAGTTTACATGTGATTACACGTCGCCACACCGCTTCCTACTGAGCCAAGTGTTGTGGGTTCAAATCCTACATGGGACAACACTGTGTGATCCATAAATTGTTGTTCTAAGTCTGAGTGTACTTTGTGTCCGTTTCATGATTGTATGTAAAGATCCCCGCGACACAGGAATGTATATTCCAAATGCGGGAGTTGTATTTAAAAAAAAAACCTGACGATTAGATTAAAAGGAGTCAAACAAGATTGAAAAAAGAAGTAGACGAATATGCGTGGGTCAACTAGTAATACTATTAGGGGTACATGCATTTATGGTTTTTGAATCGTATTCACAGTGGTATCGTATTAACTTAAATATCGAAATCCATTCGGCCATTTGAGAAATAAGACGAAATAAAAAGAACACAAACCGACATATAGGATATGCGGGTAAAATATGAGCCTTTCTTGGTAGTCTGTTAAAATTAGAATATGACTAATGTTTGCTTATCGAGAAAGTCGAAGACTCAACGAGGTCGTCATGGCGGAACTTCGAATTTTAGATTAACCATCAACCATGTGTGTGGGCGTTTCTATAACAAAAAAAATGAATCATTGTTGTTACTAAGGAGTACCTCATAATCTTTGTGATTGTTCTTATTATCTTATACTGTATGTTTCAACTTCGAGGGCTACAGATTTACTAATAGTAATTTTATTCTACTAACAGTCCTGTGGGATGTTCATCAATAATCATCATCAACAACCCATAATGTCTCACTGCTTGGCTCGGGTCTCCACTCAGGAGTGGATTAAGGCCATATTCATATATTATAAGTTCCCACGCTGGCCAAGTGCGGGTTGGGGACTGGCAAGACAACGCTGTGGCTACACTGGCTACGTAATCTTGCCGTTGGATATTTTAAGTCGCCCAAAGGCCTCCAACTAAGCTTCACGACTGTTATCCTATGATAATAACCGGGACCGACTGTTTAACGTGACCTGCGAATCACATGACATGCCACCCATTCAGCTACTGACCACGCCGTCGTTGCTTACCCTTGGTGATTGTCTCTAATCACCGACTGCAACTAGGCTATGAGCGCCTCTGTGATGTTCAATTTTAACTTTATATGAAAATTGGAGTAGTAACGTTAAAGAACAAACCCCTTCTTGTTTAAATATTAAAAAATACGCCTACATCGTAATAAACTGATGCAGTAAACTAAAAAAACCGAATAAACCTCCTCCTAAATTTTTTGTCGACTAAAAAATTACATTATCTATTCCAGAAAAGAAAGGCCTTGTTTTGAAAAAATAAGGGTTACTAGATAAGAATTTGTACAGACAAGACCAAAGTGTGATCAAATTGTATGATTAAGATTCTCGATTAGGTTAGTCACTACGGGAAGTATGTGTGAGACATTGCGCGGGTGGTGACGTTTGAACGGACGCAGACGGGAAACACATTAGATTTTCCTAAAATAACTACTCCGCTATAGTTACGATAATTTTCCCACGATTCCACTGTCATTTATGTAGGAAAAACTTATATCACAACATGATGTATGTTACGTCTATATACATCATGGACGGATTTTCCGCCAATAGTAAGCTCAAATGGCAACTGTAACTTGGATTTAAAGAAATCGAGTCATGACACTCATGAAATCCCAGAAAAAAATTAAACTGTCTTGAATGAAATATTAATTTTAAAAGTTGGCAATATATAAGTCCACATTCCTTCTTAAAAAGACAGAAGACAACATGAAATTAAAGTAGGCAAATACATTACAAATATAATAGGCAAATACATACATATACTTAAAGCCGAAGATTGAACTAAATGGTGTGCTACGATACGATGATGATGATTAAATATATTTCTAAAACTGGTAATATCCATGGACAGCCACGTGGGACAGCCACGCTTCAGCATGTATGGGCCGGCTCGACCGGTCAAGTTTCTTAACATATTTTGATTTGTTCACGCACTGATATTTGTGGAATCACCCCAGTCGAGTCGTCTTATTTATGCCAGAGCAGGATTATCCCATGGTATTTATTACTACTGCTTTGATTATGTAGATCCTTCCTTCTTTATGAAGGATCTATGTAATAGTAATGAAAAGTTAGACACACAATACTTTTCCATTAGCTAGCCTATCTAGCATATAAAAGACCACGCACATAAAGCAGTAAAAGCCACTAACTTCGCTAACATCTCTGAATACATTCTGTTTAACTACGTAACAGAAGTCTGACTGTCTGTCAGAATTTCGAAATATGTTTCTAGGGCCTGTTGGTCCAGCTAATGGTGAGCGATTCTGACTGCCAACTGGCCTGATGGTATATATGTATCTACCTATATCGTACTGTACCGTATTATTTTAATTTTGTGTGACCCTGACTGCTAAGCTGAAGGTCATGGGCTCCATTGCCATCCAGGACAAACCCTTGTGTGATGAACACTATCACTTGTTTTGCATCTAGGTATAACTTATCTGTAACTGTCCTTATTTTTTTCTTTTTTTTGCGGAATCCTCGGGTACCACCAACCGGTGGTTAAGTCGGACTCGAACCGACTAAATACCGCACACCATCTCAGGGTGCTAGAAGCCTGGAACCCCGGCGTACCTCGGGCCACCCACTGCCTGTAGGTGGCCCCCTCCTGTGTTGGAACCCATATGTTCCCGTTACTATCCTTCTAGGCGCGCACATTCCGCAGCGTCCGCGCCTCCATCTGAGCCTGCTTCTTTGCTAGGGTGACAGGCAGACAGGCTAGGGTAACTGTCCTGTCTTTGAAAGTGTTGGATTTCCTCAACTATGACATGCATGCTTTACACATCTGACAAATTCTCTTACATCACAAACATCTATCTTTTGGAAAAAAAAGCATAAAAATCCGTTGTATAGTTTAAAATGTCTAAGCGAACAGATGTTGGAATAATTCATTTTGTGCTATGTAAAGATATGTATGTATTTAGAAATATATAAGTATTTTTATCAGCGGTCTGGATGTCTTAAATTCTTAGAACACGATGCATGATAAAATATTTGATAAAATGGTCCTTAAACAAAAGTAATTTTTTTTCCTGTTGACGTGTAACAATATCGGCGGCAATATAGTGTCGGCAAGTGATATACTATAACAAGAATTTTCCTTCAAAATTGTGTCACGGTTTCTTACAGATTATGTAAGCAATTAGTTTTGAATCATATTTATTTATAGGATCTTACAAGTCTTGATTTCGGTTTAAGGATGCTTTATAATCTATTCAAATAAATAAAATTGAAGTGTTTGTTTCTTTTTTTAAATTAACAGCTTCTCACTTCATGTATAATAAAGCATAAACGGTATTTACGACAAAACATCAAATCTTTGTTCATGGTTTTTGTTGTTAATAAACACAGTTAATACCGCGGGGCTCAGCTTGATGTGAAATAATTTACCACCACAGTTGAAAGTTATAAAGAAGAAGTAAGTTGAAAGAATATATCGTACAGGAAAACACTGGAAGAAACCAGAGTATTCCAATTTAAAAAAAAAACGATGCGATGTCTGAAATCTGTGGCTCCTACGGCGGTTTTGCAACATCGCATTGTTCAATACGTATAACATTTTTCCCTATCACTTTACATATATGTTAATACAAATAAAGGGTAGAGGTTTAAGCCGCCGTTTTATACTGCGCTGAAAGTTGTGGGTTGAAATCCCACATGGGACAACACTTTTATAATAATTATGTATTTACAAAAAAAAGTATATATGTATTTATATCAGTTGTCTAGTATCCATAACACAAGCTCTGCTTAGCTTGGGACTAGATGGCGTTGTGTGTTAGATGTCTGAAATATTTATTTATTTGTTTATACTTTGATATTGTATTTCTCCATCCAGCGCAATGGAATGATTTTCCAGTAGGTGAAAAATCCCATTAAATTTGTTCAAAATGTTACAGCCAGACATAATTAATTTACATGTTTATAGACGAATTAAAATATTTTCTTGTGCCAGTTCCATCATTTAATTTATAAGTCCTTTAGTGAACGTGTTCAGAATCATAAGTAAGGGTTTTCTTTTGATCTCTGGGGTCACTAACTTGTAGGTTGTGTATCACACTATGTTTTAAAAGTGACACAATAATTAATGAACAACTTCGACAGAAGCTCGATTGCGCGGTTGGCCTAGCCCTTAAACGGGGTGGGTCCGGATGGCGTAAGAAAGCGGTTCCCGGATCTCCCCCGTCTCAGGCGCAGAGTGGCACACCGTGGTGGTTTAGTGGGTAGTCTGGCGAGTCAGTCAGGAGTCCCACACAAAGCGAACCCTCTGTGCCCGCGGGGGGGAGCGAAGTGCATAAAGGCATTCCACCACATCAAAAAAAAAAGCCCTTAAACGGGGTTGGTCCGGATGGCGTAAGAAAGCGGTTCCCGGATCTCTCCCGTCTCAGGCGCAGAGTGGAACACCGTGTGGTTTTAGTCGGTTCGATTCCGACACACCGCCCCGCCGCAAACCCTGGTGGTGTGAAGGCCCGAGGGGGATTCCAAACGTAAAAAAAGTGGTGGGGTCGCCACGCGCGCCGCACTTACTTCGCCAAGTATTGTGGGTTCAAATTCATAGGACAACACTTTGTGTGATCCAGAATCTGTTGTCCTAATTTGAGTATTGTTTGTATCTGTTTTATTTATGTTGGTAAAGCTCCCCGCGGCACAGGATAGATTCCTTGTACGGGGAGATCTTTTATATATATATATTATAATAAAAATGGTATGCAAAAACAGGTGGATAAGAGCAAATTTTACCACTAACTGAAAGTCTGTTTAGAACTTATTGATTCCAGTTTTACTAGTCTATTAAGTATATAACGCATGCTATGGAAAACTTTTTAAGAACTTTTAAATAGAAACAATTCTTTCATATATTGTTTTTGTGAAACGAGCTAGCAAGGAAAACAATATTATTTATTGATACTCCGATTCTTTTGGTCGTACCGTGATAATATAGGATAGGAAGACTATATATATATATATATATGTATAATAACGAAGCTATCAAACACTATAATCAGACTATTAATTGCTGAAATTATCATTTTAAACCCGACAAACAAACATCAAACAAACTATTTAGTTGTATAATATAAGTAAGGATTCAATATGTATATTTTTTGTACAGGGCTAGCATAAATGCCGGTACTTCTATGACCGAGGCCGTTGAATGGTACACCAACGCTAATGCTGCTCTACTGCATCATCTGACGAAAGAAATCAAAGATACGGACAGCAGTACTATTTGGAGGTAAGTGTCATAACAACTGGATTTTACTCCTGATAAACTATTTTCATATAATGTTTTTATAAAAAATTATGAAAAGGAATATTAAGCGTTAACTAAAAGTGAGGTGTAACGCTTAAGCGCATTACAGTCTAAGAAACTATTAAAAATTAACAGCGCTGGACTATTTATTATGAAGGTCAGTTTCGTTTCCAGGGCCAACAATTTCATGGCGCTTACGCCTTTTTTTTAACGTGGAATATGGACGCGTGATGGAAACTCCAGTTATGTTTTCAAGCTGAAACATATATTTTTTAAAGTCTTTATTGCTGTACTAAATAAAAAATAATAATACATAAATATTTCGGACATCTAACGCACAACGCCATCTAGTCCCAAACAAACCAGAGCTTGTATTATGGGTATTAGACTACTGATATGAATACATAAATACTTTTTTTTTGTAAATACATACATAACAAAACATCCAAACTCCGAAACAAATATTTGCAGATCATACAAACATTTAGTCTGACTTAGGATTCGAACCCGAGACTTCATGAACAGCAGTCGCACACGCTACCACTGTGCCACCTAGGCAGTCTATTATACAAAGGAAATCATTAGATCATAGCTAAACGGTTCACGGAGATTGAGAACAACTGTAAGTGCAATTTTTTAAAGTTCTAAATCATGAAGAGTAAAAATGACCGACTGAACTGGGCCTAAATAATAAAATATCTTACAAAAGTACTACATAGTTATGTATTTCTCTCGCATTTTATGTAGCTAAATCCTTGGTTTATCCAATATAAGAAAGATCATACAGGCAGGTAAGTGACCGCGGTCTTTAGAGCCTTACAGTTTTGGTTACGTCTTTTATTCGGGACTAGCGGTATTCTTTACCGTAGATCGTTCGTCCTACGCATTTTCCATAATTTAAATTTGCTTCGTGTGAAATCGATTACGTCTTTAAAGGTTGTTATTGTTAAAGAACACAGCCAATTCTTGCTGCATTGTGTGCCTCTATATAAATATGTTGACAAGTATATACATTAGTTACATGTAACATTTTATAATATTTCATTTGTTTGTTTATTTCCGCTAAGCTCTGGAACCACTGAATTCAATTTTTACTGCCACTGGCACTGTCATCGGTTATATCATGATAGGTAGTAACTTAGTCTATTTTTAGACTAATTTCGCCCCGCGGCGCTAACTGCGGTTGATGTTTTAAAGATGCAAGAAACCCCGCAGGCAGCTAGTTATAGATCTATATAATAAAACAATATTGTAATTAATTAAAATGGCTGCCCTGTAAAATTACAAAAAATGCAATTTCACTGTTGTCTTACCAAAGGTTTGTTAAGTGTAGCCAAGTAAACAAATAATTCGTAAAAAAATATAAGGTTGTATAATGACTTGTATAATATTATTATCAAACATTCAAAAATGTATGTTTGGATCAATTATAGGTCAGTAAAACAAACCCATCAGTTATTACACCGGGTCTAAAATGTTTACAATGTTGATATTTATCCAGATCCAGCGCATAAATTAACATCTCCACATAAGTGGATTTTACCACGATTATGATTCACGTCTAAAGGTCTCGTGTTAGGTACGTGTCAATTCAACATAGCTAAAAGGTAAACGGTCAAGAAATTTATTTATTTATTTCCAAACGATTTTTGATGATTTCATTGTGAATTCACTCAGTGAGCAATAAAAACCGCGATTAAATTACTAGTAAGTGTGCGAAGCGCGGGCGTGAACGGCGGCTCGCTTAGCAGGTTGGTGCTTGAATTATTTGCATACCAAGTAGTAAGTTTATTTTAGTGAAATGATTTGCGGATGACATAATCACTTTTTTACGCAATGCTATCTAGCCACAAACTAAGCAGAGCTTGTACTATGGGTTCATAATTGATATTAATACATATTAAATACTTTTTTGTAAATATATACATATTATATATAGAAAATCCCCAAACTCCGAAACATATATTAGCAGATCGTACAAACATTTAGTGCTACTCGTCAATCGAGCCCGAGTTGCATACGCTACCACTGGGTCACCGAGGCAGTCTTCTATCATCAGTCAATCTTAAGATGAAGGTGACCCATGCTGCTTCCTAGTGGACTGTATGATGTGTGCATCCACAATTCTTTTTTATGTATGGGCCTGCCTAAGTGTCTCTACTCTACCTAATGGAAAGCATAAACAGAATCCAAGAATGATAGTGATCGTATTCATTGCGAATGTAGATAATACAACAATGCAGCGTGGTGAACCACATCATGATGCACTAGTGATACTTCTTTATCAATATTGTATTCTATGCTGTTCAGTTTTCCACCCGTTTATGTATTTTAATTTTCACAAGTTAAAACAAATAATCAAAACTTCCACGGTATGAATATTATTGTATTAAAAATACCCAGAGCAGAAAAAAACACAAAGAGGATCAATTTGTAAATCAAAGTGTTGTGCCATGTGGTATATGAACCCATAACGCAAAGTGCAGAAGAAAGTAGTAATATGACCGCTATAACTGCAGCGCCATCTGTTAGGTAGTAACATAAAAATGCCAATAAGATGAATTAGAATCGGCCGGACTGTCTCTCGTCATCGCACGTACAATACGTTTTCGTGGTTTTACATACGGTGTGTATGTTTTTAATATACAAAGTGGAGGTTGTATTTCTTTCTTCAAGTATATTAGTGAGTTTTGTGCATCATCAAAGACCCATAATGTCCCATTGCCGGGCTCGGTTCTCATCTCAGAAGAGGGTTAAGGCCATACATCCCCACACTGGCCAATTACGGGTTGGGGACTGGCAAGACAACGTTGTGGCTGTGTTACCGTTGGATGTTATTAAGCCGCCCAAAGGCCTCCAACTAAGCTTTACGACTGTTACCCTATGGTAACAACCGGGACCGACTGCTTGACGTGCCCTCCAATTCACGGAGACGCTCATGGTAACATGCCACCAGCGGTCACCTATCCAGGTACTGAACGCGCCGTTGTTGCTTATCCTGGCTGATTGTTTCTAATCACCGAGTGCAACTGGGCTATGAGCGCGTTTTTGTGTATAGTTATTTTAAATAAAGCAAGAAAATAAAATTGTCTGCGATACACAGGGATATGTATACACCCACTATGCAAAGAACATCACATGCCACGGAAGGGAACGGAGGGGATTTGCTATAGCGTATTTTTCCTACAAAAAACCATCTCTCATTTTTTGTTTGGGGTAATCTTCACATACACAGATTTTAGACTCACATACAAAAAAAATTGTCTATGGCTACGAATGTACACATAACAATTAAAAATAAACACTTAGAATTTCATGCACACATATATATGTGAAGGAACGGGCCACATGTCCCTCCAACACAAAGGGAGGGGGTCCTCCGACCAGGCGAGGTGATCATGCCTGGCGGGCCACTGCCCAACGGTTGATGTTGGGAAGTTGTATATATGTTAATCGGCGCGAGAACTTCTATTGCGCGATTTAGGATTGGTAGTTTCTTAGTTTTCTTCGTTGCTCCGTAGTTCAATGTTTCTTCGGTAGATGGCGCTGTTATATATTGTATGTTGTTGCGCTGTATGTGGAAGTCGCCACATATACATTCTGCGGCATAAAAGTGCAACGCTTAGGCCCTTTTACGCTTATACCCTACTGTGTTGCTGTACGACTTCTATCACATCTTACATGACTATATTTTATTAAGGTTCTCTGCATTATTTTGAATTTTTATATTTTAATATTGACCTGACACATCTAACGCATAGTCTTATCTTAGGCACAGACTGTAGTAAACGTACTTGTATAATATTCAAGAATAAAAACAGTACTCATATTAATCCTGTGAAATTGAACTCAGCATCTCTGCGTTAGCAGTCAAGATTTGTCCAATACAACAATCGAAAAAATGTCTGTCCTTATTATACTAAATTAAGCCATGTAGATTAATATTAAAAAAGTCTCATCACCTCATGAAATATAGGATAAGGGGGATCATACGGATCATATGAATATGACCCGTAAATTTTGTACCGAATACCTTTGAACTGTTTCCCCAAAACGCGTCCCCGAAATATGATAACATTAATTCTCATTCCAGATTTTATTATTAATTGTATACCATGAACATTTCAAATCAAAAATGTTAGGTAGTAACATAAAAATGTTTCTTTTTCTCTTTTTTTTTCCTTTTTTATTTTTTAAATTCTTATTGTAATGATTGTATTAATTGTGTGTACTACTAAAAATCATACATAACAATCTAATGTCCATGATAGTTGTCTGGAAGAGATCGCAGTGAGTGATAAAACCGCCAATTGTTGTAGTTATCCTTTTCGTCACTCATTTTATTTAGTATTTTTGTAATATATACGCAATGAAGATAAATAAATAAATAAATAAATGTGTTCTCATTTTTTTAACCAGGCACATAAATAGGGAGGTATAATATTTTTTTCACTTCATAAATAAGTAAAGCCTTTATTTATTTCCTATCACTTAAGACTTACATGTGTTGTTTTAACTTACAGCTACACTGATACTACTTATTCTACTAAACTACACTGTTTTTTTTATTTTGGTTCCCACTAAAGAAACTGATGAGAAGGATTCTCATCAGTTTCTTTAGTGGAAACCCTAATTAGGTTGTAGTAGTTAGTTTTGCCAGACTTCTTTGACTTTACCTTACTCAGTGCACTCATTGACGGATGCAGCCATTGTTGGCAGATATTGCTGTAATATCGTGATGATATTCATAGGCTTGCAGGTCGTCCTTTCCTTCTTTTTTTCATACTTTCTTACTATCTTATTACTTCAACTGACCTGTCAGCTTCAGAATCTTTATGCTCTTCCACGTTACTACGCATTAATCTAACTTCAACAAAGTCTAACACTTGATTCTTATTATTCTAACATTTATATGAATTCTATGTCTTTTGTTCTAAATGCTTATGATTATGGATTCAAAATTCCGACTAGTAGTGGTTTTCCCATCATACTACAACACAAATAACGTCAGGAAGAACATGTAATGAGGTTTATCAAATCTGAAAACCTTATTGGTAGCTAGCCAAATACTGCTGAGATACACAGGGATGATGGTAGTCTAAAAAAAGTAGCTTAAGATACTCCTTGTATCAGCAGTGAAAGTACCGTCCAAATTGGTCCAGCCATTAGCCGGAACAAATAGATAAACAGAAAAAAACTTGTAAAACATGTTATTTTGGTACATAGTGTACACATATAATAATATATATAATAATATAATACATTTAGTACAAGCGGTTATTTTAATATTAGAAACAGATTTTTTTCTCGCTCTGCTTCAAAGATTCCTCAAAAAGAAACTTAATTAAAATTATTTTTGCCGTAATTTAAGTTTTTGAACAATAGTCTCGAATAATCCGGCTCGATTCTGCAAATTTCATGAGAAGTGGCTTTAAGGTGGAATTTGTATTGCAGGATGTATTGTATTGTATCAAACGAACCGCATACTTACTTGTCTTGTGATTGATTAAACTAGAAACATGGTTTACGTTTATCTAAATATATACTGATATATTGTATCTCATCCTCATTCCTAATTTTCATCATTTATCTGTATATAATAGTCCACTGCTGAAAAGTAATGTTGAAAGTTCGTAGGCCGACCAATAGATGGCACTACTAGTATTAAATCTATATAATTTTTAGTTAACCCTAACCTTTTAAAGATATGTGTATAAATTTGACATCTGTCGTACTATTAATTTATGAGTTATATCATTTTTAGTGAAAATTCAAAAGAAATTTCGTGCGTTAATAAAGCATAACTTTTTTACAAAAAATACTATTGAAGCAAAGGCTTGCCTTGTGAAACATTATTCGGACTTTGCACCAGGAAAATCCACCATTGAGAAGTGGTTTGCTAGGTTGAAACGACATGAAATCAGCACCGAGGACGATGCACGCAGTGCACGCCCCAATGAGGCAGTTACCGACGAAAACATCAAAATAACTCTCAAAATAATTTTAGATAACCAAAAATTTAAGTTGATTAAGATAACTGAAACCCTAAGCATATCCAATAAACGTGTTGGACATGTAAATGATTCGATTTGATTTGAATATTTCGATATGCAAAAGTTCAGTTCAAAGTGGGTGTCACAATCGACCAAAAACTACAACGATTTGATGATTCTGAGCAGTTTTTGGAGCTGTTCAACTGTATTAAACATGAAATTTTGCGTCGATATATGACAATGTATGAAACATGGCTCCATAATTTTACACCGGAGTCCAATTTACGTAAGACGCAAAAGTTGACCGGCAAGGTTATGGCATCAGTATTTTAGAATGCGCAGGATATTATATTCAAAGTCTATCTTAAAAGGCAAAAAACCATAAACAGTAACTAATACGTATAGTTATTGAAGCGTTTGAAGGTCGAAACTTCAGAAAATAGCCCTATTTGAAGAAGAAAAAAAGGTTTTGTTTCATCAAGACAATGTTCCATATCACAAATAAAACGGTGACAAAACTGCATAAATTACCGTATTCTCGAGATCTGACCCTCAACGACTTTTTCTTGTTCTCAGACCTCAAAAAGATGATCATTGGACAGAAATTTTGGGCCGAAACTGAAGCCTATTTTGAGACTAAAGACAATTCGTACTGTGAAAACTGTATCGAAAAAAATTATGACTGCTGTAATCGTTGTATCACCATCGAAGGCAATTATATTGAATAATAAAATCAAAAATTCTTTTTATACCAGCCAACGAACTTTACAACTCAACCTCAACCTGTTCGATCTCTCCTTGGAACGGAGGCTTTGCCCTGCTATATCACGCTGGCTAGACACCAGGTTTGGTATAGGGTTTGTTTTAAATTGTCTTTCTCTTTGCGGTGCTGTTGTTAATCCTCCCCTAATATGTATCTCATATTTGAGTTGTATTGTAGAAGGGTATGTCCAGAAAATGTACTACAGTGGTTAGTGAGTGGTTTACTCTTTAAAAAGCTGTATTCCTAATTGTTAATTTTGAACTTATAAATCTTATAAAATAAAATATCAAATGAGCCAAATTTGAGTACTGTTCATTAATTACTATTGATGAAATAGCTAGATATTGAAATCTACACATAAATTTCAAAGACATGTCGTAATGTTACACAACAAAAACATTATTCGTTTATTTAAGATTCTTTGAGGACTGTAAATATTTGAATACTTATTGCAAAACATAAAAGTTAAGGACAATTCGTAGTCCTTACAGAGTGTTTACAGTTTAACCGACCACAGCAATCTAACCACTCCTAACAAATTACCCGCCATTTCTTAGAATTTTGTGTAGCCAAACCCTATATAGTAAAGGTAACTTACTGACTGACTACTGACCTCTTTAATTTAATAGGGTCGGCAATTACTGGAAATGTGTAGGTATGTGGTAATCCCTAATATTCGTGCAAACAATATGACTTTTGGTCTTTTAGGCACATTAAATAAATAAATATATTGGACATCTTACACACAACGTCATCTAGCCCCGAAATAAGCAGATATATATATATATATATATTTCTTTTTATACTATACTACTACTTTTTTGAGGCGCTCATAGCCCAGTTGCACTCGGTGATTAGAAACAATCATCGAGGGTAAGCAACAATGGCGCGGTCAGTACCTGGATGGGTGACCGCTGGTGGCATATTACCATGAGCGTCTCCGTGATTCGGAGGTCACGTTAAGCAGTCGGTCCCGGTTGTTATCATACGATAACAGTCGTGAAGCTTAGTTGGAGGCCTTCGGGCGGCTTAAAAACATCCAACGGCAAGATTTACGTAGCCACAACGTATTCTTGCCAGTCCCCAACCCGCACTTGGCCAGCGTGGGGACGTATGGCCTTAACCCTCTCCTGAGAGGAGACCCGAGCCCAGCAGTGGGACATTATGGGTTGTTGTTTGTTTGTTTGTTTTGTTTACTACTACTTTTAATAATACTTTTTATACTATATACTTCTTTTTTTGTAAATTCATACATATTATATAAAGAAAACACCCAAACTCAGAAACAAATATTTGCAGATCATACAAACGTTTGGTCCAATATATGGTGGATACAGGAGCATAATAGGTTTTCCAGGATACTTATGAGGGCAGCTAAATTTAAATTTTGAAAGCAGAAAAGTAGAAATCATAAATCATAACAGTGATAGAGCGGACAAACCAACTAACAAGTGATGATATATTTACATATTTATTATATTATATTATATATATATATATATATATATGTATATATATATATATATATATATATATATATATACAACTATATTGAACTAAAATATACAATTTATAAACGTGTATACACATACATAAATCTAAAATAATATTACATGAGAACTTCTTAATCATTGATATAATATCAGAATTTCATTAAATATCTTCTAGTTTTACTCTTACTGATTCAACGACCACATAGCGTTAGTTTTTAAACAAAACACATTGTAAGTCTCAAGGATGTATTGAATCATTTTAAAAGTATTTTGACATAATTCTTAATACCAACACTTCGCAATACTCGATACACTGAGGTGAATCATTTAAATCTAATGACCTGGTGGTTTTTACCTGTTTTAAGGATAATTTCACACTGCAGTCAGTGATATTTAAAATGTGTTTTGTTTTTATATATGATAACTTTAATTTATATAAATTACACGTATGTGAACGAATTTTGCTAGCAATAATAATTCCTTTGGAATCCCCTTCATACAATGCTGACATCACTTAATAAAAAAAGCACCCGCTGACAAGTAAAAGGAAGTTGCTATAGTAAATGGAAAATATGACGTGAATAAAGATATAATATCTTGATAGACAAATAAGTGTTTTTACGGCAACCCAAAGAGGTTTAAGTGCACTGTAATATTAAAAGTGTATTATTATTTTTTAATTTGGCTGTAAGAATCTGGTCGAGTTTAACACCAAGAAAACACAGGCGTGCGCGTTCTTAGCCAAAAAGTCTCCATCCATTCCCCTTCCCACTTTTTAGTGCATTTAAATGCCATTACAAGGTAGGCTCGCTATTCTGGGCATGGAAATCTGCCGAGACATCAACCCACGCGAATACGTTGAGAGTTACAAAAGTAGCCTCGCGGAAGCTAGATGTTTTAAACACACCCTGTCTTCTTCACAAGACCCAGGGGAGGAGTACTGTTCTCACTTTTGCGATGGTGCCGCACAGTATCTGTTTAACGCTCTCGACCAGTTGCAGCGGCGAGCAATCCGTATTGCCGATAGTCCCGAATCCACCGAGACCCTTGAGCCTCTGCAGTTGCGTAGAGATATCACCTCCTTGGCAGTCCTCTATCGCCTTTACCATGGAGAGTGTTCTGAAGAGCTCTTCCAACTGGTCCCCCTCCCTCTCCCTTCCTCTACAGAACAACACGTGCTGGCCTTGAAAGTCACCGCCTTAAAGTGGAAGACATACGTTCTCGTACTCAACGCTTCAGTGCTTCCTTCCTGTGCCGAGGAGTCAAAACCTGGAACACACTACCAGCTCACGTGTTTCCTTCCCACTATGATCCCGGGTCCTTTAAGCGGGGCGTAAAGAAGCATCTCACCAGGCTGCCATAGTGAGGGTCACCATGCTGCATTGTTCTTTTTCGCATTGAGGATGGTGACCACCACTCTTTGGTTCTGCTCATGCTTTCTATCAGGCAGGACAGAGTCATGTGTGTAAGGTACCTAAAATCTTTTTAAAGTCGGCGCCAAGCCCAACAGGCATGTCAAATGAATATTACCAGTTAGGTATAGACTAGAATTGTCACATAATAATTTAAGACAGCCAAATTGAATCTAGTTTATTTTACGGTTTTTTTCGTGTCTAGGCAAGGAGAAATTGATGTTTTCCTACAGTTGAGAATTTTATTTTGTTGAAAACGTTTTATTTCTTAATATTTAGTGCCTGTAATCATAAGCATGTGGCTATGTCGTATAAGTCGTTAGAGGCAACTTAAGGTAGTGTTTGAACACCGTATTAAAACAGCGGCGACTACAAAAGAATTATCGTCCAATTTCTAACCGTTAAGGATTTGAACATAATTTTTTTAGCAGACGTGTCACCTGATGGTAAGCGATTACCACCGTCCATGGATACTCGCAACACCAAAGGCTTCACAAGTGCGTAGCAAGCCTTCGGGGGATGGGGAGGGGGAGGGGATTGGGGTATGGGCCTCCGATATCCTCACCTACTCGGAAACTGTGTGTGTTTCAACACACAGAGTTTCACACCGGTTTTCAGTGGGGTCGTGATGGTAATAATAAGCAATAATTGTTATAACAAATATAATATAATTAGTTAGCAACTCTATCTAATAAGTCACAGGGCGTGGATTCGTTTCTCATCGAGGGTAAATGTGTGAGATGTACAACCGCAAGCACTCTGACAAAAAATAATGTGTCATCTCAAAAACTAGCTTTTAGAGTAATTTTTATAGCACTCAGGGTTGCGGTTTTTAACAATTTAATCAAACAGGTGTTTCCCACCTGAATGATTCATTTTAACGTGCCTAAATATTGAAGGATAAAATACGAAATGTAACTAAACTAAGAGCTTTGTTCATTTTTAACTCACCGCTCGCTCAACTAATAAAATGTATCTTCTCAGAAAACTTCTTACCAATTATAAAATCCTTAAGTAATGACTTAGATGAAGTGGGCAGAGAGTTGTCCAAATGGGAAGAGAGACTATTCTACGGTTAGGAATCCTACAGTGACCAGCCCCCTAGCCAAGTCGAGATTATTATTTCTTTTTATTTATTCTTTTATTATTTCTTTATATTATAAAAAGAATTCCAACATACAAATATGACATTTGGCGGTCTTATCGCTCATGGCGATCTCTTATTGACAACCTTTATACGGATAATTTGGTGACATTAATAGGGTACTTATCCAAATGTGTGGGAGTGGCGTCATGTCAATGCTTAGTCACGTTATCAAAGAAATAACCATTACTACAAGTTAATACATGTAGATGTAGTCGAAAAAGGTTCAAAGTGAAACAAATGCATTTTGTGTAATCAGGCATGTTTTCTTCACAAAGTATAAAATGAAATCACTTTCTCTGTCTATTTGCTTACATCTTATAAATTAGTCAATTTGTTTCAATGAGGTTATCGACTATAGACAGAAAGATTAAAAAAAGTATTTTTTGTGTGTGATAAATGCATATTAAAGTAGAGGGAATCAGAGAAGTTCAAAGACTCCAGTGCGAAGTCGGACCCAATCGTTAGAGTACTATTAAAATTATTCGTCGTTTTTTTATGAAATATGGGGCAAACGAGCAGACATATCGCTGGTAAGCGAATACCGCCGGTAATACGTTAGAGGCGTCAAAAGTGCGTTGCCTGTCTTTAGGAGATGAGAAAGAGATTGGGGAATGGGCCTCTGGTGTCCTCACTCACTCGACGAAACACATCGCAAGCGCTGGTTCACATCGGTTTTCGTGGCCGTGGTATCACTCCAGTCGAGCCGGCCCATTCGTGCCGAAGCGTGGCTCTCCCACGGTAATCGTAAAAATTTACAGAATCCTATTTTCATATTACTTTAGTTTAAAGGGTTCTTTGTACTAATTAAGAACTCGTATTCTCCGCATTCAATAAAGGATAGACAATATTGTTCAGAGTAAAAAGCTTTCACTCACCAACTGTTAGTTCAGTAAACACTAAAGAGCAAAGTTTAACCTCTATTGATTGCGTGATTGCGTGAACTTAATTAAGTCACACTGTTTGCGTTCAACATATGAATCGCGTCGTGTGATCTTGTGATCTCTATTTAGCCTCATTATGAAGTTCTCCTATGAGGGGAGAATCATAATCATTTAAATGTTTATACATTGTTTACCATCTTGGTAAAGAAACTTTACAGGAATGGTATTAAAAAGAAATTAGCTGACCTGCGAACTAAATTCGTATCAAACTTTTTCGCCATTTACAGCCATTTTTACAAGCTTTTTATTTTTAGTTTCACCTGTCCCGATGTTTATCTGCTATCAAATCTTGCAAGTTATATTTGATCCACTTTCCGATTTCCGATGGAGCTGAAGTATACCTTTAGTAGGGATGACTATGCAATTATATGAAATCGGTATTGTTATTAATCCAAAATGGCTGCCGTAACAAAATGGCGTCGTACATTTTTCTAAACAACCTACCCAATATGGGTATCAAATGAAAGGGCTTAAAGTTATTTATTTTTAACAAGTAATAGAAGCTTATATAAAAAAACTTTTTAAACTAATCTACTCGTTCATGATTATATTTATAAAAAAAATGTTTTAATACCTATGCCACCGCAGTATTATAAAATCCCAGATTGAAGATAATTTAAAACTTCTGGTTTTCTTTTAATTTTCTTCTATACAAACCTTTTCCTACAATAAGCAACACATAAGAAAATGAATTATCAAATTATGTGCAGACGTTCGAAAGTCATGCGTGTACATAAATTTTGGTGATTAATTTTATTTAAATAGAAAAATAATTTAAATTATTTTTAAAAAATTACCAACGAGGAAGTTCTAGAAAGAGTGAAAAGGCTGCTGATATCTACACAGTTATATAAATCGGTCCCGGTTGTTATCATAAGATAACACTCGCGAAGCTTAGTTGGAGGCCTTTGAGCGGCTTGAAAACGTCCAACGCCAAGATTTGTAACCACACTGTTGTCTTGCCAGCCCCCAACTCGCACTCGGCCAGTGTAGGGACGTATGGCCTTAACCGTCCGCTGAGAGGAGACCCGAGCCCAGTAGTGGGACATTACGGGTTGTTGATGAGTGCTTAGGAGGAGGAGTTCAGCAAGCTAAATTAATAAAAACTAAATTATGGTCGAATTTTTACCACTAGGCGACTACTAGTATAGTACATTTTCTTTTTAAAACGTTTATTTGCTTCACATATGTGATTAAATATAAGGTTTGCGTTCACAAGTGAATTATGGCTGTGATTATGGAGCAAATAATCAAAGGCGAGAAGAAGTGATAACCAAAGGCGATTGATTGCTGCATTGTGATATACAGTTAAATAATCAAAGTAAACAATTGAATTAAAAATCGATTTGTTAAGTTTAAACGATATATAGTAAGTTTGAAAATCAACTTATCGCATATGATCCATATCGAATAAGGATTATGACTGTTGAGCTAAAGGTCAACGATTCTATTTGCACTCAAAACAAACAGTTCTGTGTCTGGGTGTAATTTATCTATTATATATTTGAGCTTAGAAATATATAGGTATGTTTATAGTTAGTCTATTTAAAGCCGAGCATAATTAACGTAAAATTTCTCCAAGCTATGTTGTAATAAAATATATATTTAAAGTAAATAAAAGTGTATAGAGAGCCACGTTTCGGCATGAACCGGCTGGAGTGATACCACAGCTTCACAGAAAACCGGTGTGAAACAGCTCTTGCGCTGTGTTTCACCGAGTTAGTGTGGATACCGGAGCCCATATTGCAACCCCTCCACCCATCCACCTGCCCATCTCCCAAAGGCCGGCAACGCACTTGACGGGGGTAATCAGGCGATACCTCTGCTCGTTTGTCACATATTTTATAAAGAAGTATGTTTATGTGAAATTTGCTTTGTGCCTTGCCCAATTTATGATCGCAGATTGATGTCTCTCAGAATAATTAAACATAAAAGTTACTCAATATAAAATGTTTCGTTCAGTTCAACTTTTCATTATTCAGGTATACGAGTGTCACCACGTCTATTCATCCCGTGGCTATCTATCGTAAGGAACAGAGAGAGCAAGTTACGTAGGATACAAGTAATGAATTATTAAAAAAACAACTGTGCTAATTTTCGAATTTTTGTTTTTTTAAATTTTGTTGTACCCAGTTTCACTCCCACGATTAAGACAAATCTATTGATACCATTTAAATAAAAATACGACAAGCCGTTTACGCTCTAGGGCGTTTCAAAGAAATATACACAAATAAATACATACATATATACACTTGAAAAACATAACCCTCCTTCTTTCCCAGTCGGATAAACAAAACAACCTATACCAAACCTGGTACAGGTGGTCAAAACCTGTTCTCATAAAACTTTTTGATGAGAACTATCAATTTAATATCAATATTTAAAGCGTTTTGGCTCATTTCTCTATTTATTGCACTAAAGTGGGTTTAATGTAAAGTGTTCAATGATGTTACACCGTAAAGCATGGTGAATCATGACTATCAATATTTCTTAATTTGAATGTGTCACCATGGTATATCGTCTTTGCAATCACGTTCCCGGAATAGTTAGGTATATGTCGTAACTGATGACACAGAGTTATAGAAGATGAAAAATACTGACGTCATCATCAGTACAATAGATGAATGTCAAGATTCACTGTTATTTAATTTAGATTGAAGACATAGCACGTCACCAATCAAGATTAAATAATACGAATAATTAAATGTACCCAATATTAAATTGCTTCGTTGACACAGTTGTGCATGCGGGTTTGATTCCCGGGTCGTATGAAATGTTTGAATGATCAGAAAATATTTGTTTCAGAGTTTGGGTCTTTTCTGTGTATGTATTCATACTTTATACTTACATACTTATTTATACATAATGCAAGCTCTGCGTAGTTTGTGACTAAACGGCGTTGTGTTTTATTTTATGAAATAGGCGGCTAACGAGCAGACGAACGCCTGAGGGTAAGCGAATACCGTCGCCTATGGACACCCGCAACACCAGAGGCGCCATAAGTGCGTGGCCGGCCTTAGATGTTAAATGTTAGCAACTATTTCATTATTTTATATCAACACTGATAATATAATTTCTTATGCAAAATTAGGTTATTTTATTACATAGCAACATTTAAATACGCCTTTTGATGTTCCATAGGTGACTATTTCTGTTGTTAAATTGAGTTTGTATGTAATGTTTTTACAAATTAAGCAATTTATACTTCAGATTGTTAAAATGCATTCTAGAATTTAAATCAATTGTACTTATTCTAGTATTTTAGTTGACTTTAATCCTGACCAGTTTCGCACTATGGCATAACAATAAGATGATGAACATCTTCCTAGCCTTTATTATTCCTAAGATTTGGGGTCGACTACTAGTAAAACCTATTTACCTGAATATCAGTTATTACTCGGAGCGACTGGCATCGAACCTCCGTAACCCTGAGGGTGAACTGAATTCGAAGGTTGGAATAGTATTCAGAATATTTGGTGTCGACTTCGGCGGCGTGCGCTTTGGCCGGAACACCCCCGTGGGATTTGGAGGCGGAAGTGCTCACCGAAGTTTATCGACGGGTGGCTGAATTCCGGGCGGAGGGCGCATGCCACTCTCATGCGGAGAGTGGCATGCGCCCTCCGCCTTAAGAGGTACGTGAGTGGCGTGAAGCCGCTCGTCGAGCCACGATGGCTCGTTGGTCTTCGCGGCTGGAGACTCCACGTGCTGGCTTCGCCACTGTGGAGGCTCTCCAGCCCATCATCCTCGAGTGGGCAGGGCGGCAGCACGGGACCCTTTCCTTTCGACTGACGCAGGTGCTTTCCGGGCACGGTTGCTTCGGGAAGTACCTGCACTCGGTCGCGCGGAGGGAATTGTGTCCCGCCTACCACCACTGCGACTGCAGTGAGGACTCGGCCCAGCACACGCTGGCGGTGTGCCCCGCTTGGGCCCCGCAGCGTCGGGCCCTCACTGCAGTCATCGGAGGAGATCTCTCGCTGCCGGCCGTCGTACGCTCCATGGCCGGCGGCAAGAGCAGTTTTACCGCGGTCGCGACCTTCTGCGAGGAAGTCATCTCGCAGAAGGAGGCGGCGGAGAGGGCCCGGGTGGACGATCTTCACTCGGACCCAATCCGCCGCCGGCGACCCGGGCGGCGGAGGCGCGCCTACCAGCGTCTCATGCCGCCTTGAGTGTGGCTGCGGATGGCCGTACGGGTTTTCCCCCCATCCGCTTCACAGGTCACCCGCGAGGGGGCGACGTTACGCGTGTGCCGTACGTCGCCTAAATTGAGAGTATAAAACATCTAGAGACGGTGCCCGCATCAGTGCGGGCAGGCGCTGGGAGGGGTCCGGGTGGCGTAAGAAAGCGGTTCCCGGATCTCTCCCGTGTCAGGCGCAGAGTGGCACACCGTGGTGGTTTAGTGGGTGGTCTGGTGAGCCAGTCAGGAGTCCCACACAAAGCGAACCCTCTGTCCCCGCAGGGGGGGGAGCGAAGTACGTAAATGCATTCCACCACGTAAAAAAAAAATAAAAAAAAGTGGTCAGTATATTCGACTGCGTTGACTTCCCAATAACGATTGCCATAGATGTTCACGATAGCCGAGATCAACGGCTGAACGTGCTTTCCGAGGCACTGATGGGAAACACCTCCATCTTCCATATTCCAGGATGCTATTACGAATTTCTTATAAGAAAAACCCCAAGAGCAGTCCGACCTACGCATCGAACCCGGGACCTCTTGATCTGCAGCCGCTTATGCTAACCACTAGCCCATTGAGATAATTTCGCACTATGGCATTATCAACCATTACAAATTATAATATTATATTACTGAAAATTCGTATAGGTATATTTGATAAATATATCCTTAAAAAAGTTAAAGTATAATCAATTACTTTAAAACAAGCAAAACTAGTAGTTAATATGCTTAGAATGCAGTATATTTATAAATTTTAACATTTTCATCATAAATCGTTCAATATCTACGTCGCCTTCCATTTGGATGATCTCAGAAACCTAATCAGCTCGATACATTTATTTATTTATTAAAACAAACATTCGAAGTAGGTATTTCTATTCATAGTGTTTTTTTCAATTGGAATGTTAGACGTTTATTTAATCGTGCTTACATATAGAACCTAATTACTATGTTCATCAACAACCCATAATGTCCCACTACTGGGCTTGGGTCTCCTCTTAGGAGAGGGTTAAGGCCATACGTCCCCACGCGTGCCAAGTGCGGGTTAGGGACTGGCAAGACAACGTTGTGGTTACATAATCTTGCTGTTGGAAGTTTTTAAGCCGCCCAAAGGCCTTCAACTAAGCTTCACAACTGTTATCCTATGATAGCAACCGGGACCTACTTTACGTGACCTCCGAAACACGGAGACGCTCATGGTAACATGCCACCAGCGGTCACCCATCCAGGTACTGACCGCGCCGTCGTTGCTTACCCTCGGTGATTGTTTCTAATCACCGAGTGCAACTAGGCCATGAGTGCCTATAATTACTATGCTATTACTATGTTATATGGATTCAACAAGGAGTTAATTCAAAAACTACTAGTTTAATGCGTTCAAATCCATTAGTTTTATAATGGATCGTGTAATACTTCTTTTACCGATATTTAACTCATACAAACATAAATGAATTAAATAGTTAGAAGTTAATAACAATAATTTGTAAAACGAAAATTTATTGCTTTTTCTGATGTTATTTAACTCTCAATTTTTTATACGCTTAAACCGCTAAAACCTTGATTATAATTATGTCGTCTGATGCGTGTTATGACTAGACTGAGCTTCCACTGTTTTTTTCATAAAGGGCCTCTTGCCTGATGACACTCCTCCTTTGGAATATAATCGTTTTCAGATGAAGGAAGACTATACATTGGGCTAAAAAAAGGATAGAGTGGGAGCAGAGTAAGAAGGATACTTGTGATAACAAGCATTAGATGTTTGATGAGTCTCAACAGCTTGCAAAAATCGGGTTTGCCTATATTTCTCTACAATTTTGACGCGCCTACACCAAACTGGAACAACATATAAACTTGGTGGATTTTAGAGAATATTGTCATTAGATTGGTCTCAGTTATGGGAGTGATACTGAATAACCAAAAATCTTAAAAATTAATCAGCTGCTTGTAAATCATGAAGACGATTCTTCTTTAATTAACTTGGTTTATGTAACTTATTTGCTTCAGATCGTGAATATTTACTGATCTAGTTCATGTCTTTACTATCCAATGATGCACTTACCAACTTATGTTTTTGATTTTTGCTATATTAATTAAAGTTAGAATAGGGTAATCTTAGAATTCAGTTCAACCTCAAAGTTGCGAAGCACCGATGTCAGTCGCTCCGTGGAACAATTTATATTCAAGTAAAACGGATAGAACTAGTAGCCGACCCCGATTCCTTTTGGAAACTCCAAAGGCTAGGAAGTTGAATGAATCAAAATCAGAACAATAGATAATCAAAACGCTTTTCCTTCGAAAATAAACTTTACAGTGACCTTGTATGAACATCTTTATGACTATAAACTTTGTGTGATTTAACAACGGCCTACTTTACTGTGCCTTTCGTAGAAAAAGTAAAGAATTTAGATCACGCATGAAGACAACGCATAACATTAACATTTATTTGTCAACATTTCTTATGACAAAACCAAGTTGCACTAAATAACTGTTGACCATATAAGGATTCCGTCATTTTGAACGTCATTAAACCGCAGCTCGCAATGGGAAACTAAAAAGGCTCTAATCCTACTCTGATGATCAAATAATGCGTCACTAAATGGGAATATTAGGGCATAATTATATTGTAGGTACCCATAAATAAATCATAGATTGATTTCAGTTAAACTGTTTAGTATTCTTCCTATTAGCTGAATTTTTAGCTTTCATTTCTATTAAGGAATGATGATGCTCAGGACCGAAATAGATAAAAAAAAATCATCTTTTTAGCTTTTTTTACTCCCAAGATACAAGTACTACCGACAAACTTGAATCACATTATATTTTGAAACCAACCAGTCCCCCCCAGTTGAGTGGAGACCGCGTCTCGGCAAACGTAGTGCAGGACGTCCACAGGCCAGGTGGAGCGATGATTTGCGCAAGACGGCTGGCAGGAGCTGGATGCGAGAAGCCATAGATCGAACTAAGTGGCGTGAAATTGAAGAGGCCTATGTCCAGCTGTGGACTGCGATAGGCTGATGATGATGATGATGACAACCAGTCCTCAGTCCCCAACCCGCACTTGGCCAGCGTGGGGACGTATGGCGTTAACCCTCTCCTGAGAGAAGACCCGAGCCCAGCAGTGGGACATTTTCGGTCATTAATGATGATGATGATAATTTGAAACTGTCAAAACATCAAAGATTTCCCTCCATTACAGCGCATGCTACGTCAATACACTGGTCGGAGATCTATACAATTTTTACCTTTATTATCACTCCAGTAGATTTTGTATCAGATAAAAGTAATTATCATATCTTGAATCCACGCTCTTTGGAATTAACGAGGACAAGCGCTTTTTTGGATACTGTAACAGATAATTCTCTGTGTAATTTAATAACAAGGTCTTTACTATAGAAATGCATATGTGTATTTCCTACGCAACTGAATGATTGAGTCTGAAGCTATCTGAAGCGACCATATCTCGTCTACAGGCTTGAAGGCAGCGCCGGTGTAGGTGAATAAAACAAACATGGAATTTAAATATTTTACTGCATATAACAGTGATTAAATAGTGGGTTAAGTTTTGCACACTGAATAAAAGGTTATTGAGAGGACATTTTGTAAGTTATTCTAAAACAACACCTCTTTAAACTATGACAATCGATTCAACAAACATATTACTGAAAACTACCACTAGATGGCATTATTTGACACGAATGAGACCAAAAACTATTGATGGAATACAAAAATGTGTTGAAATTAAAAATATGTTAATTTAACATTGACGGAGTATTTACGCGAATGTCGAGTTACGGTTCAAATCTGTCGACAAAATACTATCGACAGATTTGAACCTATAATAGCCTACAAAGCAATTGCCACCTTCTGTAAAATTTTAAAAAATATTAATAATATATATATATATATATATATATATATATATATATATATATATATATATATATATATATATATATATATATATAATAAATAAAAAATATTTTAAAATACTAGCTTTTGCCCACGCCTAAGCTTGTTTGTATGCGGTATGGATATCGCGGTATATATTTTTTTTGTTAATTTATGGCCTATGACACTCAAAAGTAATGTGGATTTTTATAGGTAAGAGGATTTTCAAAATCGGTTCAATAGATTCGGAGTTTTATTTTATAGTAGTAGTAGAGATAAATGTATGCTTTTTTGTATGGTAATCTCACTATATACCACCACTGTATACGAACCAACTAAAACCGCACGCTACCTCGGGTACTAGGAACCCTGGAACAAGGTGCACCCTCGGAAAAAAATACCTAGAACCGATCTACCTCGAGCTTATTACGGTTTCATGCCATCTACAAACCGTAGGTAGTGCACACTCCTGTGCAGGAACCTCGATGTTCCTTTTCTGCTCAGGGCGCGCGTGCTTTGTAGCGATTGCGTCGCCACCCTGGCCTTGCGCTTATGGAGGACGGAGATCGTTCTGCGACTGGGAAAATTTTAAGCCTCTCCTTCTCCCAGATTAATGCATAAATAAAATGATATATATTTAAATTAAAAAATCATCAAACTTACCGATAACGATATTAATTTTTCAATTAATTGATGGAAAAAGTAATTGCCATTCTTCTATAACTATTAAATTATTGTCCTCAGGTACTTGGTAGGCTTCAAAAATCTGTTGCGTAGTATCGAGTGCAAAGGCATCGCTTCAGTTCTTGGTATCAACTACTTTGCTCGGGGTTACCTTCAGCCACGAGCTTATGAAAGGTAAGAATTAACTGTAATACACTTTTTATGGTTTCGTAGATCTAACAAGGAAGTACCATTACTTTTAATATACAAACGCAGTGAAGGAAACCCACATTGTAAATGAAATGTATTTCAACAACTTAGTATTACGTATTTGCAGGTTTTTTTAAAGTAATGCTATGTTTACCAACGGTTGCATTGGTATAGAGCTAATAAACGAGTTGTAAACAGAATAGTTCAATTGTAATCTTATAGTATGTTAAGTTATGTAAGCCGATCCGAATGAAGGCTGGTGAAAACTAATTTAACATTGTATAAACGTAAATATAATTAGAAAACTAATCATATGTATAGGTAAGCCATCTCAGTATGAAATCACGTGATCAAAACAAAACATTATAAAAGAAGGGAATAGAAGAAGGGAGTAGAGGGATTGTACAAACAACCCTGGTAGTCTGTAACATCGTTTGCCACGCTGTCATAAAAAAATCCAGAGTATTTTCAAACCCATAAAACTACATATAGATATGAAACTTATAGTGTCTTGAATATCCGCATGTGCAAATATCTGAGAATGGCAAAAGACGAACTATTGGTTACTGATCCTGACTGCGAAGCCAGAGGTCATGACATCGATTCACATCCAGGACAATTCATTGTGGACGATCATTTGTTCTGTATCTGGGTATAATTAATCTACGATACGTATGTATTTAGAAATAGATAATAATGTTTATCAGCAGTCTGGTTACCATAGTAGTGGGAGAGTCACGCTTCGGCATGCATGGGCCGGCTCGACTGGAGTGATAACATGGCCTCCCAGAAAACCGGTGTGAAATAGTGCCTGCGCTGCGTTTCACCGAGTGATTGAAAGTACCGGAGGCCCATACCCCAGTCACTCCTCCATCCAGCTACCTTGCTGGTGGCCATGGGTGGTGGTAATCACTAAAATCACGCGATACATCTGATCGTTTGTCCCCTATTCCATTAAAAAATCCAGTTTAGGGTCAGGCGGCCGGGTGCGAGATGTGTGAGGATATTGTTAGTGACTGCCTCTGAGGCGCAGTGGTAGCGAATACGACTGCTGTGTAAGAGGTCTCGGGTTCGATTCCTGAGTCGGACCAAATGTTTGTATGATCTGCAAATATTTGTTTCGGAATTGGGGTGTTTTCTATGTATAATATGTAAGTATTTACAAAAAAAAAGTATATAAGTATTAATATCAGTTATCTAGTACCCATAGTACAAGCTCTGCATAGTTTGGAACTAGATGGCGTTGTGTGTTAAAATGTCTTACATATATTTATTAATTTTTATTTTATATTTTAATTCATGGCTAAATTCATCATCACACTTTCACTTAAGCTCAAGCTATTTGCGACGACTGATTACTCTACCCATCGAATTTCATATAGATGAGTTATTGTGAGAATTATGGCAATACAATAAAAACTTCTTATTTAACCACGTAAGCGTGCCAAATCTATAATACAGTGTAGAAATAAAAATACTTTGGTCCACTCTATTGAGTTATTACAAAAGAATCCAACGAAACAAATGTACCGCACGTCTTTTCTGAAGAGGACAATCTTATTGATTGCAGAAATGCTGAAACCTTACCCTTAGGTACGGATATGAATGTAGACCAAAAAGTTTTCCTTAGTTGAGAATGATTAAATAATAAATTAATAGATGCTTTGCGTTTCCCTGCGCGTAGTTTCTTTTAATAATTAGTTTTATACTCGAATCAAAAAATATTAGAGATTCGATCGAGTTTAATCAAAGTTTATAAATTTCATATCTGAAATTATGTATTGCTGTATTTTATTTCAGCAAAATGATGAAATATTTTCGTTTTTTTCTGTCGGTTTCTTTACCTCAATTTATCTAAAACATACTAGTATACATATGCATGTAAGTAAGTTTATTTAGAAATATGTGTGGCTAGTTGTCGGCAATAGCTTTGACCTCAATCATGTAAGTGGTATAAAAATTATGGTCAGGAAATGTTCACGTTTCATATACTTCTATCAGCCCCTTAACGAGTTCAACATGAGTGTATGTACGTGTTTACGTATAAAATTCGAAAAATGTAACGGATATTAATGCGGATACAAATCCTAGGTCACTCTCGGAAATGCGCAGATACGAATATCCAGCACATGACATGTTTCTATACGATAAATAGAAATCTGTTATCAGTTTTGTGTATTTATTAGACTCCCTTTATCTCCGTATATGAAACCTATTAATCTAGTAGGTACTATTACATAGCAGTCCTTGAAATCTAGTACAGTTTGTAGAGATTGTCACAAACAGTGTTACTTCTACAGGTATATCGCCCACATGGTTTTGGGTCGAGATCTTTTAGACAACACGCTGAACTTGGTGCCATCCCTGATACCGTTGCACAAGGACATCAAAGAAGACAGCTATGAGTACAAGGACTTAGAAAAAAAGTGAGTACATTTTGCGACTATATTTTACTAATGTAACTATTTCAATAAGTTTAGTGTTTTCTGCATTTGGCAAAATGGTATTTATGTGAATTGAAAGTTTTAAGTCGCCTAATTTATCTATTATTACGTGGGATTTACTACTAGTTTACATGTATGAATATTTTCTTAACATTTTTTCATACCAATGTCCATCATAAGGTTGCGTGTAAAAAAACATTTTAACGCTGCTTTCATTAATAGACACTAACTTAATATTATAGTCTTGTATGTAGAATACTAAAGTAGTCTACAATCAAGTTTATTCTTTTATATTTAACCAATTCACGTACATATACTTTGAAGTCATTCAGTCTTACTCAACAAAAATATCCTTTAGCTGCCTTTTGTAGCCTTTCATGTGTGTTAAATATCATTGTTATCAATTGAATAGTTTAAGCACAGACAAAGTACAGGTAGACAGATAAGAAAGACACGTTCGCCTCTTTATTATTATCGATGTTATTTATGTGTTGTATTATTATTCATATCCTTGTTTATAAAATATAACATCACATCGGTCTAAAAACAAATATAGAAGAATAATGTGAGGAAATACATGACAATAATAATAATATTACTATATGTGACTATCTTTTGGCTTTATTAACAATGGAAATTTAGCAAAGTTTCAATATAAATTTTACTTCATAATCGTCTGACAATAATGAAGTTAATTTGTAAAATTTGAGGTCTTTTTCCATCATTAAATACTTTTTAACTAAAGATTATGTTTTCAACAACATACTTACCAAGATTACATAAGAAATTTTCCGGTTTCATTTTTTAGATAATACCAGAGTCGGTTGTCTTTGTCAGTTAATCTTCAGATATTACGTTTACCTCTTATATTCTAAAACTTGCCTATTGAAAATTACGAATTCTATTAAAATTATTGGCAATGTTAAGACGTTAATAACATTGTCTTTGAGAGAGCAATATTTCTTAAATTATTGATATATATATGTTAATATTTTCAAAGAAATCAACAAATAGTGGACAACAAGCATCAGGATGGGAGTGTATCGGATGCCATCGAGTACTTTGACCAAACAGCCACTTTCTTAGACAAGCTCAGAGCGGTTCAAAGACAGTTGAGAGAATATATACGGTAAGTTACATTGCATTTCTTGCTTGTTGTCGTCAAAGTAGAAAATCAGCACATCAAACGTGTCAATAGCCTTCAATACTCCCTAGCTGCTTATAACTCTCTCTTTAGAATGAAGGTGTTTTTTTATGTTTAAGCTCGCTTAAATGACTACTCTGCTTGACCGAAAGCATAAGTAATATCCAAGAGCGTGTTGTTTGTCACCATACTCATTGCGAATGCAGATAATGCAACAATGCAGCATGGTGACCCGCACCGTGGCGGCCTAGTGATGCTTCTATATCATTGGGCCTCCGATCTCGCGCTCACTAAAGAAACACGACATACGAACAATGTCATTTTACGTTGATTTTCTGTGCAAGGGTAGTAGTACTACCCTGTTTGTGCTGTAAACAGCGTGACTTTATTAACTTGATAGGTTCTGACCTTTTATATCACACTGACCAGACGAGTTAGTTTAAGGTTTGTATAAAGTTTTCCTTCTCATTGCAGTGGTGCTGTTCTGCATAATAAGATGCATTAGTTGCCTCTTTCAACACCCATGGGGTGACACTCTATAAGTATTCTTAATTCATCACCACAAGGAAAATCAGAATTTAATTTTTTACTTGAAAAGAGAACCCAGGTAGAGCTTACATATGGATTTATTGACAGCCTCGTTGGTCTGGTTAGCGTAAGCGACTGCAGATCAAGAGGTCTCGGGTTCTATTTCCGGATCGAACTACTGTTGGATTTTTCTTACAAGAATTTTTTTTTGTTGGAAATGGAAGTTGAAGGTGTGAACGGGCAGACCGCGCCTCGGAGAGCACGTAAACCATCGGTCCCGATTGTCATGAACATCTATGGCAATTATAATTGGGAAGTCAGTTCCCTCAAATATACTGACAACTGCTTAAACCTTCGAATTCAGTTCATCGTCATTGATCAGACCGTCAGAATTGCGGGGGTCCGATGTTAGTTGCTCCATATATAAACTAGTATTCTGGTAAAACTGGTTGAAATGGTAGCCGACCCCAATTAAACTTGGGACAGTAAAGGCTAGGAAGATGATGACCTTAAATATTGATTTATTGTATTTCAAACTCCTTCAATTTTCATCTGATTAGTTGCGTTGACCAATATTAAGCCTTGCTTAATGTGTGTTCGTGTCTCACTGTGAGTATGTGCCTGCTGTGATTGAAATCTCAGGTTCGATTCCCGGGTCTAACTAAATGGTTTGGGTTTTTTGTAAGTATAAAAAGTTTGAATTTACAAAAAAATATGTTTAAGAATTCTAAATGTCGTAATAAATATGTTCAGACATTTTAACACACAACGCCATCTAGACCCAAACTAAGCAGAGCTATAGGTACTAGACAACTGATATTAATACTTATATACTACCTAGAAAACACCCAAACTCCGAAACAAATATTTGCAGATCATACAAACATTTGGTCCGACTCATACTAGTCAATCAATCAATCATCAGCCTATCGCAGTCCACTGCTGGACATAGGCCTCTCCAATTTCACGCCACTTAGTTCGATCTATGGCTTCTCGCATCCAGCTCCTGCCAGCCGTCTTGCGCAAATCATCGCTCCACCTGGCTTGTGGACGTCCTACACTACGTTTGCCGAGACGCGGTCTCCACTCAAGAACTCGTTTACCCCAACGGTTATCGGTTCTTCGGCAAATGTGGCCAGCCCACTGCCACTTCAGCTTGCTAATCCTGTGGGCTACGTCGATGACCCTGGTTCTTTGTCGGATCACCTCGTTTCTAATGCGATCCCTTAGAGAAACGCCGAGCATATACCTCTCCATTGCACGCTGAGCGACTTTAAACTTATGGACCAGTCGAACCGTAAGTGTCCACGTTTCGGCTCCGTAAGTCATTACGGGTAGGACGCACGCATTGAAGACTTTCGTCTTTAGGCACTGTGGGATCGATGATATGGGGTATGTGGGGGCGAACCACAATCTTTCGCCCCCAGCCAACCTCACCTGCACGCGGTGCACCCTGCTAGATAACAAACGAGGCTCTGGCGACCGACCGATGGCGGTATATCCATCCTAAAAGGCGTAACTAAATACAATAGGCCGGTGATGGGCAGTAGCGTCACCGGTGCAACAAGTTACGCCCTGCGATCACCAACCCGCCTGCCCAGCGTGGTGATTATGGGCTGACCCCCTCCATGACTCATACTAGCTCTTCTCAGTTTAAAGTAAGTGTCAGTTGTTCGAAATATTGATTTATTTTTATTTATAGTGGCTTGCCTGTGAGAGGACTTGTTCCATTACTACTACTATTTTAATAAATATATACCTATATACAACTTGACAATGATATTCTCAATTAGCTTGTTTACTAATCTACAACATAGAGATTTTATTGATAAAATTATAACATGTTCACACGATGTAATTATCAGTTATTATTAAGATAGTGTGCAATTATACGGCGCCAGTGCAAACCACTGTAACCAGACACGCCAAGTCATTTACTATAATTGATCAATTATCTTTTGCCACTACTGGTGGCAATTAACAAGATTAATTGAAGTGTGTAAATATAATTTAATCGCGAGTAGAGTGTAGTATACTAACATCATTGTTCACGATCTGTATGCGGTTTTAAAGCACCTTCAAAGGCCTTTTGGGTTTGTAATTGATAATTTATTTTGTCTGCAATGTAACGGGTTTAATGAATGAGGAGTCATTATATTGGTATTAATTTTCGGGTGAAATAGGTTGTATATATGTGCATAAGCGTATTAATCAACAGTCTGGTCGGCAGAACACAGAATATATTTAGTTTACGATCAAATTGCCATGTATGGCATGTATGAAGTTAATAGCTCCTGTCTGCGGCTCCGCCTGCGTGTATGATGGTTATTGTGGTAGAGCATATGTGCTTTCCCAAGACTCAAATTATCGACAAACCAAATTTCAATGAAATCAGTGTGGTGATTTAACCGTGAAAGCCAGACAAAGATATTTTTGAATTTAAAAAATTAGTTGGAATGAAACTATTCATCTGCCTATCTTTCACTTGGCTCTTTAAGTATCATTTTTCTAGACGGATTATTTCAAGTGATTAACTGATTAAGAATTCACTTCTCAAGCTCTTCCAATTGGTTCTCCTCTCTCCCTTCCTCTACAAAACAACACGTGCCGGCCTTGGAAGTCACCGCTTTAAAGTGGTTGCTTCGATTCTCCCTCCTTTGCCGTGCGGTTAAAACCTGGATCTCACAACCAGCGTACGTGTTTCCTTCCTACTATGATCTCGGGTCCTTTAAGTGGGGCGTGAAAAAGCATCTCATCAGGCCGCCATAGTTTGGGTCACCATGCTGCATTGTCCTTATTCGCATTGATGATGGTGACCATCACTCATGGATTCTACTCATGTTTTTCATCAGGCAGGGCAGGGTGATTTAGGCAGCTAAAACATAAAGAAAAACTTTCAAGAATTCGATTCATGCCACCACCCGTTTTTATCTTATATGTGTAAAAAGTAGCGACATAGCAAACAAACTCCGCAGGATAATATCAGCGCAAAAAGAAGGAAATCTTGAAAGAAATCCTCTATCAAACCGCTTGGACAGCGTGCCAGGCAATACCTCCTTTGAAAAAAGAGGCTTATGTTCAGGAGTGAATCATTAAAGGCTGTTGGTGTGATGGTGGAACAGCGATGATTTTATTGCATTCGGTTACATTTCAATAATATAGATAAATTGCATCACAGTTAATCATATCTTTTTTTATGGAATAGGGGGCCAATAGAAGACCTATCGCTCTGATGGTAAGCGATTACCGCCGCCCATAGACACCCGCAACACCAGAGGCGTAACGAGCGCGTTGCCTTCCTTTATGAGGGAAGGGGTTGGGATAAACCCCCTCGGGCCTTTACCCCACCAGGGTTTGCAGCGGGGCGGTGTGTCGAAATCGATCCGACTAAAACCACACGGTGTGCCACTCTGCGCCTGAGAGGGGAGGGATCCGGAAACCGCTTTCTTACGCCATCTGGACCCCTCCCAGCGTTGGGATATAGGCCTCCGGTATCCTCGCTCACTGTGCACACAGCGCAAGCGCTGTTTCACATCGGTTTTATGTGAGCCCACTTACTTCGATCGAGCCGGCCCATTCGTGCCGAAGCTTGGGCGTCCAACTTAAAAACGTATCTATCAAAACTAATACATATTATTTACAAAGCCAAGTATCCTCAATGAATAGTAACTGTCGTCACAGGCAATGCGGTTAGTATTTTATTCAAAGTTTTACAGTAGGCGTAACGAATCGCGGTTAGGAAAACCAAGAGGAATAAATCATTTAGGAAAACAGAACAGGGAACATTGATTTATTGAATTGAAATTATATAATTAATTACTATTACGTATTCATTTGTTATTGTTGTATTTTCTCGTATTATTACGAAATATCCCAAGACAAGGAAAATTATGTTCATGAAGGATTGCATTATTATCAATTAAATTAGTCTTATTATTCAACAAGACTAATCTAATTAATAATAATAAACATTTAATTTCAATATTAAATATTATTCAATGTAGCCTATGAGATTATAGCGTCAAAGTTTAAAAAAGGTATTAATTTGATTGTCCTGGATATCTAGCCATTCAGATTAATATTACTTTTTCAAATCACTTTTCTTAGTAAATGAAAAAAACTTAAATACATCACGCATATCTCTAGAAGTCATTATAAGTTAAGCTAAACGTTTTTTTCTTTTTACTGTTGACTAATTAGATGTTTTTCTTTTTTGACTAAAACATTGAAAAACGTTAATTAAAGGCTATTTTTATTATTATACGTCTTAATAATTGTTAATTTTAGGAAGAGGTGTATTTTTATTCTACTCTTAACATAATTTATTAAGCTTTTTTATTAGGCTTGCAGAACAGTGCAAAACATGTATGTAAATAAATAAATAGTTATACATTGTAAATTACATTCTAAAAACAAACACAGTTGTACTTATTCCATTATATTAATTATATTTACACCTGACAGGTTACGCGGTTTTAGCGTCATCTCGAGTATAAATTTAATAAATTGTTTGTAATATTTTAAAGGGACGGCGTTACTGAAAGTCTTGTTGAGGCGAGAAAATCAGAAGTTGTGTGCGCCGGCATACTAATCTTAGTATGTGTAGTGTCGCCGATCATCATAGCACTCGTCAGGAATGCGGTTAACACAATACAGGTAATCAATGTTAATGTATGTTACACGGGAATAGTTTTTGAATGAAATCATAATATATTTTAGAATATACTTCACAAATTGACGCACTTGGAACATTCTTCTTTTACACAAGAGATAGTCTTTTTTTTTGACAACTCCCGCATTAGGATTACACATTCCTGTGTCACGGGGATCTCCACAAACATACATGAAATGGACACAAAGTACACCCAGATTTAGAACAACAATTTATGGATCACACAAAGTGTTGTCCCATGTAGGATTTGAACCCACAACACTTGGCGCAGTAGGATGCGGTACGGCGACCACCGAAACCACTAGGCCAACCGTGTAGTCTATAGTCTAGTCCATTCAAATTTAAAAGACAGATACCAACTCTGAAAATGGAAAATTTATAAGCTTATTGTTTGTGACGATTCAAAATGATGTTCATGATATATTGTTACAAACTCTTAATATCTTAATAAATTGTGTTGAAAGGTACTGTCTCTTCTACGTCGCTGTACCCAACAGGGTCCACATTACTCAACGTCTCTTTTAAGCCTAGTATTACCATCCAATCCATGAAAAGTTAATTAAGTTAATAATTAACTTTAAATAAGTTATTTATGTAGATCGGATATATTATGTATTGAAATATTCAGGACAATGATTAATTATCTTCTTTACATATTATAGAACGAAGTAGCTGCCGCTATCTATTAGATTATATCTCTTTAAGTTCTCTACGTATTTTAATGCAGTTCTTAGCAATAGATAGAGTGATTCAAAAGGAAGAGGAAGCTATATATGAGTAACTAGTTGCGTCCCGCGGTAGTACCTGCGATTGTTGTTGTACTTTTACAACATTGTAACACTGCGGAGTACAGCCAGTAATATATGCAGAACACAAAATATTTGACAGATAATACAGACGGCTAGCTGAGACGGGAGCTGGAAGCGAAAAGCCATAGATCGAACTAAGTGGCGTGAAATTGGAAAGGCCTATGTCCAGGGGCTCCGATAGGCTGATGATGATGTTGATGATGATGACATAATATTTATACAAACAGCTTAAATTTACACTCATTAAGATTCGAATCATAAATAATTTGAGTTCAACAAACGATCGCAGAGTTATAAGTGAGGTCAGCAAACGAAATGAAAACGTAATCACCAAGATTCTTGACCGTGGCCTGCGAATGACTAATACAAGTCTAAAGTAATGCGTGGATCGTGCCAACCATACATATTGTATGTTTGTCGTTTACAAACACAATCAACATGTGAAATTACGTACTATTCCAATGATTGGTTTGTTCATTCAATGATAAATAGGAAACTTCTCTATATTATTATTGAAGGTATTGACGTTAAAGTAAAACTTATCGTAAAATTATATTTTTGCATGTGCTATATCAAAAATGTAAAGAAATGATTCTTAAATGACGCCACTTATGGTAACGAAAACTACACTCAAAGTTAAATTTAAAACAACTGCGGTATTAGCAATGATTCTTGTGTCGCATAAGACTATACAAATATACATGAAACAGATAGAAATAACTCCCATTTATTCTTAATATTCTATACGAAAATAAATAAAACTGATCTAACAAATCCTGTCTTCAAAAGAAACACAGGTACCTCATATCTGTTTATTTTAATTATATGTACATAAATATGTACATATAATTAAATTATCCTACTGCCTACGTTATTTTTGAAAAAAAAACATAAAGAAGAATTTGTTTAATAATTGGAATTAAATCGTTAATATTACTTATTAAAATAATATTTTACATCGAACGTATACTTTTGCTTACGTTTTGTCTGAAAAAAAAGAAAGTTCATAGACTGTATAGAAAGTAACAGTAAGATAAGTATAGCATAAAATATAACGTTCGATAAGACTTGCATAACAGTCATACCTAAGGTCAATGCCTTGCGTTTTACTCATTCATTCATGCCGTCGGGGCAATCCCCAAGGCCGCGACTCACTGCCTACTTGTTTCATAAGTAGATTCTGTGTTGAATTTTAAAATATTTATGCAAAAAATCGACAGCAAGTGTACGAGTCTAGACGATATGAAATCTATTGAGTAATATGATGCAAGAATGTGGTTGATCTTCAACTTTTTTAAGCATTCCAAACGAATCTGGGACAAAATGCTTGGTTTGTTTTATGACGTAGGAACAGTAGGAATGTAATTTTTATTGGTTTGATTGATCTGAAATGTATCATGATATTGTAACAGAAGCATGTTATTTAAGTGACACATTAAAAATCGGATACTTATAAATGTTTTACAAGGTGAATTGAAAGACGTTGGCGATAAAGTATGCGTTTATGATGGCTTCACCGTATTCCGATTGCGGAAAAGAAATCAGTTACAGTTAAAGGCTTGGCCAGTAAGTAATTAATAAAAAAAAAACAAAAAGGCGACATGAGGTCTGCCGACTGAAGCTAAAGAAAAAAAAAAAATTTATAGTTTATTTGAATATTCAAATTAATTTCATATTCTTATTTAAAATTTGGACGGTCTGAAGACACGTATTATTAACGTTTGCATTACTTGTCAATCTATGTTATGTGTACTCGTTGCTCGCACACCAGTGAGTACATACATATGTGTAGATCTATACATTCACAGCTGGTTTAAGCGTTAACAAGTGACGTAACCATGTCGACGACTTGCATGAATTGACACCCATCCAAACCTTCGCAAAGAAGCTATCACTTAAACTAGACTGCATAATCTGGCAAATCTTTAATGTGACGCCACGGATTATAACAATTATTCCTTATGCAATGCATGACTCATAGAAAACCCGGGGATTTTTGTAATCTAAAATAAAACTGTTGTGTGTAACGAACCGTGAGAATGCATCGAATAACGATACTGTTTTCCTACTCTTAAAACAAAGGTAATGTTAAAAGCATATGATTATAACGTTGCAATTGAAGATACAATTCATAAATATCTACTACGCGTCTCCACCCGCGTGTATATTGGCTACCACAGTAAATTGTAGTTAATTTTCTTCTCTAAGAATTAAAGTATTTAAATATCAATTATAATAATATTATTGAATATGATGCAGCGGCTTAGACGTGACAGCGTAACAGACAAACAGGTGTTATTAAAAGACAGACTAGCAGACGGGTTATCTGAATTATTCGAGATTCAGTGTTATGGGACTTTTGGGCTCCGACATTCTTACTGACTTGGTATAAAATTACGAAAGAATTGCTCAACGCCACTTTTCTCTAAGGCAAGGGTTCCGAGTCAAACTGACCTATTTGGACCAAATCGTGCGCTCTCTCGTGCCCGAGGTTATAAGTATAATCTTCTAAAATCATAAGAATGTAGACAAGTCCTTGTATGCTCACTCCTAATAGCACACTAGCACTTATGTATCTTCATTCGAGATTACATAAACTAATGTTATAAGTGACTAATTAATTAACGACTTAAGTCTTTAATTCGTTTTGAAAACTGGTCTTCAACTTTTCATTAGCTTTTCTCTGCCTTCTATTGAAAATGCAAGTGTTGTATTACCGGCTAATATCTTAAACAGACGACGGGACTTAGCGTTAAGATGATGTCATACCCATATTTCTTACTTTGTATAATGTCGACTTGGCAATGGGGCGCTGGTCTATATTTTAAACTTCAACAGCATGGAAGACGTAGTGGCTAAAAAGGTCACCTCGTAGGTTCCGTTAAATGTTTTGGGTACGATACTTACATATAACAATACTTTGTACAATTCATCAATTGTTATTCTGATTCTGTATATCTTTTTTTTGTATAATAAGAGTATAGGATTTATTTCTCTCATCACAAAAGTAGACACTGTATATGAAGTTCAAAAACAGTTGAGTCAAGTATGTTGGCAAAGTCAGCCGCAATACAGAATATATCCCTACAGCGAGAGCTGTCTTTTTTATAAAATTGAATGTTTACAGGTTTATGCAAGAAATTTAGCTGAGAAGGCAAGAGAGCTCGAGTATGAAAAAGAGTTAAGTGACTCCCTATTATATCAAATGCTGCCCCCGAGCGTCGCCAAGCAATTGAAACAAACACAACAGGTTAGTCAATTGAATCAATCTTTATACGAGTGTATCCCCGACCTTGAACAAGATATATTTATCCATAGAGTAAAACAGACGCGTGGAATAGAGGAGTCTAGCCAGCTAGCATAGCATAGCAAGTTTTTATTAAGTTTCACCTGTCCTCATATTTGTCTGTAATTAAATCTTGCAAGTTAAATTTGAACCTCTTTCGATTGAGTTGAAATTTGAAATATCTCTTAGTTTTGATGACAATGCAATGATATACAATTGATATTATTATTAAATCAAAATGGCCGCCATAACAGAATAGCGGCTTACACCACTTAATGGCACCTAATTTGGGTATGAAATGAAAGCGCTTAAAGTAATTTTTTTATTAATACGTAATAAAAACTGGTTTTAAAAAAAAACCTAATTAAATAAATCACTTGTTTCGGATACAAATCAGCCTGACATTTGTGGGGGAAATCGTCACACATACACATTTTAGACTTACACACAAAAACAATCGCTTGTAATTATGAACTCACACATAAAAATCAAAACAAAACATTCACAATTTCATACAAAACTTCACACATCCAAACTGTGTCAAAACAGGATAATGCGTAGGCCCATTTGGGCTTATACTTTGACGTCTGCGTATGGCTTCTTCCTATCGTATTGCTCTATGTCGTTATCACATTGTAAACATATACCTATATGTCCAATAGACCTGAATTAAACCGAGTTGAAAGTAGTTAGTACTCCAATCTTTCTTAGAATAATCAGTTTAATTGCAGTAAATAATGTCTAAGAAGGTTTCATATACTATGAATGCTTTTAAATATGTGTTTTAGAATTTATTTATTCAAATTCTGGATTCATTTTGTATACGTACGTTTCTGTAAAAAATATATCAGCTTCATGATATGTTCTAAAGAAGACTTTGCTAGTAAACTTGTGATAGTTAAGGCGAGTTTTTATAGGTGTTTTTTTAAGGAGCAAATGAGTAGACGAATCGCCGGATGATAAGCCAATACCGTCGCTAATAGACACCCGCAACACCAAAGGCATCACGAGTGAATTGCCGTCATTAAGAGGATGGAGAGTTCCAGAAAAATCTAACACACAATGCCATCTAGTCCTAAACTAAGCAGATCTTGTATTATGAGTCCTAGACAACTGATATTAATATATATATATATATACTTTTATTTTTCGTAAATACATACATATTATACATAGAAAACACCCAAACTCCGAAACAAATATTTGCAGATCATACAAACATTTTAACCGAATGAACTCGAACCCGAGACCTCAAGAACACCGGTCGCTTAAGTTATCGCTGCGTCACTGAGGCAGTCAAAATAAGAGTTATGATACTTTCAATATGTGGTTTAATATGTTTGTACGTTTGTGCACGCTAATTTCAGAAACGGCTCAACTGCTTTGCATATCTTTTTCACTAATTACAATTTAACATTTTAGTGTTTGTTTTAATACAATCGGTTCAAAAGTGATCCGTTTGGAGAATTAGCGCGATAACCGACCTTTACGTAGGCGGAGCCGTAGGAAAAAGCTAGTAAATAAATAATATAAGTAAGAAACTACACACGTATTACTTAAGTATAATCTATGGTGTAACGTCAGCTAGTTTAGTCACAGGATAAAATTATAACTGAAGAGTAAAGTCCCCGTGATTGTCTTTAACGAATGACGTGGTTGCCCTCAGACATAATAGTCCTTCTTATATCGCTCCTTTGGTACGCTTAGCTTGAACAAGAGTATTTATCCGTTTATGGTAAAATATATAAATAATTAGAAGGGCGGCAGGAGCTGAAAGCAAGAAAACAACAATTGATCATGGGAGTGACCATGTCCAGCAGAAGACTGCATTTAGGCTAATGATTATCTATATAGATCAACTTTTTTTATGGTATACGGGGTAACCGAGCAGCTGTGTCGCCTGATGGTAAGGAATTACCGCCGCCCATGAACACCTACAACACCAGAGGAGAAGTGCGTTGCCGGCCTTACTCTGTGAAAAACAGCGCAAGCACCGTTTCACACCGGTTTTCAGTGAGGCCGTGGTATCACTCCGGTCCAGCCTGCCCATGTGTGCCTGATTGGCTGGACATGGTGTACATGGTTCTCCCACGGTAATAGTAAATCACCGCCGTCACAGAAGCCAATTAATGTTACCAATTTTTATTACATCCTCATCCTCCTGGTGGATGGAGTGAGATTTTGAGGGTTTATCAAAACAACAAACAAAAAAACAATCGCGTTATACTAATATAATTTCGGTTTTTAAAGCTGCTTTATCATCTCTCAATATTGCATTAGAATTTCACATAATAAATATCATTTTCACTTTGGGTAAATTTTATGTTTTTTTAAATAACATAGGTACGTCATAAATTTGTGTAAATTATTAAATCAACTCTTTTTATTTCTTTTAAGTTAACTTATAAGATACAAAAAAATGTTGATTTTATAATCCACAATATACACCTAAAAATACTTCATTTTAAAAGCAACTCTATGTATATAGAAAGTAATTTAAATTTCGAAGATTACATCATTTACTTATAGAAGATTTAAAACTAACCCTCCCGCCTTTACAATGTGTCATCATTAATGACACTGACATGACACGTCAATGTCTGTCGACCACATCTCTCTATTTTTCTTTTATACCACAAACAAGCTTAAGGTTATATTTCAACGGTTACAGATAGATTTCGGATAGTTTATGTAATAAACAATTTGACATATCTCCCTTGTGTCAAACCGAAACAGACCTAAGTCTTCCGTTTTCGTAATAAATTCTATGATCAAAGAATACTAGTATACCTGTTCGGTAAGTGTTTTTTGTACCCTCATTATGTTAGTTGAAATTAGCATTGTAGATGTATAAAATATTATTATAATCGATATTTAAGTTGACTTTATCACCAAAAAATCGTGTAGAAGAGAATGCCCATAAACATGTTATTATGTATAATATTTCTTATTAAATGGTTTGTGGTTCGTGAAGTTATAGAACGTTAGACCCATGCTTTTTGTTTCTAAAAAATACAACATGATATGCTTTGTATTTATTTTTTTATGTTTGCTACAGACCCAACCCAGTAAATTGATGATATGCAGATTGAAAGTGTTGGGGATTCCCGCACCACCTGCGTGTTGTAAAAAAACAAGCGATATTGTAACTTGGCGGTTTGCCTAAAATACACTTCTGCTAGACAAAAGACAAACATTTAGGTAAAAGCGCTTCAAATTCTTCTTTAAATAGCAAAATATAAAACGAAATCGCTTCCGCTGTTTGTTCACTTAAATCGTTTAACCTATTCAACGGATTTTAATGCAGTTTTTAGCAATAGATAGAGTGATTCCAGAAGAATGTTTATATGTGTAATATGTGGATATTACAGTAGAGGAGTCCGAGAATTTTATAGACTTCTGTGCAAAGATGGGTCGAGTTGCTAGTTTTACATAAACAATTTTTTTAAATACTACAGTACAAATTAACAAAAAAATAACGAGTATAATGGATCTTAACAGGTAATTTTTAAGTGTTTTTTTTTAGTTTTAGCTTTAATTACTTAATAAGTTGTCTTCGTATATTAACTGCCCGAAATTCTACATAGTTTTTTAGTGGAATAATATTTCGTCCGGACATTACGTAGGTTACGTAGCGGTTTCATTGACCGTGGTCAGGACAGAGTTAGTCAGCCTGTGATCACGCCCAGAGAGACGGTAAATAATATATGAGCCAGAGGTCTGAGTCACCCAGCGTGTGACCAGAACTCATGCAATCTACTCAAAAAGTTAAGCAATTAGGTAGGTATGTATCTATTACGTAAATTTATAGTTCTACTCTATGTTGTAATTTAATAATTATTCTATACTAAATCGTACTGATAAGATTTGAATGTAGATTAAGCTTGTCCTATTATCTTCCTCGTGATAGCTTTCCATCAAGTAGGTTGAAAGACAGAATTCTTTCATATTACTAATCATAAAAAACCTTAGGCATGTTTGATAAAAAGCTATCGACTCACAGAAAACTGGTGTTAGAAAATTTTCAACCTTCTTATCAAGGAGTTAAGTGTAGTTTTAGATGTTGGTTTAGGGTTGGCAACGGTAGTCAAGTACCGCCATTTGCAGCCAATACATAAATGTTTTTCTTACTAACTTAAAATAATGCATTTAACCTTAAATTCTAGAAAATAAAACACAATAAAAATATTTTATTTACATGTCAGCATCAAAAAATTCCTCCATGGCCTCGCTTTCCGGTAACGTTCCCAAAAGACTGGCAGTGCTTCCACGTTGAATAGCAAAGCTAATTTTGTGTGCTAGGATAGGCCGGCTTTCTGGTCACAAGAAACGTGGATCAACAAGTTTAGCCAATTGTTTAAACATAGCACGAGCAATAAATTAATAATGAAAACAATTACTGTTGTATTGGAACGCAAGCCCCTTTGCGCATAGCTGCCGCTAGTTGGCATCATCATTTTTTTATTCATTCCTTTATCTGTGCAGTAGCCCGCTCAATGTATTTTGTTTAAAATTAAATCAGTTTACCAAATATATTTTTTAATACTTTCGCCCCTGTTATATATACACGATAATCTTACAATTACCATAGAAATATCATTCATATTAAAGCCATATAAATTTCCCACAAATAATTTCTAAGTATCGTAATTTTTTCCCTTTTGAGATTCTCATAAAGTTACTCGGCGAATCTTTACAATCTAGTTAAAACTTTTGAAGATTGATTACAGCCAACTTACTTGTGCTCAGATATAGAAAGCGACAAGTCCTTTATTCTTAGTGGGCCAGTACAAGCCTTGGTGCGCAGATGGTGTTTTAGGAAATGAAATTGGTTTTAGATGTCATTAATAAAAACTTTTGAAGTACCTCCTCCAACTCTACTAGGAACGTAACCGCAGAAATGGTAACTATTTTTCGATAAACGTTATCGTTATTACGTTATATTTTTAGTATTTAACACTTTCTGAAATCCAAATTTTTAATTTATATTGGAGGTTTTTAAAAATACATGAATTATTTTGTTAAATTTCAAAAAGTTATTGTACGTTATGTAATACACTACTACACTACACTACTAGACTACTACTACACTAGATTAACTCTAGGGCCAATGAAATTTCGATTGTATTACTTTCCACTATATTTGTTTGCTTTTTGTTGCCTATGGCAAATAAATAATCTACATTGTTTTGTTTGTTTTACCGAGTCCCTTCCGCACTTAGCCTCTTGATTAGGCCATTGTACGTGGCACATTACATGTTACAATATGTAATCAAGTACGATATCTCGTAATAGTATACCTTTACCTGACAATAATTAAGTTATATCATAATTAATATCAGGAAAGTAATAATTAAATTCAGAATAAAATGAATATGTTGTAAATCTGGTTTCAAGCTAGGCTAAAACGGTTGGAAGTACATGTTGGGGGAAACTCCCTAGTTTTTAAGCCCGTAAAATATTTAGCTTGTTCAGGGGAATAACCGAATCAAAAAACGTAAAAGATGGAATTTGAGGTTAACCTTGAAACACGTTCACTTTTATTATCAGCTTCACGGTTAAAAATAACTCAAACTTTTGTCATCTTAATAGGCCAATTTTGGTTTTATTTACTTCATCGATTTCTTGTCTATTAAACATAAAGGAAACCACATTATCATTATCATCTCGGCCAAAATACGTTCACGCTGTTAAGAACTTTATTTAGCTATCGGCCATCGTTTCTGCAAGCAATATACCCCGCCCACTGCCACTTAAGTTAAGCAATTTTTCTGGCAACGTCGGTGACTTTGATTCATTTGTGGATCTCCTCATTCCGGATTCGATCACGCAGAGAGACACCGACTATCCTCTCCATTGCACTTTTAATCTTCTTATAAGGCCCGTTGTGAGTGACCGCGCCGCTTAACCTCGTCACATGTAAGTCATAACTGGCAACACACACTGGTTAAAGACTTTTGTCTTGAGAGAATAAAATGTGTTGATTCTAAATCTTATTAATATTAAAAACGCGAAAGTGTGTATAGATGGATGTTTGTTACTCTTTCAAGTAAAAACTACTTAACGGATTTGGATGAAACTTTACAGTAATATAGCTGATCTATCAGAATAAAACATAGACTACTATTTGGCGCGATAACCAAAATATACGCGGGTAGAGCCGCGGGCATAAACTAGTAAATCATAAATACTAATACACTTTACACATCCAGCTTTGTACGACTATATCTTTATATAATAAATACTTTATCAAATCATGTTGTTCAACGCGTCATATTATCGTAGGTCTTCAATTTAACGTTGATAACAGCTGTTCGTCATCATACGTAACAATATGGATGCCGATATATGTCGTCATATTAACATAATTACTATCTATTCAACATTTTATCACAGTTCATTGGCTTTGTTGCAGTTAATACGATAAATATTATATAACATTAATGATTATTCATTACAATACGTTGCGGTTTTTTATTTCTTAACATATCATGTGCAAAATATGCTACCTGGCTCGGTGGCGTAGTGATAGCATATCCAACTACTGTTCTTGAGGTCTCGGGTTCGATTTCCGATTCGGACTAAATATTTGTTTATGTATTCGTTTCGGAGATCGAGTTTTTTTCTATGCATTAACAAAAAAAAATAGTTATATACACTTTTATTAGTTGTCCAGTACCCATAATACAAGCTCTAATTAGTTTGGGACTAGTTAACATTGTGTGCAACATGTCCAAAATATTTATTTATCTATATGTGAGGACATTTTGAGCAGTTATTTACCAAAAAATGTTAATCAAGTTTAGTAACTAACTGCTTGCTGCTTAAATCAATTTAACATATTAACACCAGTCAATAGACACCTATTTGAGTAATTGACGTATTTATTAAACTCATCAAGGTGGTTGGTTTAAATGGTATTTATTATCACGATAAAACACGATTAAAACAAAACACATGTAGAACAATATTTAGACATGCAAAAGCAATACAAATGTATGTATGTGACTTATGACTTTATTTGTATGAGATCATAGAGTCGCGTAAATCAGTATTGCTATTTTTTTTAAATAGTTTATAATTTTAAATTTAAATTTATTATTTACATATTATGTGTTCATGAAAATATCATTGTGCTATTCTATTTAAATAATTGTTTTTAGATACTTCAAATTCAAGTCATCAAAGTCAGTAAAAAAGAGTAAGTTCGAGTTTGATATGACCGCAAAACAAGAATTATAAGTTCATCGACCGATAAATTAATAAGCTGTCAGCTGGTATTGATATCATACTTACGCAACATAAATATTAATACAGTTATCACAAATATCAGTATATCGGTGACGTAATAAAGTTGTGTGACGATGCGAGAATTTAGATTTGATTTTTTGTAGTAATTTCGTTTTTAGGTGTCGTTTCTCCTATTTTTGCGTTGGGTGTTGTCAGAATCGATTAAAGAAGCTAACCATAGAGTTCAACAACACTAGGAACAGAGAGAGCCACGCTTCGCCAAGAATATCCTCATAGAAAACTGATGTGAAAAAGCACTTGCTGAGATAGAATAACGGAGGCCTATTCCCAACCCCTCCTTCCATCCCCTTCCCCATCCCCAAAAAGCTGGCAACGCACTTTTGATGCCTCGGGTGTTGCGGGTGTCCATGGGTGGCGGTAATCGTTCACCATCAGGAGATCCGTCTATACCTACAAACACGTCTGACCAGTGTGGTTTTGTAGGCCAACATCTTCTTTCTAAACACTGGCCTTTGTCCTGTGATTAATTGAACGGTCGTTGATAATGATAAAACCTCACGATGAATACTTCTAAAAAAAAGTATGGTTATTTCAGGTACCCGCAGAGTTTTTCTCATCTGTCACTGTCTATTTCAGTGATATTGTGGGCTTTACAGCTATTGCAGCAGTGTCTACACCATACCAGGTAATATTTTTCCACATTGTATTAGAATTAAGTAACTATGTCTAAAAATCTGAAAGAAACAAAAGTTTCTATCATTTAATGTACTTTTATATACTGATGTTATCCAGCAGTGGACCTTTAAAGGCTGTCTATGATACTAGCGTTAATGGAAATATAGTGACTGCACGCAAATATGGGTGTTCTCACGCCCGTTTCGTGTATGTTTGTAAAGTCCCCGCGACGCAGCGGACATTTCTAATTCCCGTATTGTGGTGTAAAAAAAAACAAAAAAAGACGCTATCATACTGTATTTAAAGCAAAATGTAAAGGTTTGTCTGCCCTGTTGGTCTAGTTTTATTGACATAACTAGAGGTTTTATAACTAGAAAAATCGTTGTGTGATGTGCAAGATTATTTGTTCTATCTCTGAGTGTGATTTATTTATAAAATGTATGTATTTGGAAACATTTAAGTCTGTTTCGTTATTGTTAGTCTATTGATATAAGACTGCCATGTCTGTTATGAGTGAGGTTATTTTCATTACTGCTTTCATACCTCTATATTGTTTGACGTCTTGACACACTAACCTAGGCGCAAGTTGAATCAGCTCGTTAATTCCCGTGTACATTACTATATTATCTTAAACGTCAATGTATAGTTACTAATATATACTATTTATATGTCTTACAGGTCATCAGTTTTCTGAACTCTGTCTACAAGCTATTCGACGAAAAGATTGAATGTTACGATGTTTATAAAATTGAAACGATTGGGGATTCGTACATGGTAGCATCTGGATTGCCGGTTCGAAACGGTAATTTATTTGTAAGACTATTTATATTGTAGTTTAGTATAGCAGTTATATTTTATACAGCTTATCGGTAAATTATGTATATATTAGAACCACTAGATCTTGATGTAATTGTGGCAATTCAATTTGGGATATATACTGAGATCAGGACGCCTAGTGTTAGTTTATTTCATATCATCTTTAACGGTGACCACCTTCAGCGATTGGAATTAGCCGATACTGAACTCTTTACCAACCGGAACGCCAAATACGGGTCGACATTGAAAGTGAGTTAGTATCTAATAAACTCCGACTAGGCAGACAGACACGCCCATTGCACTGATTATGCAGACAACAAAACATGTTTATTTATTTATTTATACTATCAATGCTATTAACGCACATTAAAATGATTGAGACACAAACAGCCACATCTGTATTCCCAAGCAAGCTTAACTGAGGCGTATTAAAAGTTAACTTTTCGCTTACTTTTTTTTATTGAATAGGGGCAAACAAGCAGACGTATCTCCTGATGGTAAGCGATTAGAGCTACCCATGGACACCCACAACACCAGAGGTGTCACAAGTGCGTTGCTGGCCTTTTAAGAAGGAGTACGCTCGAGTCGGGGAATACCACAGGCTACAGTCCATTCCAGAGTTTTGTTGCGCGAGGCAGAAAATTTCTGGAAAAGCTCACGGTTGTGGACTGCCAACCATCTAGATGATGTGGATGAAACTTCTGTCACCTCGGACGATGGCGGAAAGAGGTGGCAGGGATCAGTCCGACCTACTACAGTATAACTTAATACTTTCCAGTAATAAAAAAATTAAGTTATAGGTCATTTAATTCGAATTTATTAGAGCTATTGGTTATATTGTCAGTACTTCCATAAGATGGTTTTCCCTTCGTCTCTTTTTTCCATCCATATTAATCTATCTCTAAGGACCAAAATTACTTCCTAGAAATTTATGAGCTTATATTTTACAAATTTAAATGTTCAAGGTAATAAGCACGCCACAGAAATAGCGAATATGGCTTTGGAGTTACTAGAAGCGACATCTTCATGCAGACTTCCACATCGACCTGATCAGGTACATGGTTAGGTAATAATTTGTCAGTGTTTTTGCTTTGTTCACCTCGCCTTTGACGAATGCGAACCTATATTTCATCAAACTTCTTTGTAGAAAAAGCTCTTAATTTACAACGCTTTATGATTTCTATGCTTAAGGCTACAACGTGTTTGTATATTTTTTTATCTATGTACTACAACCACCACTTTTAATCAAATTTGCACGAAATATTTTATATTTTTGGGAGACTTAATGTAAGTAGTAAAATGGAAATCAATACCTAACCAGTTTATGCATTATAATAATACATAAAATACCAAATGTAGATTTCTATTTATGTCTCTACAAAATTTTATGCTTTAGTGTTATGCAATGAAGTTGAATAAATAAATAAACAAACCCATTTACATCCAGTATACATTTAAACCTACTGTGGTGCAAAAATATGTACAATTATCGCTTTAGCCAGAAACGTTAAATGTAAATAGAGTTTATTTTTTATTTTTTTATGAAATCGAGAAAAAACGAGCAACGTATCGCCTGATGGTAAGCGATTACCGCCGCCCATGGACACCTGCAACACCAGAGGCGTCACAAGTGCGTTGCCGGCCATTGGGAGATGGGGAGGAGAATGAGGATGGGATTAGGGGCTGGGGGATGGGATTAGGGGCTGGGGTATGGCCCTCTGGTATCCTCACTCACTCGATGAATCACAGCGCGAGCGCTGTTTCACAACGGTTTTCAAGGCCGTGTTATCACTCCGGTCGAGCCGGCCCATTCGTGCTAAAGCGTGGCTCTCCCACGATTATATTTATAAATAAGGCTGTTACTATGTAAGTTATAAAGGACATGCACCTACCTACTCCAAAATTGTGGTTCAATCATCAGAGTATATATCATTTAAGGTAATAAACGGACACTGAAAAGGAAATAGTAGATAATATGCATAATATATTCTTTGCAAACTGTTTAATTTGTAATAAATTGCTTAGGAATGAACAAAATTTACATCTGTTCTAAACCGTGACAGGAAATCAAAGTAAATAATAATATAAGCTCGTTGTTAGCTTAATGCATAGAAATTGTTTATTTGAATGTGGGGGCAATTTTGTGGCAGCAATAGTATGGATGAAATATTTGCAAGCAAAAGCAAAAAATACGACCATGACGCAGCGATTGACGAATGTAATAAAAGTAAAGGAGGTGTGTCAAGACTGTATTAAGTACAGGTCGATTGTCTCTGCCTAATCTTCTAGAAAGATCAATTGTCTCTTTGTATGATGTTGTAACATAAATTCTCACCTTCACTATATTTTTTTTGTTGGTCTATAGTGGTAGGCAGTGCTACTCACTCTCTACTCTGTGGATGTCACTAGCACTAACATTGTTAAACGCTTATTTCAAAGTTAATTAAAATAATTCAGTATATTTTAAATATATTTTCATTAAATAACAACATTTGATGTTGAATCGGGTTCATATTTGGCCTTGCAAAATTGCTGTATGTTAACTTTTTATTTTGGATTACATACTTTTGTTGCCAAAATAATTTATTTTCTTTCTAAGTATGTACAAAGTCAAAACTCCTAATAGGTTATAAAAATTTAATTACCTTGTGTGTTAAATTATTATTGTTTTGATATTTTATTACAGACTTTGTGTATGAGGAGTGGTATACACATGGGGCCCTGCGTTGCTGGGATAGTAGGGAGTAAAATGCCGAGATATTGTTTATTTGGAGATACCATCAATACTGCTAGTAGAATGGAAAGTACTGGAGAACGTAAGTATTCATGCATGAAACTAAACTTCCAAGACATTAACAGTCTGATTCAAATACTAATACTTGAATTGAAGTTGGTTTTGTTCCTTGAGACTAATCGCATTAAATTTATGTGTGATTCCCGTTTAGATACCAGACAATAAAGTGTGATGGAAAATTATAGGTCAAGAAGAGCTGATCTTGCAGTTGTGGAATCTTACTATAAACAAAACTAATGTCATGTTAAATTTCCATCTAGATAATATGTTTATGAGCAATCTGGCTACCGTAGTATAGACTCAGCTCGTTTAGGATCAGACGACCATCGTATGGGCATGCCAAAGTGATTTTACTCTACCTGATGGAAAGCTTAAGTCGTATCACTGGTGATCACTATACTCATTGCGAATGCAGACAATGCAACAATACAGCATTGTGACATACTCCATAACAGGCTAATGATTTTTCTGCATCATTGGGACTCCAGTATCGCTCTCACCAACAAAACGCGACCGCAGAAATGCTGCGATTTTAGGTTGATTTTTTGAGCGAGGTTAGTACTGCCCCGGTTTTGCCAGTTCATTTTCCAGTTCATGCTGAAATCAGCGTGGCTCTGATACCTTAAAACTGTTAAAATATTGTGAAATGCAGTATTTTTATTATTCGTTTCAGCAATGAAGATACAAATTTCTGAAGACGTCAAGTTGGCTTTAGACAAAACTGGTTTGTTTATTACGTCACCCAGGGGTGTGGTTGATGTTAAGGCAAGTAATAACACACTAAACAAATGATGATACTGATGAATGAACTTTACTTACTATAAAACGAAACCGTTCTTCGTGAACACCTTAATACACGGTACGGTATCGTGTTTAATAACGCGGTGTGTTTTGATGCGGTTTTCACCGTCAGTTAAATATTTTTTAAAGGAAGTTTTGCATGGGCGATAATATACAATAATGTTTGATTCAAAGACCATAACGTACAAATAGTAACATATTTAACAAAACAATAATAATTTTACAACCAATGGAGGCTTTAGTGAAATAAATTTACTTGGCTTACAGAAACTTAACCTTAAGATATGTATAAAAGTATTTAGTGTACGTTTTATTTTCGTTGTCTATGAAGTGTATAGGTATAATTAGGACGATTAGCTCTAATACTACAAGTATAAAGCGTAAGATGGTTGCTAAAATACTATATAAGACGTAATTTAAAAAATGCAGGTTTCGGAATTCCATTGCGTCAAATTAATATAGATCATAACCTTGGAACTATTCAAGTTTTCAGGTTTGAAACAGAAATGTCAATATGAAGCTAGATCTAATTATAGATATTATTAGGAAATTACCCGAGTATAGAATGTGTCTGTTTGATCCTATTACTGAGCACTTGTCAAGTATCTATTGGTCATTTCCTAAAACACTTCATTCACACTAGTGTATTGTTATTTCTATTCTGACGTTCTTACATATGATCGGCTTTTAAGGATAAATGAAACAAATACGACTATTTACATGAACAGTGATACACGGGTTGCGATTTATAAGGAAAATCAGCATGATTGTTTCACTCTTAATGTGATGCCAAATGTTAAATCTAAGTAAATGTTAAGTTACAAATATCATAGTATATATATACATACAAAGTTCGACTAGATATTCTTAATACTTTTTGTTTTGCTATACGATTTACCTTACGATTACCCTTTTCTCCTATTCCGGGAAAAGAGAGTAAAAAATGGCGTTACTATTTTTCCATTGCTCAAACTCTCTTGCTTCTAGAAGAACTAAACAAAAAGCTCTGTTGCTCTCGCCTTTGCTTTGATATCTTTGCTTTGAATATGATCATCCAATTTACTAAGGACACTATTCCAATATAGGAATAAGAAGATTATTAACATTAATTCTAACAGTGAAACAATACCTATGTATAACCTGTAGGTTGACTGGTAGATAATACCTAATGACATTAAGTCCACCTTTTATTTATTTATTAACTTAATACACATGAGGTACACTCATGTGTATTAAGTTAATAAATAAATAAATAAAATAAAATGTTGCTTCAAATGTTTTTTTTAATTTATCTTATTTGGTTATTACCATGTAGGGTAAAGGGGAAATGATAACGCATTGGCTGGAAGGCAGGACTGGCCCGTATTCTAATAATGTGGAATAAGAAGATTGTTAACATTAATCCTAACAGTAAAACAAAATGTTGCTTCAAATGTTTTTTTTTAATTTAGCCTTATTTTACAGGGTAAAGGGGAAATGATAACGCATTGGCTGGAAGGCAGGACTGGCCCATCACCGCAGCGACCAACCTCATCTTCACTGGACTGTACACCGAGTTTTCTAATGAGGATTCATTCACAGCGCTCGTCGCCTAGATATCAAACTGCATTAAAACGAAAATAATCACTGTTTCCTTTATCTTAAATGAAATTTACTTGCATGTGGATATATTTTGATTAATTATACAGGTTTTTGTTGTTTTTTTTATACAGTCGGGGCTTAGCTATTAGAATTTATTTGGAAGCACCTTGTACCTGTTGTATTTAGTTTAACAATGTTTTTATTATAATGTAATACATCATGTATGTAAGCCAATTATAACTAACCTTGGCAGTGGTCTTCAAAGATATTCATATACACAAACTAAAGTAGGCAAATGGCTTTTATCTTTAGTGTAATAATAAAATACTCGTACACTGAAATTGTTAGCAGTATTAGCTAAAGATCTAAACTGTGTGGTATTCAAATTGTAGGACACTAAAATGTGATTACCTCATGATTTTTGTGTCAACGATTGAATTGAAGATCTGACGTGCTGAAGCATCACTAGGCCGCCATGGTGTGGGTCACCTTGCTTCGTTGTTGCATTGTCTGCATTCGCAATGAGTATGGTGACCACCACTTTTGGATTCTGCTTATGCTTTCCATTAGGCAGAGTAGTGTAATTTTGGCAAGGCCTTAAATAAAAACATGAATAGCGATAGTCCCTTACTATTCAATAAAGTCAATAAAAATAGTCAATAAATAATCTAATAGGTGTTCTAATATGATAAAAAGAATACTTAACATGAGGGTTGCAAAACGGAAATCAATTTTTGCATTCCGTTGCGTCATCGGTAAAAGCGGTATTTATTCATCAGATGCGACCACTCGATGGCCTTGACATTCTTATGCTTATATTCTTTCACTTCAAATGTAACTGTACAACCAGTTTTAAAGGCTTTTTGATGATGTTTATACGAACTTATAAGCTTAAAAGTAGATATTGTAATAATTTACATATTAATTTCGTACTAAAGTAACTATAGCTTTGAAATCACATGGCTCAGGAGCTTTGCAGAGTAGAACGGCTGAAGTTGGCTATTGTGAGTTATTATTTTATGGCCAATTACTAGAAATAATTACATATTCCTGACTTTCGTGTCAAGATTCTCCATACTATTATATATACTATATAACAAAAAAGAAGAACATATTCATATATCAATAGACAACTCCCGCATTAGGAATATTCCTGTGTCGTAGGGAACTTTACAGAAACAAAACCCAGTCTTAGTAGAATTTGTGGATCACACAGTAAAGATAATACTAACTACACTTACAGTTTAAATTACTACGCCATCCATGTAGTCCAGTACAGTTTATCTACTGACAAGCCATTTCTAGTAATGACGTTATATAATTATTTACCAGTTTTAAATAGCCCCTCACATGAATAAGTGCATTTATTGTTTTAATAAATGACTCAAAGTTAAAATTAACATAATACGTTATATTACTCATTTCAAATCCAACTAAATGCATTCCATATTTAGACTTCATCCTTATTTCTATTAGAAAATTAGGTTTCTCATTAATATTAGTGCAAAATAATATATTAAGGACAAATATATTTAACACGTGAAGAAAAACTTTGTAATACTACATTTATGCCAACAGAGAAGTATGGAATTTGGCAAATTTAAAGTGTATATGTAGTAGTGCAGAAATATAAAGGAAAAATTAGTAATGGTTGAATTTTTATCACTGGGCGAACACAAGTCTCTGTAGAGCACTAATTATAACACTAATTAGATATTGCCTAATTATTATTTTGTATCGATTACATGTTATACGCACAGCAGAAGCTCAGTCGGTGAGCGATTGGTAGCAAAACTTATCATTATTTTCTGTTGACTTGTCTTTGGTTTAAATATTTATAACCTGACTTTCACCTGCGGCTCCGTCCGCTGTTCCTCAGTTATCGTAGTAAAAAGATGCTTATATGCGTATTAAATATCTTCATGTAAAATTTCATTGGAATCACTGAAGTGGTTTAACTGTGATCGCGTAACAGATGGGCAGGCAGATTTATTTTTGCATTTATAATGTTACTAAGGATCTCATGTGTCATCATGTAGTGATTACTTGTGCAATTAAAAGGTAGCAGTTTTAATTAATTTTATTTTCGTTACTATTTCGGGGATTCCTAGCTAGAATCGCCCTCCTATTTCCTTATAAAATTAACAGCGAGTTTCACTGTAAACTTTATAATGCATTCACACACCCACCGATTACTGTAAATGTGGAAATTCCAAGTCTGTGTGAGTTTTTATTTTTATTTAATAATTGTAGAGATAACAGCTTACATCACGTACATTAAGATGGTAGAAGTAGGAAATTGTAGTATAATGCTAAATAAAATTTTGTACTTAAAAGCTCTAATAAATTTGAAATATTGGTGTAAATGTGTACTTTGTTTTATTTGTTAGTTTATCTTGGAAGCACATGTAAATAAATCAATCAACAACCCATAATGTCCCACTGCTGGGCTCGGGTCTCCCCTCAGGAGAGGGTTAAGGCCATACATCCCCACGCTGGCCAAGTGCGGGTTGGGGACTGGCAAGAATACGTTGTGGCTACGTAAATCTTGTCATTGGATGTTTTTAAGCTGCCCGAAGGCCTCCAACTAAGCTTCACGACTGTTATCGTATGATAACAACCGGGACCGACTGCTTAACGTGACCTCCGAATCACGGAGACTCTCATGGTAACATGCCACTAGCGGTCACCCATCCAGGTACCGACCGCGCCATCGTTGCTTACCCTCGGCGATTGTTTCTAATCACCGAGTGTAACTGGGCTATGAGCGCCTTATGTAAATAAATAGGACTTTCTTTTTTATATCCCCCTGTAATAATTCATCTTAAGGTTTAATTCATAACGAACTTATTCCAACCTTGTGGCGTTAAAAATGAAGTTTCAAATTCTTCGTCAATTTTTGCGCTATATGACGCCACTAAAAAGCAAATCATTTTCTGAGAACATATAGTCTAAGCGCCCACTTACAGTATTAGTATACCTGGAAATGTTTACGCAGACGTATTATCAGGCACTGGAATAACATGCACTAGAATTAATTACGTACTGTCTAAATATAAACCTACTTCATTATATACTCAGTCATTATCAAAAGGGATTCGAACTACAACTATTAATCATCTATGTCATTCATTCTGATGTCTACTGAAGTCATCATAGTAAAATGTATAGGATGTGCTGTAATCAGATTCAAAAGTGCCCCGATTTGAACAATTATCGCTATATACAAGATAACATTTGCCTTTGACCCAACTATCAGCATAGTCCATCTTTTCTTGACCAAGGCCAGATCAGAGTTATACCAAAAGGTAGGAAAAAGAAAAGATATAAGAATTAATACAACGAAAATGAAAACACTGTAACTCCTTAAAGTTAATCCAGTATATGCCCTGGCGTGTGTTTGTGTCGATCTATGATTTTAACTGTAGCTTCAATTTAACGTTCATAAATGTCACTTAGTGTTTTATTGGATGAATGATTTGAATTTGAATTTAATGTGATTGTATACTTAAAAATGTATTGTTAACAAAATCTATTTTTGAGTTAATTTTAAAACTAAGTTTGAAATTTTTGTTAGTTATTAGTTAGCTTATTGTAGTCTTTTGATCGATTTTAGCCAGATTTAATACACGCCATAGGTTTCAATAATATCACCCAAATCATTGATCTGACTGGTCAAAGGCGGTTTTGAATATATAAAGGTAGGGCTACCTTCCGTTCATCTATGCATAGTCTCTACTTTAAAAGCAAAAACATTTTACCTACTAATTTATATATGCACATTACATATATCCTTCGTCATATAGTTTGTTTTCTTTTAAAAAGCTTACTCCCGCATTAATTATAAAGAAATAGAAATCCTATGTCGCATGGGACTTTAAAAACATAGATGAAATGAACACAAAGAACACAGACTCAGAACAACAATTTGAGAATCACATAATGTTGTCCCATGTGGAATTTGAACCAGCGTTGCCAATTTTTATTTGTCAAATTGAATTTTAAAATTTTTTATTGATAAAAAGCGGGATTTTTTCGTCTCCTTTCGGATAAATTACGTATTCTACCCATTGCCTGTTAAAAGGTGTTAAAAGAGCTGGTGCCATTTTCGTAGAATGGTCGTAGTATTTCTTTGAATTATTGCCTGTCAATTTTGTTGACAATAAAGAAATTCACTACCTACACTTTCGGGTCCGGCCACTTATCCCCGAAAAGCGGGACAGAGCTTGTTCCGCGCGAATCATTAAAATTTTGATTAAAAAATCGGCACGTTCTGCCCAACGAGCGACGTCTGGCAACGCCGATTTGAACCCACAATACATGGCGTAGTGAAAAATGGGGTGATAATTGTTTAACCTGCCAGACCAACCACGCAGTCATCAATGTATCTATATTTTGATCAAGTATATACCTGAATGAACGATGTATCCAGTGGTTAATAAATTATGTGCATTCTTTTCAAATAATTTCACAATACAATTAAGTCATTTTGCACACGGCATTGTCTGTCGCGGTCAAGGGAAGAATTCCCAACAAATATACATATTATGACGTATGTAGACAACATTCATAATGAATGAATGACTTCACGACAATTCGCCTTAAGGCAAATAGGACAGGTTTATAGATTGTCCTTTTGACGTAATAGAATAATGGTTGAGTGATGTTATTGAAGAAAACATAACTAAAAAAATTTGTCGTACTTCTATAAATTCATGTAAATTATTTGAAAGTTGAAAATGAAAATTGAAAAAATAAAATTTAGGCCGCTTCTTACTTTTCCATCTATAAAATATTCAAACTTACATCAGGATCTCTTAATCCTCGTCTGATAACCCAATCAATCAGAAAAATCATATCTCAAAACCTAATAACCCGTTAGTAAATTACGAATACATATTGAAACGTCCTTCGTCTTTCAGCAGTTATGTGCAGATATAAATGCCAAAATTTACCCGGGGATTCATTCTGCGCTTATGTTATTAGACATATACATTATCTAAAATTGTTCGTGTAATTGGGAACAAGAATTGTTAAGGCACTCTTTTGTAAACCACCAACAGAACAATATGATGTCTGTGACTGTTTGTCTATCTCAATGTGACATCTAAGTCTATCTTGGATAAACAAAACCTACGGCAGATCTTTTTAACAGCAGAACTGATTACCGTTGGGAGATCATTTTTGGTTTTTGCGAAAGACGGTCCCCATTTTATGGCATCCACATTTTTGTATATTTTTATGATTAATTCCATCACGACGAAGACTTGAAGACTCGAAGACTTTAAATACTTGACATTGTCAGAAATAGGCAATTTGACTGGTTGCCAACTTATTAAAAGAAGAAGAAGTTTACCGTTGGGATAAACGAGCTCTTGTGGGGATCGTGTCTAGGTAAACGTAGTATGGGATGCCTGCGGAGGCTAGGTGAAAATAATAATAATTATATTCTCAAAAAATAGATACAATGGGTTATAAATGAAAACACTAAGAATTACATAATGAATTATAAAAAGCATGTACCTAGACATTCAGTAAAGTGACATGCCGACCCCAAACTGAGAAAAACTTGCATCTTGGGAAACGGTTGCTCACCGCTTTAAATGTCTTACAACATATTAGTCTTACAATGGCAGATATAAGTAAATTTCTATGAAGCTTAAATAATATTATTCAAAGGATAGAAGTAAATATTATTTATTTATGTTTGTTTTAACTTTTTAATGCACAGTGGAGTGATGGTCTGCGCAAGACGGCTGGCAGGAGCTGGATGCGAGAAGCCGAGGATCGAACTAAGTGGCTTGCGATTGGAGAGCTCTATATCCAGTAATGGACTGCGATAGGCTGGTGATGATGAAGGCGTTATGGTCATGCTACTGTAAAGCTGGTAGTGGTAATTTTGAACCCGTATTGGTTTGGATAACGATTTAACGAAAAGATATTTAGTAAGATTAGTAATCGGCTCTCTCTAGATTCAAATATTTCAATCACAACACGTTAGCATTTAGCTTTTACCATGATATGTCATAAATCAGACAAAAAGTCATAAAAATTTGTAGTGTTTTGGACTGCTAAAAATATTAAGTTATTTTAATAATAGGCTGTTTTACCATATTAAATTCGTCAGTTCAGTTTGATGTGTCACCACAAAATCATTACTGAATATGGCGTTAAGTAGTGAATCAAATAATGACACGTTAAAAAAATGAATAACACAGGTATGAAAAGGGTCAGTCATATGACGTTTTAGGGAATACCAGTGAAAAACTATTTAATTTACCTCTTGTGCAATGAGAATGAAGGATGCACCTGTCCTGTGTCATAGTGCCGTTGAGTATGCTCCGTCTAGTCATTTTCATAACGGTTGTTTTATACAGACTATTTAAGATCAAAGTTTCCTTATTATGAGATATAACAGTTCAAAATTATAAATCTAGATGACTACAAATTTATGATTATATACCTGTTTTATAAATTCAAGAGTTACTCGCAAGGAATTGCAATTAGCGTTAATAGTACCATTTGTACAATATCTATCTTGAACATGTTTTTTTGTAACAATCCATATGAATATTACACATTCAAACGTAACTCTGTCTATCTGTTACCCTTTCATGGTTAAACCACTGAACCGATTTGGATGAATAGAGATAGAGCAGACATAGGATAAGAACAAAGGCCTTTGTGTCGCGAAAACTGACATTACGCGGGTGGAGGCGGCAAAAGCTAATAGTGTATAAATAAACTGCTATTTTCCTAGCTTTAAATATAGAGTATTATCTATATGATGTTATATTGTATATATTTATAGATGTCAGTCCTTAGAATCAAGTATAAAAATAGTCAGTCGGCAAATATTTCGTTTTTACATAATTTCTAAGCCTCCTTACTAGAGACAAGTTTATAAAAAAGTGTGGTTCTGTTTTATGGAGCGTAATGATAATTCGACGAATAGTTGAATCAAGTTCATCATCAACCTTTTGTAGTCCACCGCTGAATATAAGACTCTCTTTAGAAAGAAAGATTGCAAAAATGCAGGTTTGTACATAAAACCCGGTGCGCGAGGCCATCTCGCACTTGACTGTTTTTTTACAATATTAAGCTCTTTCTTGATTACTTTAAAAATCCCAACTAAGTCGTAGCCTACCTATTCATTTATTTCCGCATCACTCATCGGTAGATCCGCAGATAATGCATTTAGTGTGTAAATTTATTAAATAAAATGAATATTTGGACCACCCGGAAGGCGGTGACCTCACCGCTTTTTACTGTGTGTTCCTTGGGAGCGATCTATACAAAAACATATTTACGGGTGAATTGAGAATCTTTCTCCTTTTTTGAAGTTGGTTAAAAAGTAAGTAACCAAAATTCTCTGCACCCAATATATTAGGTATGCCACCCGCATAATTTATGGTACTCAGCCTATATATTAACCGCATTACACCTTCATTACAAGCTACACATTTCACAATATTCACACCGATCATTTGACTCAGGTATTATTCAGAAAAACCGCTAAAACCTATACGGGATTCCTAATGAGCTTGCTTACGGCTCGAGCCGTGTTTGGCGCGTGCGCACTTTTCCCACTGCAAGTTACAATTATTACTGACGAGATTGTACATAAATATTGTGACTGAGTCAACGTTTATTAATGATCTGTCATGAAATCATCCTCCTTCAGTCTATAATGACGTACAATAGGATATAGCGAAAGCTATGTCATTGTCACAACATGTTTTTCACAGGTTTTCTCATCAAAACAAGTTTGTTGTTTAAGTATTTTTTTAATGTATTGTCCAGCCAAAGTAACTTTGCCTGATGGAAAGCATTAGCAGAATCCAAGAGTGGTGGTCACTACACTCATTGCAAATGCAACAATGCAGCATAGTGACGCACGCCATGGTAGTCGTACCAAATGTCCAATGATGCAGAAGCATCATTGAATATTTGGTCATATTTAAAAATATTAATTTATTGTTTCTCTCACACACAGTTTACAATTAATAACAAATGTATACATCAAATGAACGCATAAATACATAGCTAGAAGATAGATTAGAATAAGATAATAGAAAATGCACATGGCTAGAAAACAAAGGCAGCCGCAGCTTCTATGTGTTTCCGTTTCCTCCAACTCAATCTTGGAAGCTTGTCTGCAGGCTCTGAAACTTAGAAGTGGGGGTTATTCAGGCCTGCCATAAAAGAAACTGGCTGTGGCCAGTTTCTTTTATGGCAGGCTTAAGGCCTAAACATTAAGGAATAGGCTAAAAATGTACGACGCTGTTTTTAACCTCCCTCTTATTTTCCCACTTGTAGTGTCTATGTTCTGATGTTTATTCTAAAAAAACCGACGACCAAAATGAACGATATTATCCATGAAATTGGAATGGTCATAACATTGTAATTTATCTTTTAAATGCTACGAATTATGTATTTCGAATATAATTCAAAGGAATTAAAAGATGAGTAGAATTTTTCTGATAACAGATTACACATAATTTTTGGCGCGTGGCCAAGTATGTATTTTGTTAACGTAATCTTTTTTAAAGTGATAATTTTATATAACTGGCGACCCGGTTCGGACTCACACGAAGGCCTATGAAATTCTCCGATTCCTTTACTATATTCAACATGTACTACGCATATAAACCTTCTTCTCTTCATCTATCAATTGCTAAAAATCTCATTAAAATCCGTTGTTTAAAAGATTTAAATTAACAGCGGAAGTGATTTCACTTTATGTATAGTCCGTAAAGATAAGTGTAGGTGTGTTGTTTCTATGTGAGAAATGGTTATATATATTTGTAACTAAGGTAGTTTATATTTATATGAAGTTATGAGGTATATTATATTAGTATGATAGTAATTAACACGAGTCTATGAATTATAATAAACAAAGTTATCATTTGCATATCAGGGACAAGTTATAATTATGTTTATACGGGAAATCATATAGGTAGTCTACACGATTCAACTTGTTAAACTGTATTGTGAACTGCGTTAGTATATAGTGTACTTATCGAAGAGTGATTGCACTATTTCAATCGAACTGTTAATACTTTGAAGTACCTTATTTCGATAACCACGAATTAAAGTTATAAATACAAATACTTAGCATACTTTTAAAATGCTTGTTACTAAGCGCTCCATAAACAGTAGTTTTGCTCTATCTGTCTACTGATGTGTGTTTTTCCGATTAAAATAAAAAATATCTTACCGAACCGGTTTTGATCGGTATTACCACACCTCCAAGTTATACAGGATGGGTATTTCCTTGCATACTCAGTGACTGTGTATCATAAATGTTTATTTACGAAGAAACCCACCTTTCTCGGCGTCAAGATGCATTTTTTCTCTAATGGCGTTCATGCCGTGATACATTTTTGTTGTTATTACATATATAGAATACATATTACATTCTTCTTATTTTATTCTTCTTAATTTCGAATACAAATTCTATAAGTGTAATAACAATATAAGAATATTATAGATAAACTTATACGTTTTGTTATACTTATCTTTAGTAAACCAGTTTCGCAATATTTTTTTAGGCTAATTTTAGTCCACTCTCACCTTTATTCAGGGTCACAACACTGATACTCCGTATACTCAGCCGTCACTACGTGAACACATGACTACAAAGTAAACATTATTCGTAAAGTAACGATCTTGATAAATCCCCTAAATTATTGAAGTCTGTGGAAAAGCATGTAAGAAATAATTGTTTAGCCGATATAAATCGTCCAAACATTCACAGACCTACAGCCAGCTTTTAACAGTCTATTAGACATAGGACTGGTAAAGCCACATAAAATAAGTAAGCTAGATCCTAGTAGATCACCTAATTTCAGAGCTTTTTTTCCCCAGAAACTAAGGCCTGATCAGAAAACTTGAGATGACTGACGTTTAGTGATTGCCATTATCAATTCATGTCAAAAGTTTCATGTACTATTCTATTCAATCATATTACTTAGGTATTAACCTTCATTTATCGTTGTTCCTTTTAATTGGGTTATTCAGGTCAGGCGATACTAGTAAGTACTCAATTTCGTAGTAAGATATATCAGGTATTAAAAATTAAAGGGAAAAAAACAGTTTGGATTTATATGTCGTATGGCGGATAAAAGATAAATATTTATACACCAAATTTCTTGATAACTAATGAAGAATACAGACTATTACCATCTCAATTAATTGGGATTCACCGTGGGAGAGCCACACTTCGACATGTATGGGCCGGCGCGAACGGAGTGATACCACTGCCTCACAGAGAACCGGTGTGAAACAGCGCTTGCGCTGTGTTTCACCGAGTGAGTGCGGTTACCGGAGGTACATGCCCCGACCCGACCCCCAATCCTTCTCCCCATCCCCCAAAGGCCAGCCACGTACTTCTGATGCTTTTGGAGTTGTGGGTATCCATGGGCGGCGGTAATCGCTTACTATCAGGTATTGCGTCTGCTCGTTTGCACCTTATGCAATTAAAAAAGATATAGCTACCAAGCTATCTTAGCATGGTAGCTATACCTTTTTTTAACTAACAACTAACAATCTTAACTGAAAAGATTAAAAAATAGGTTCTTTTTTTATTTTATTTGCTACGTATTTTTATTTATTTAAACCTTGTCCAGTGTGGAACACGAAAAGAGTAATCGTAGCTTGAATACACACAAAACTCATTTCCAACCTCTTTTACTTTAACCAAAATACTTATTGCACTATAATGTAATTATCCCTGATTTTTTAGGAGATTGTTAAATTCAATGACATGAGATTGTTAACACGTTTGTCAATCATACTAACAATTAGTTACATTTTTTATCTTGTATGGTCATTTAACCTTCAATGCTTGTCGAGTTGGTAAAAAATCTTAGTACACGGCGCCATTGTTAAGTTTTGTTTTGCTTGGATTGCATTAAAACGTCCTCTGCGACTGTTCGGTTTGCAATAAGAAATGCATACATTAAGTTATTAGTCCCAATGGTATATAAGATTCTATATTATGTGTCTGAGGTGGATTGATATCAAAGTGGTAAAGATTAAACTTTTTGCCCTTATCTGTACTAATATTTCAAAGAGGTAAAGTTTCTAACTTTGTGTTGTAAGGGGTAATCTTCGGAAGTACTGATCCAATCCTGAACTGTAAAATTCTAATATTCTTTCACTAACAGTAAGTGACACTATCATCAGAATTAAATTCAGCCATATTTTATCATGATTGAACAAAAAAGTCAAAAAAATATTTATAAATCAAGTCGAAAAAAGCGGCTAGCGCCCAACGAAGTGGGCACGGGTCAGCTAGTGTATAATATAAAATAGGTGTTAAATTTATATTTAAACATAATGGAATACTTTATGTTTTATAATGGTATACTTAAAGTAATTTAAGAAGGATTATGCTCCGTGTACACTAAATATTAATAACTTTTCCCACTACTTCTCTGTCGCCTAGCTTGTTCGATTGAAGTTAGTTTTTAAGCATTTGTACATTTCTCACAGTAAGTGATTAAGTTTACTTTTAGTTGACAAACAAATACACTTTCATGTCTATAATAGTTGCTAAAAAACAGGTATTCATACAATTTCAAAACAAAGGCAAGGTCAAACAACTCAAGTATTAAAAAAAATCAAAATTAGTGCCTTAACTGGAAATACCATCTCATCGCGTGCGACCCAACATACATGAACACAACTTGGACTTCCACTTCTCTATAATTACGCACTCGTTTTTCCTTATACTGACATTATTATCTCTATTAAAATATTCAAATAAACCAAATCGCTTAGGAAACTAATTTGAATACGGGTTTTTTACATTAGACTACCGTTGTGATTCCAAAATTTGTCGTCAAACGTTGTTACATACAAATTTTGGACAAATTTTGGACAAATTTTGGACAAATTTTGGACATTTGGTACGACTACCATGGCGTGCGTCACTATGCTGCATTGTTGCATTTGCAATGAGTATAGTGACCACCACTCTTAGATTCTGCTAATGCTTTCCATCAGGCAAAGTTACTTTGGCTGGACAATACATTAAAGAAATTCTTAAACAACAAACTTGTTTTGATGAGAAAACCTGTGAAAAACATGTTGTGACAATGACATAGCTTTCGCTATATCCTATTGTACGTCATTATAGAAACTGCTTAATTCCCGTTCAAAGAACGAATTTGTCTTCGAATGAACATTGCGAATCGATGAAGAGAAAATGAACATAGCACTTCAAGATATTTTACTGACTTTGTGGCCTGCTATACTACAATGTTCAGACAAGCTAAGTGTTGTTTTTTAAGAGCAGACTTATCACCTGATGGTAAGCGATTACCGCCCCCTACAAACACCCACAGCACCAGAGGCAGTACAGGTGCGTTGCCGGCCTTTGGGGGATACGTACGGGAACGGGGAGAAATATAGGGGGAGATGTCAGGGTGTGGACCTCCGGTATCCTCACTCACTCGGTCCCATGCACGCCGAAATGTGAGAATTATTTCAGTTGTTGGTTTAGGTTTGTTTTGGTGTCCGGATGGCGTAAGAAAGCGGTTCCCGGATCTCTCCCGTCTCAGGCGCAGAGTGGCACACCGTGGTGGCTTAGTGGGTAGTCTGGCGAGTCAGTCAGGAGTCCCACACAAAGCGAACCCCCTGTCCCCGCGGGGGGGGGGGAGCGAAGTGCGTAAAGGCATTCCACCATGTAAAAAAAAAAAGGTTTGTTTTGGTAGTTGCACTATAGGGTTTATGTCAAGCTTTTTTCTGCAGTCCTATTGCCCTGCGTAACTTTACCAATCTAAATTTCTCTTACAGTACTCAAGGTATGAACAGGAGTGGCATTCAGCATACTTATTACGATTATATCCTTGTAAGATTATAATTTAAACCCAGCCGTTCACTCTGCAATAAAATACCGAGTACATTTTAGCTATGAGTGTAGTAAGTTTAATTATTCCTACATTAAATATGAGAATGTTTAAAACGTACATGAGAATGGTGGTATATGAGAATGTTTGCGTTTTAAAATAATATATAATATAATAAAAACGTTTTAAAATATTATAAATTTTATTTGACGTTAACTAAACTTATTTTTCATACAAATATCTATCCATTTTTACTATAGTCTTTTGAAACTTGGGCAAGGGACTGGACTCCTAGTGTGACTAGAGATATTTTTGATTCGTTTTTATATAGAATATTTTGTGAACAAACCTTCCCTTGCATAAATAAAGATTAAATATAATCAGACTAATCAAGGTAATATTTTTAAAAACACACATTAGTTAGTACATTATTACACAGTACCACACCACTATTTTTATATGTTTATCAGTTACTTTAACCACAGGCAAGCAGGTGGTTAAAGTAACTGATAAAAGCCTGTATCCTTAGAAATTGTTCTTAGTTGGAACTTCTTCCTTCACAAAGCGTATAAAATATTTGTCAAATTGGTCCAAATTTTTCGCAGATATGACGTCATCTAAAAGCTTGTTTATCGTAATATATTGTAATGTTTATAGGCTATCAACTTATAAATACCTCAAATAGTGATTCAAGAAACAACTAAATTACTTACCTCTGTATTGAAAGCAATTCCCATGGGAATAACGCCCATTATAATTTTAGGGGAAGAACCAATTGAATGAATTGTCCTCTATATCACATAAATAAGTTCTTAAGTATATTCTTCAATCATGTTGATCCCCGTAGCTATGAATCATGGATATTTGATACTTCAGACACTGTGGGTCGGATGACTTGGCCATCAAATGATGTTGACTAACACAATAATTATTATGGGGTTTAAATGATACACTAATATATTTTCTTGTAAAATGTAAAATACAGGTCAGATTCTGACACAGATTTTTACTTTATTCATGCCCTTAAAATAGTTACAATAGTATAAAATCTATTCCATATGAAATCTCGCAAAGACTTAAAACTTGAAAATAACAGATTTATGAGTAAGAATATTTTTTTTAAATTAAATTTTTCTAACTGACCATTGAATCGCAAACTAAATGTTTGAATCTCCTATCGCTACAATGAATAGACATATGCTAGGAATTTTAGGGATCCGTACCCAAAAAGTTCCGATTTATTTATTAGTGTAATAACACTAAATTCACTCTTCAGCGTGTGTCATCATCATCAACAACCCATAATGTCCCACTGCTGGGCTCGGGTCTCCTCTCAGGAGAGGGTTAAGACCATACGTCCCCACGCTGGCCAAGTGCGGGTTGGGGACTTTGTGATATTAACAATATTTATTTGAAGTCTTGTTTTTATTTAAGCATCTCATCTCTATCTCTATTTTTGACACACAACACCGAAATTAGAAAGAAATGCTGTGTCGCAGGTACTTTACAAACATACAAGAATTGGACACAAAGAACATCCAGACTCTGAAAAACAATTTGTTGATCACACAAAGTCTTGTACTATGTGGAGTTTGAAGACATTACAATCAGCGCAGTAGAAAACGGTTTGGTGACCACTTGAACTACTACGCTATACGTGAAGACCAACAGAGCAGGTAAACTTAGCCAAAGCATGGAAATTGAAAACTCAGTATATATTGCATTTTAAATCATTATTGTAAGTTCTCAATAATCGCCTAATACTTGTGTTGTGGAAATCTGATGGCAGCTACTCCACTTATTCATAACCTAATGCTTGGAAAAATGATTTATAGAAAGAAAAAAACTAATCAATGTTGGTAGAATATATCAAACTTTCATGCTGAATACTTTTTAGGTACACAAATGTCTTGTTTTGCTCTTCATTTTTCTATTATCAATAGCTTGTGAATAGTCCATTGCTAGACATAAGCCTTTCCTGCTGAAAGATAGGTTGACTGAAAGACACTTTAAAAAAAATCTTGAAAAGCATTCAAGTTGTGTCTATGTAGATAGCTTCATTTAAACCTATTCAAACTGATTCCTTATATGTGTACGTTAAAGGATAAAACTGAAAACACCGCAAGCAACATTTTAACAAGATATTTTCCTCGCAAACGCATCATCTAACTATAAAAGAGGCGTCAATTTGAGCGGACACCAGTTCTCTCTGAGCTGTGAACAAGACAACACGTGTTGGTAGATCTGCAAAAATGTCGCCAAGATTTTTGATCACGTTTTTCCTGTGTTTATTATGCCTGCGTGCATTTTCCCTACCTCTTACTCAAGATGTGAAAGCAAGTGATATTGAATTACAAAGTGAAATTGTGATTGAATCTCAATCAGTCATCAGTCCAGATTCGAATGAAGAGTTACAACGGACCAAAAGGGATACCATGAGGAGTAGAGGGTGCTCTAGAGGAAAAAGGTTCTACAAGACGAGGTGTATCACTAATGCGATGTAAGTTTACTTTTAATATTATCGTTCAAGTATTATATTAAGCCAGAAATTCTCACATGACTTTCTTGGTAGATTTGAATGCATATCACAAATATTAGAATGTTTTCATTTTATTTAATTCAAATTATATTTTTATATTATTACCACGTTTGCTTAGGGAAAATATTAAAATTATTTCATGTGGTAATAATTGAATAATTTGGATTACATCAATAGATGAATAGTTAATATTCAAGTATTATTATTTTACTTTAATTATTAATAATATTAGCTCAATTATTAATAGTATAATATTTTTTTAGGTACAAAAAAATTACTGAAGGCGATTACGATGACGGTGAATAGAAAAATTGAAGTCTTCATCTTGAAAGAAATTGATGAAATATTTCATCTGGATGCTTCTGGGTGCTTTAACGTGGTGCCGAAGAAGTCCGAAGAAGATTCAGTACTGTCTGTAGATACGACTGAAGTCAATTAAGGATTTTGAAAAAAAATATCCATAGAGTCGGAAATCGAATAGAATATTTTTTCTACAGCTATTATCCTATGTATTATTAGCTATGAAATCTAGTCATGACTACTTTACTATGTGTGGATTATGGATTTGTGTTTATGTTTTGTATTGAATTTTTTTTTTTCAAGTTTTTACTGATGTAATTTCTAAGGTGCAATGCCCTTTGAATGACGACTGTTAACTTCAATGTTTTCCTCTTCAGTTAATTAAACTACATGAATTGACGATATTGTAAATGGTATCTTTTGTTGTAATGTATAAGTATTTCAAGATACAGACTGTGATATCGTACTTAGAATAGTAATTTATTTTTAAGATGAATTTAAGTTTCAGTTTTGAATAAAAACCAATTTAAAAAAAGTAACTTATTATAACAAAATTATTTAAGTTTTTTGTTTCGTCTAATATTTCTGTATAAAACTTAATTTGTTGTAGCATTCTGAAAATTGACAATGCCTTATAAATGAATTCTTATTGCCGCTAATAACATATTTGCTTGTAGACGAATATTATTTAGATTAATTTATTGACTAACTTTGAAAACTGTGATATAATTAGTTTAAAATTACAAGTAATTAATTTAAAATTAATCAATTAATAAATATTATCAATTTATTCATATGTTTTTTCAATGAATGGCAACCGCTGTTAGAAAACCTTTACAGAGGAATCCTTATAAACTTTTTTTAACAATCATATTTTATGTTTGACAGCCGCGGTGGCGCAGTGGTAGCGTATGCGACTGCTGTCCATGAGGTCTCGGGTTCGAATCATGGGTCGGACCAAATGTTTGTATGATCTGCAAATATTTGTTTCGGAGTTTGGGTGTTTTCTATGTATAAAATGTATGTATTTACAAAAAAAAGTATTTATGTATTCATATCAGTTATCTAGTACCCATAATACAAGCTCTGCTTAGTTTGGGACTAGATGGCGTTGTGTGTTATCTAACACACAACGCCATCTAAAAAATATTTCGGACATCTGTCCGAAATATTTTTTTTTTTACATTTCTCGAAAACTGGAGATCATCAGATGCTAGAATTTTAATCTTTCTGAATGTCTGAACGATTCCTATTATTTGATGTATCGTCTTCTTCCTAGCCTTTATTACTCCCAAAATTATTTAGGGTTGGCTACTAGTGCAACCAGTTTTACCTAAATATCAATTTTTACATAGAGCGACTGGCATCGGTCCTCCTCAACTCCAAGGATGAACTGAATTCGAAAGGTGAACTAGTTGTCAGTGTATTTTAGAACACTGACTTCCCTATAACGATTGCCATACTTGTTCATGACAACCGGGACCGACGGTTTAACGTGCTCTCTGAGGCACGGGTGGGAAACACGCCATCTCCCATCTATTCTATTCCAAGAACTTCTCTTAAGAAAAATCTAACAGCAGTCCGACCCAAGAATCGAACCCAAGACTTCTTGATCTGCAGTCAATCAAGCAAATCACAAGACCAACGAGGCAGCAATTGAATTTGATCTATCAATATTTATTTCTTTTCGTACGACGATTAGTAAAATTGGCATATTATACCATCGTTTGGATTTCTATAATATAGCCCTCTGGTTTACGAAGGTCCAATATTCAGATAAAACCGGTTGAATCGGTAGCCAATCCTAAATAATTTTTAAAATTAGAAGGTTAGAAAGATGATGACACGTGGATTGAATACACACTTTGAAAATATTAGGATTATTCGAATGTGAAGTGTAATAAATTATTATTATATTGCTATGTCTTATATACACATAAATAATTATAATAATAATACGTTCAATGCTGCTGTTCTAGCATGCTTATAATTAAATAGCAATGCAAATGCAAAGCAAAAAAAAAATAAGCATGCTAGAACATGACTATTAATATGATGCTAGAACATGAGTTAATTTAGGACAATTTTAGATCTACTTTAAATTATCTATGAGTTGATTCTTCGAAAATTTAGTTATTTTTTGACATATATATACTCTACAGACATATATACATATAATTAACATGTCTAAAAAAATTAACATGTCTTTGCCAGACATGTTAATTTTTTTAATTCTTGCAATTTAGTTATTAAAAAGAGTTTTACTGAAACACAACAAAGGTGAATTACACGAAATAGTTAATTAAATATACGATACATGTTCCACCGAGTGAGTGAGGATACCGGAGGCCCATATCTCAACCCTCCCCATCCCCCTGCCTTTCCCCCAAAGGCCAGCAGCGCAGTTATGACATCTCTGGTGTCCATGCGCAGCGGTAATTGCTTACTATCAGGCGATACGACAGCCCGTTTGCCCCCTATTCCATAAAAAAAACTGTGACATATTATAACTGGACAATATTATCCCTATTCTAAAAATACCTAAAGTTTCCAGGATTTCAGTTCCGCATGTATTAGTCATATCTGGAAGAAGTACGTATTAGGATTCAAGCTAAAACCATTTATTCTAAACAGCCAGGTATACATAAAACCTACTACAACTATCGTATGTAACTATTCTTAGCTATTATTTATCGTTATTTATGATTCATCTTGATTAGCAGTCATCCAGCAATATAGGAGTTATTCGTAGAAAAGTAGCAATTATATACATATACTTAATAAGAAAGAGTTAAAAGAACTATGACCCGACTACGAAAATACTTTTGATAAAATTTATACAGCCGTATGTAATATACATGTTACCTGGAATATTATTATGAATCTATTGACACCTTACTAAATAGAATCGATTCAGTAGTTTAGGCGATACGGTGGAAGTTTTAAACATTCATAGACTTTTAAAACTTTACCACAACTCTTCTTTATGGCATTACAGTACTCGGGTTTAAAAAAATTATCACCCTCCTAGTCTTTTCGCAAAATAGTTTGGACACGTAGAGGTCACAATGAGTTAAGATTGGTCATTCATCTGTGGTCTGACCTAGCTGAGATTGATTCACTTTGCTACGTCTAACCTATTCGGTTACCACTTAACCACGAGCCCCTCGTCTTTTATATACAATTCTCGAGTCATGTTACTGCTCACAATGAACTTCGAAACTATCTATCCAATTTTCACGTATTTTTAGTCTGTATTGTACTGACGTGCCTTGGATAGGATGATTACCATCATTATAATGATCTTCACTAATCTTCTTCTCATCCGATAGGCTCTTAACAGAGCGGTCTTGATCGTCATGTAGTAGCAGTTTTTGGAGATGTGTTTCATGACGTTTCGCCACTGCTGTCTGTTCAGTCTTCAGTAATCATAGGACCAATATACCTAAGAGTACACTGCAAACCTTTTTTGTTTTTCGATTTGCCCTTTGAGAAACAATATTCCCAAGGGAAAATATTACTGGTGATAATTGAACTTATCTTCAAGAGGTAAACGTTATTATTATGTGAAAAAGAGCGTCATTACCTATAGCGCAGTGTGTGTGGTGCACGTGGATGCAGTAGGATTAGGGGTGTGGGCCGGGCCGGCCGTTTTTATTGAATCTGCTGTAGGGCGCTAAGTTTACTAAAAGGCACCACAGTAATGAGTAATGATTGCACAAGGGCGTTAAGGCTGGAGACGTTTCTAAGTAAAGGCAACTTACTTACAAACAAAAAAATAATAATTTGATGGAAAGCAAAAGTGTGATCATTTTTTAATTTTTTTTTGTTTTTTTATATTTTTTACAACATAATATTAAGTATATCTTTTGTTGTTGTCATCTGAAATCAAGCAATTGATCTATTGAAATTTGTGTTGATTTCATTAGATTTAATTTTGTAACTCAAAGATGGTGTTGATCTCAAAATTTTGCATTTGTATGTGAATATAAAAGACTGTCTGCTACCCCGCTATGAAATAGGCGGGACTATTATATTATGTTTTTCTAACATATAAAATAAAGCCGCTTTTGATTTCAAGGAAGTTTTTAGTAAAAGATAGAGTCATTCTAGAAGTGTGTTAAATGTCTAATACATACATTACAGTAGATTAAATCTGAGAATTTTAAAGACTTCTGTGCGAATCCAAGCCGAATCGCTACTTTATAGGATAGGAAATAACTTATCACGAAAAAGTAAAACACTTTCACTGGTTGTTTAGATATATTTGACTAGAAAATTTGTAAAAACTAGAAATAAATACTCTGTTTTTAATACAGACTTGATTTTAGTATAATATAAACCTAATGATATAATGTCGAATTGGTGTTATTTTAAAATAATTAAATTTGTAAAATAATTCATATTACTAAATTTATTTTACAATAGTAAAATATTGGCGACTTATTACAGTTTTGTATTTTACTTACTCACTATTATACATTTAATACTTTAACTCAGGTAATTGTAAAATACAATTTAATTATCACAGTTTTGTAAGCCGTCTTGTACATTCAAATTATGGTTTACTCATAAATATGATTATATAATAGATATTTCAAATATTTTCTATCTATAAACTGATCGATAGCTTATAGAAAACAAACTATTTTACAATAAAAAATATTAAAAAGTCTTACACGTTAGTATCGATTTTAAGATATTAAAAAAAATACATAAAACAGCCCAATTATTTTGTACAGTTTACGTCTGTAATCTATATGAGATCATCAAGAAACCATGATGTCCCACTGCCGGGCTCGGGTCTCCTCCCGGGAGTAAGATTTTTTATTATTTTCCTAACTAAATTCCAACAGTCATTTGAGTCACGTTTCAATAAAACTAAACACTAATTACGAATAATATCGTCAACAGCCTTGAACAGTCCAGGACAGGAGACCGGGCCTCTCTGTAGGAAGGAATACAATAGCAACTAAACTATAAAAATAAAAACAATATTAATCATAATACACAAGATTAAAGTTGTTTTAGATATTCAGAATATTACGTAAATATAAAAGAAAAAAAATCATTTAAAAAATGGATTACATCTCTTATAAAAATTTCTCATAAATTACATTATTTTAATAACAGAACTTAAAACTATTTAAATAAATGTTATACTGTATACAAGCTTTTCAGGAAATAATTTTTGGTTAGATGTATGTATATAGTTATACAATTCTTAAAATCTTATGAAGCTCTTAACAAAATCTTAATAGACTAAATAACTATTCGTAAAATAAAAATAAATAGGACTTAAAATTGATATTTTATCATACAATATAAAATGCACAATTTACAGTCACAGTAATTAGTCTCCCAAACCATTACGATTGTAGTATTTCAATCATATATTGGGAACAATTATAGAAAATAACTTTGAAAAAAGGCCAATAGGATTTATGTATAGAAACCATTTACAAATCGCCTTTAATTCATAATCTTTTTCAAACTACTAGGGAACTAAATAAAAAGTATTGTTGATTGAAAATAAATACCTTGTCATTACAGTCCTTGCTAAAATAATTTTTAGCTTTTTTAATTATCACCGATGTTATTGTGTCTAAAAACAGCAACTAAACACGATCGAATAGTATGGCCATAAATATAATTATCATTACGACGTTTATGTTGATCCTATATGCTTTATTATATATCACTAAGCAAATAAATAACTTAAAAATAACATTACTTAATAACTTTGGATGGAGATCGGGCGAGTTCAAAACATTATCACGAAAATAATCGGCATTGAGACGACATGGCACCACACACCTCATCCTTTGAACACGAATGGGTAACTGCATCGTCTTCTCTTCTTAAATAATTGTACCTGTAGAAAAAAAAAAACTTTTATTTAAAATGTCTACAGCTAGGCATAGGAATCTCCCTAGAAAGTAGGTGTATTGATTTCTTTAATTTTTTATTTCTCTTGCAGTATTCACTGTGTCATCTTGCTTCCTAAGTCTTCTCTTACTACATACAATAGATTAATGGGATAGCTGACACTGTTTTAAAGTCAAACTTTTATTACATCGTCTCAAATTTTTCGGTCTGTGAATCGCATATCGCGTGACGCGTGACAGTCGGCCAGTGTCCAGTGGCCTATCGGACGGTGTGCCAGTGCTCCACGCTAATTTGTTTGTTTTTGTCAGTGTTTAACGTAGATGTTGTTATTTATTTGCTTTATTAGATTTTTTTTTTTTTTTTATATTTAAGCTGCCAAAATGACTCTGCCCTGCCTGATGGAAAGCATGAGCAGAATTCAAGAGTGGTGGTCACCATCCTCAATGCGAAAAAGAACAATGCAGTATGGTGACCCACACTATGGCGGCCTGGGGGGAAAGGGGATGGTGAGGGGGATAGGGGGCGTTGGATTGGGGTATGGGCCTCCTGTATCCTCACTCATTCGATGAAACACAGCGTAAGCGCTGTTTCACACCGGTTTTCTGTGAGGCCGTGGTATCACTCCGGTCGAGCCGGCCCATTCAAGCCAAAGCGTGGCTCTCCCACGGTATTTGAATGTGAAAAAAAGTTACACTTTTACCGTGGTTTCATAAAACCACACAATCATTTTTTCTAATCCACCACTACTCGAATAAACAACAAAACATAAAAACTACACATACGTAAGTATATCACCATCAACATCATTCTTTTTAAGTAACGGTCTGAGCATCCGTTAAACTGGCGAGACCCTTATACGATCAATTGTGGTAATTTAGTAGATTGTTCGATGATCGATTCCTTTGTTATGGTATTATTGGGTTTGTTAGATCTAAGCTTTTTTACCTTAATAAGCTATAGCCGAGCTATTATTTAACTCAAATGTGATCAATAGTCAGTAGTATATATTTGCTTTTAATGCGTTCTTGATATTTCGAATTTATTGAAACTTTAAAATTGGCATAATCAGGTAATTAAGAATCCATTGAATAATTTTACTTAAAGATATTATTATGCTTATTAACTGTCAATCTATTACATAAATAAAAATTAATCACAGAAATGTATATACGCGCATGAATTTCGATCGATTGCACTAAATTCTATAATTCTTCTATTAATATTGATATAATATAGGTATAATAAGGTTTCTATAAAAGAAAATTAAAAGATAACCGGAAGTTTCATGATTTCTTAGTCCGCGACTTTACATTACCAATGTAAAACTGAAGCGATCATAGACTTTAAAACTTTTTTGGAAATTTAGGAAATGTTCACGAAAAAAATATGGCTACACGAAGTTCGCCAGGTCAGCTAGTTTCATATAAAAAAAAAAGTCAATTATAGAATGATCTGCAGCTACCAGTTCTTACGCAACTATTAAAAAAATAGGAAATTTTAAAAGAAAAGTATTTGTTACTTTTTGTTTCCTATTCCTTGACTGCACGGTTGGCCTAGTGGTTTAAGTGGTCACCACACCGCTTCCTACTGCGCCAAGTGTTGTGGGTTCAAATCCTACATGGGACAACACTTTGTGTGATCCATAAATTGTTGTTCCGAGTCTGGGTGTACTTTGTGTCCGTTTCATGTATGTTTGTAAAGTCCCCCACAACACAGGAATGTATATTCCTAATGCGGGAGTTGTCTTTTTAAAGAAAAGAAAAGAAAAAGTTTTCGTCAAAACTATGAATTGTCTAACTACTATCTATGTATTTGTGTAGTAAAAGTTCATACTTACAATAATTTAAACAACCAAATCAATACCACAACGGCGACAAGAACAATTAGTAACATGTAAGTCAAATTTAACAATCTCCCTGAATCTGCACCATTTTTGTTTTCTAAAACAAGTGTAGGAGAAATTCCATGGATTTCTTTTGCATCAACATCAAGTGTAAACTCTGTGGTAACTAATTCTGTTTCTGTAACTTCAAGTAGAGTTACTGTACTAGTCTCAGTATCGTACTCGGTAGAAGTCGGAAAATCTTTTGACGGTAGTTCTTCCTGAACAACTTCTGGTTTTGGAATAGTTCTTTTTGGAATGAGTGGTAAAACTTCATATACAGCAGGTTCAGTTACGTTGTCGTCATAATCATTGTTGCGTAACCGTTCGATCCTGTAGACGAGAGTATTTTTATTATTTATGCTTAGTGACTATTGTAGATAAACGACATAAGTGATATTATCTTAGTGTGTAATAAGTAATTTTATATACTTTTGCCACTAACCTCGATAAGGTAATTGTGTCAATAACTCAACTTCTACGTTGAGTGATATTTAAGTTTTAGCAAAGAATTGTTTGACAAATGTTATGAAACTAGATTTATTTATTCCTAAAATTGAAGTCAATCCCAAAACACACATAATATCAGACCTATAGAGTTAAGCTCAGAGAAAAGTTGAGATTCTTTCGTAATCAAATACAATTTATAGCTTATACAAAGACATATTTTTTACGTAGAAACAACCAATAGTCATACATAAAAAAACAAAAAAAAAAATACCTACAAACGTAGGAGAGCCACGCCTCGGCATGCCTGGGCCAGGTCGACCGGATTGATACCACGGCCTCACAGAAAACCGGTGTGAAACAGTGCCTGCGCTGTGTTTCACCGAGTAAGTGAGGTCCATAATCCGACCCTTCCCCTCATCTCCCTCTCCACCTCCCAAGGCCAGCAACGCACTTGTGACGCCTCTGGTATTACGGGTGCCCATGAGCGGCGGAAATCGCTTACCATCAGGCGATACGTATGCTTGTTTGTCCCTAATTCCATAAATTTTTTTGATGTCACTTAAATCAGTTAATTTTTTAATTTAAATGTGGATAAATCTCGTAATATGCAAACACCTGAAATAATCCAGAACGCCGTAACCTTAGTTTTGTTTACACATCACTATCTTATTATAGTATGTTTTTCAAGAACCGTGTTTAAAGCGCACCGTTTGTGAGAATTGTAATAACGACCTTGAACTACGCGCAGTGTTACTGAACTTTGTGTTATTTTAATATGCAACAAAGGGTTCATTTTATCTTGAATAATTGAATAATCAATTATATTTCGGCGCCAAAAACACAAAATACCTACATGAAATGCTACTGTTATATGTGACTGTTTTCTAGGTCACAGTTACTGGGAATCCCCGACTAACAGTGTCGTCGGAACAGAATTCCTACATTGCGTTGTATTTCGTCATAATAATTCTTTTGTTAGAGAGGACTTACATTAATCGTTATAGAAAGCTGTTATTAAAAAAAATATTGTCTTCTCCTGGAGAGACAACCACCACGATTGTAAATGATACTGTACACAACATTACAAAAATTGTTATGGCATTTCTTTTGTCAAGGTCAAAGAATTTAATATTGCACAAACACAAAGGACTAGAGTAAACTGAAAGAAGGTTCAGTATACTTTGAAGTCCTGAACTATATTTAACACTTAAATGTATAATCAAATCGATAAATATATTTTAATAATATTGTACTCACTCTTTTTGAGTCCTGCATCTTCCTTTGTAACGTTCCTTGGCTTTTGGACAGGATCCAACTTTAACTGTTTCTCTTCTCATCCTTACTAAAACATCACCACTTTTTTCGTCATAACTCGAAATTCGATTTTCGTTAGTTCGTGAAAGATTCAAATTAATTGGTAATAAATACACATCTTGTAGGATAGTCAGGTAAGTGAATAGCGTTAAAAAAGTTTTAAGGATGAAAGCCATTGTTGCAAGATATATTTCACTAACGTCCGTATCACTCGAAAGCTTGGAGCACACTGTTTCAAGTTTAACTGTTTATCACGCCGACGGTTCGTATCTGCAACATTTGCAATACTTATGAAATTAGTTGCATCACAATTTTTGTTACATATTATTTTTTACAAGCTGGAGTATTTTAATAAATTTACATGTATTTATAAAATTGGACCAAAAATCGAATTGATATGAAGATCAGTTCTAGTTACTTCATTGTTATCTTAAAATATTAGATTTGATAGATTAAATTTTTCTTACATGTACAGTTTTTGGTATACGATTTATGGTCCTTGTTTCAATATACCAGAGATCACAATATCCATAGTATTATATATAAATATATTATTATGAATCTTTATGGTTTAAACTCGATGGTATTTAATTTAGGTAGTTAATGATTTAGTAATTTTACGACTAAGGTCAGAGTAATTTATTTTAATGACATTCCAATTTCTAAGTTTTCAGTAGGTTTAATCATAACGATGTATATTGCAGCAGGACTTCTTTCGGATGAGATTATGATGATGAAATACATAGACTTAAATGTTGCTTGCTATATGTGTCATACTCTCAGTGTAATAGTTTCATTGCTGCATGAAATTCGTTTTTGTTTTTAATGTTGTAATTTGATTTCCAGCAAATTTTAATATCTAATCAGCACAATTTATAAACATAACCTAATTTGTTAACACTTTTTAAAATAAGAACAAATTTTAAAAACACTACCATATCCTAATTTTACAAACTACATAAGTTTGTACATTTATGTTTTACCTTTTATACATTTGATATTGCAAATAGCGTAAACGTCATTCCGTAACAGTCCGGGATCCATATTGGTTTCAAGGATTAGCACAAAGGTGCGTAAACCTTAAATCCGTGTATTCGTAACTCCTATGGTCTAGTTATATTTTTTGTCGGTTTAATTTTTTTTTTATGCAATTTTTGGCCAACGAGCAGGCGTATCGCCAGATGGTAAGCGATTACCGCTGCCCATGGACACCCGCAACACCAGAGGCGTCACAAGTGCATTACCGACCTTGGGGATGAGAAGGTGGATGAGAGGAAGGGTAGGATTATGGGCCTCCGGTATCCTCACTCACTCGGTGAAACACAGCGCAGGCACTGTTTCACACTGGTTTTACTGTGAGGCCGTGGTATCAATCCGGTCGACCTGGCCCATGCATGCCCAAGCGTGGCTCTCCCACGGTAACATTATATATAAATATATTATTATATATAATTGTTTTGAGGGATAATATTTCTAAGAAAAGCATATTATTGCACAATGTTATTCGAGATTTAAATGTTGCTCATTCTCATTGCGCAATGCTTTAATTGCGCTACAAGATAATTTTCTTAATTTTCTAGTAAATGTCGCAATATGTTTAATCTATTTGTTGCTCATACTACGGGAACACCTCAAGTTTTTGGGATAGAAGTAGCCTCAGTATATTTCTAGACTATAAATTTATCACCTTGTTAAATTTCATCTAGATTCGTTAAGAAGTTTTTATTTGAAACAGTATTAAATATCCATTGATCTATACTAATTTTGACCTGTAAAATATTACCTATATAGCTATCAAGATCTTTATTTATTAATGCTGTTTAATTTATTGCCTATACATATAATGTAATGAATTGTCCATATTTTAATATAAAATCTTTCTCGGGGACTTTCTTACCCGAATATCTTACAATAGACCCACATGGGATGGAATACTTCTATAGTTTAAGAAAATTATTTTTTTTAAGTAAGCAATTAAAATTGTTTTTTGTTAGTACAAAAAAATATGCTAAATAGACACATTGCTCATAGTCGTAGCAATATTCGTGATCCCCAATGACACATATCTATACGTCACTACGTATTGCAAGTTTTCCTTGTAGCAAACTTGCGTGGGTATAAAACTCGCGACGAGAGCTCTGTCTTCATTAGTTCTGTTTGGACTGCTATCAAAACCAGTCACCATACAAATAAGCAAAATGGCAACAGTGACTTATATCGTATTTTTCGTCATGTTGCTTTGTTACATGGCACTTGCATTGCCTGTAACTAGAGATATGCAAGTTAGTGACGTTGGAGTGCAAAGTGAAGTTGTAACTAAAATTGAACCCGTTTTGAGTTTGGATTTGCACGATGTTTTAGTTCGGACCCGAAGAAATACAGTGCGTGGTAAAGGATGTCCCAGGGGGAAAGTGTTTTTCAAAAGGAGATGCATCTCTTATAAAAAGTAAGACATTGTAAATATAATTAATTTATTCTATTACTCATAATCAATAGAAATACAATATGTTAATGTAAGGTTCTTGTTGTATCGTGGGATAAGATACAATATAAGTAGTATTTACGAAATTTAAATTTCATATGTTATCATTTTATTAATAGCGCTGACAAAATCTAAAAAAAACTTTAATTATATTTTTTTCCATATTTGTTTATGTTGCCTAAGTTTTTCAGTATTTATCATTATTTGTTGTTTATTTCTATAAATGTGAAATATATTATTGTAAAAAGTTATAGTTTTTAATTAAAAATAAACAAAACATATTATGTTGTATAAAGGAGTGGCTATTTTTAAATGAACCATGGAATCATAACTTACTTAATAGTGTCATTACTAAATACATGTTGATATTTAACTAACAAAATTATTTATATTTCATACAAAGATTATTCAAAATTAAATTACTTAAAGTTTTTTCTTCTTCTTCTACAGATACAGACAATTAAGGGACGGAGATTATGGAGACGAATAAGCAAAGAGAACAAAATTAGAAGGCAGTGAACGTCTGTTCCTCTTTTGTAATGGTGAACGATTGAAGAATGAGTCAAAAGTCTGGCAGGACCAGACTTCTTTCCTTCAACTTCTATGAAGTATGCAGTAGACAAATACTAGTTTGTTAATTTAAAATTACGAGCCCTTTTTGTTAATAATTTTGACTATATTTAGGGTTTTACTGAGAGCTTTAATACCGACAATACATCCATTTGTATAAGTTCATCAACCACTTATTTGAAATAAATTATTCTAAATTAAAAATAGATATAGACAAAAAGGTCCAAAATAAAATGATTAAAACAATAAGTTATAAGCCCTGTTGAAAATAGTTAGGATCGCTTTTTGCCTGTTAGATATATAAGCGGTCCTTTTAAATAGTTCAATTTTGTGTAAAGTAAAACTCAAAATAAAACATTTTAAATCGCAACTTTAAAAAAACTGGCTGTGATTTGGTAATCTAGTCATGGGACCTTAATAATTATGTAAGTTATTAATTAATTTATGACTGTTTTTAATTAAAATTATCTTTTTAATTAAATTAATTTTTTTTTGTGTATAACTGCAAATGCGTATTTGCAGTAATACACAACAAAAATTTAAATTATAGTTTTATAATAATAATCTAAACCGAAGAGAATTCCATAGCAATGCAATATATCTATTGAAATTATTTATAATTAAATTGTTGTCAATAACTATTACTTATTAATAATTTTAATCTTGTGATAGTAATATTTTTGTCATTTTTCTATGTAAAAGAAATAAAGCCTATATTTATTTATTCATGTATTTTATCAATATTATTATTCAATTATCTTTTAAAAATAAATAATGTAAATGTTTACGCAACTATTATCATAGATTTAAAACTTAAAAAAATGTTTGTAAAACAAATGTTGAATTATTAGACTTATTTAATGTATTTATTGGTATATTTATGTATTTTTTATAAAAATATTCTGTATTAGTGTTTGAAATATACTCATAGACTAATTATTATTACCTTGAAGACTGTGAATGCAACTTGTGACTTTAGTTATAATATTTATTACTAGCTTTTAAGTTTTTAAGTGTAAGTTATTAAAAAAATATAAACGATAAAGCTAATTTTGTATTTTTATTTTACAGACACACTTTTTGCTTTATTCATTATAGTAATAATATATAATAGGCCAGGGTGCTGGACATTGCACTAGTTTTATTTAATGTATGAGAGGATTAAGCTAGCTATGCTTGTTAGAATATACTCGTTAGATTTACCTACATACAGTTATACTCGGATAAGTTTAAGCTGAGTAGAGGAAATACCTGCACAGTTGTGCAACATATACGCTCTGATTTACATGTAGTTCAACTTATTAGGTTAGTTAGCCGCCTAAGCTACAGACGTAGATGGATGTCGGTCATCACTTCATCACTTTTTTTTAAACACACTTGATCACTAGGGGATGATTGAAATAGAAACAGAACAATAAGTCACTTTAATGAACCAGATTTTTTATTGGACGCGACTAAAATCTAGACTGCAACAAAATGCATTTAGTCTCTGACCCAACTGCCAAATATGAAGTATTAGTACTAGAAACTTGAATGTAAGTACTAGATGTGCATTGCTTAGTTTGATGCAATGTAACTATATATAAACAATTACGAAAATAATTACAGACACAATAAAATATATTAGAGAAATCATATTATCACTACTAAACTTGGGCTTCTCCTTAGTATGGTGCAGAGGAGAGTCAAGCTAGTTTCCTTCCCTTCACTGATATGTTGTGCAGCGTAGATTGCTTCCCTGTATAGTTATTAACTGTAGTTCCTATAGAGAGCTATAACTCTCTCCCGTAAGTGCTACACTCTTACAGCACTTACGGTTACAGCTATCAAATATACAGGTAAAATACAAAGTTTTGTGTGCATATTCATGTACACAAAAACGTTGTGTTTTACCTTTTATTTATTACTCATTTTATATTATGAGATGTTTATTTTTATTCTAATCTATTTCTTTTCTTATTCATCATCAAGAGAAAAGTACCTCTTCTGTTTTTATTTTCTGTTTTTATTATGTAAGAAAGCGGTTCCTGGACCAGCGGTTCCTGCACCTGAGACGGGATCCCTCCCGTCTCAGGTGCAGAGTGGCACACCGTGTGGTTTTATTCAGTTCGATTCCGACACACCGCCCCGCCACAAACCCCGGTGGGGTGAAGGCCCAAGGGTTTCAACAGGGAAAAAATAAAATGGCCAACAGCGACCCTTAAAATAAAATTAGTCAAAACCTTTGGAACAACTTGTGAATTCGTGATAATTAAATTAATCTTTAAAATATTGACGTGATTATTTGGTAGACAAATAATATACAAAATATGGTAAAATGTGATTCGAATAGTTTCATAAAACATGGCAAATTTTGATATAATTTGGTACGGTTTTGTTGACTATCTTGTGTTAGTGTAATTAAAAACCAAACAATTGATCTGCTAGAGTTTGTGCTTTCATCTACCAGATCCTGAAATAGGAGAAAAGTTCAAAAAGAATTGTTTTGGTCTCAAAATCTTCTATTTTCTTCTTAGACAGGATACCTTTATAGAAATATAAAACACTTACATAATTTGTTTCGATTTATTTGACTAGAAAAATTGTAAACACTAAAAATATATATTACGTTTCTCAGTACAGATTCAACTTTAGTTTAGAATAAACCTAATGACATTTTGTCTTATTGATATAAATTTAATATCAATGTTAAATTAGTAAAATATAATTTACAAAATTTATTTTACAAAGTTTAAAAATTTGTAAACCGATTACTTTTTGTAGGTAAATTACCAACTATTATATATTTAATACATTTCTCTCACACAATTATAAAATATAATTATAATATCACAGTGAGTCATCGCGTACATTTAAATTGCGTCATTTGAGATGCTACATGATTTTAATTAATAAGTATAATAACCAATTCTACACTGGGAGAGCCACGCCTCCACACGAATGGGCTGGTTTGACCGGGGTGATACCACGGCTCCCTAGAAAACCGATGTGAAACAGCGCTTGTGCTGTTTCAACGAGTGAGTGAGGATACCGGAGGATTTTTTCATCTGATATTATGTTAACATAAAAGTTCGAAATAGAAGCTTTACTATAAATCTTTTGTAAAAGATAATAAGGTATATTCATAAAAAATATTATAATATCTCATAATATTATGTGAATCATATTATTAGAATAACAGGAGTTAAATAACTATATTAATAAGTTAAAATGTATACAAGCCATTTGGCACAATTGAATTGTTTAGATATATTTAGGTACGTACATATTTTTTCAATACAAACAAAAGTTATGAAAGAATTTGTATAACCTTAATGGAATAAATAAATATTCTTAAAAAACTACTAGGACTTCTATTTATTAAATTAATTATTTAGACAATGTAAAATGCAGAATTTATAGTCACCGCAATTAGTCTCACAAATAAATACGATTGTAGTATTTCAAGGGTAACTTTGATTTTTTTTGTAAATTTATTTTATTACTATACATAAAATAAATAATACATACAAACACTACCCAAACATTTCTACTACTACCCAAATATCACACAGAGTATGAATACCAAACAGAAAGTGAAATCAACCAAACAAAATAGGTATTCTAACGGTATTCCGACTGTGCAAACAAAATGACCTTACATCCGCCGCGTTGGTATTTTCTATTTTTGTGGTGTTTAAAATGTTTGTAACATAAATTATTTATTAAATATACTGACAAAGAAAAATGCTACGATTTGAATGATATATAAAACTTTCTTAACCTATTTTTTTCACTTGCGAAGATTCCCTCACGAGAGTCAAACCATAGTAGAATACCATTGACTCAGATAAAATTAATCAATTTTTATTTGTTCATATATGTATGGTAATTTGTTGAGGTATATTTAAGAAAATAAATAACGTTAATAAATAGAATTACTGTACAACTTTGAATGGAGATCAGGCGAGTTTAAAGTGTCATCACGAACATAATCGGCATCGCGAAGGCATGCCACCACACATCTCATACCTGGAGCACCAATGGGAAAGTGCATTGTCTTCTCTCCGTAGATAATTGTATCTGTAGAAAAAAAAGCTTTGATATTTAAGAGTATACAGCAGGGTATATGCTTCTGCTAAGAAATTAGGTTTTTGGCCTACTATATCACACTAGCCAGAGGTGTAGATTTTTTAAAAATTTTCCTTCTCTTGTAGTACTATTATCCTACACATCTTGCTACCTTAGTAGTCTATTAGTATCTATCTACTCAATTGAAAGGGGTGGTGACGGTCTGTATTTTTAATCTACAACAACTCAGACGATCAACAAAAAAAAAAGCGGTATGAGCATCTGATAAACTGGCGAGACCCTTAAACGGTCAATTGTAATAATTTAGAGAGATTGTTCGATTATCAACTCCTTTGTTATTGGTTATTAGATTTTTTGATTCCAAGCGCTTTTCTACCTTATAAAGCTATAGCAAAGCCTTGATTTTATATGATCGATGGCCACTATTGTTTAAATTTATAACATTCAGGAAATTGTGATTGCTAGTTATTCATAGAAATCCATCACCTTAATAGATATGTCATATTATACTTATATTTCAGATGTGTTATTCGTATTTCATCTTAACTAAAATTTTTGAATTGACACCATCAGGGTGGTTATTAGGAAACGACTGAATGATTTAACTATCAGAAGTTATCTTTATAACTGGCAATCTTATAAGTAAACAAAACAAAAAATTATAAAATGATCTGCAGCTGTCAGTTCTTACGCAACTGTCGAGAAAATAGCATTTAAAAAAAAAACCAAATACTTGCTAGGAACTATTTTTGTCTAAACTATGAATTCTCTAATTATTATGTAGTAAAAGCTTATACTTACAGTAATTTAAACAACCAAATCAATACCACAATGGCGATGAGAACAATTAGTAACGTGTAAGTATTTTTTTTCAGTGTATCTGAATCTGCACCATTTTTATCTTCGAAAACGAGTGTAGTAGAAACTCCACGGATTTCTTTTGCATCAACATCAAGTGTAGTCTCTGTGGTGACCAATTCTGTTTCTGTAACCTCAAGTAAAGTTACTGTACTAGTCTCAGTATCGTATACGGTAAAAGTCGATAAATCTTCTTCTTGAACAATTTCTGGTTTTGGAATAGTTCTTTTTGGAATTAGTGGTAAAACTTCATACACAGCTGGTTCAGTTTCGTTGTCGTCATATTCATTGTTGCGTAATCGTTCGATTCTGTAGACGAGAATTATTTTTATTTTTAATACATAGTGAGTAATGAAGATAAATAACAATATTATATACTTTTACTACTAAACTCGATAAAGTAAATTTCTGCATTGGTAATATTTAAAATTTTGGCAAACAAGTGCCGTGTTGAATTTATTCAAATAGACTTATTAATTCTTAAAACTGAGGTCAAGATCAAAACAGTATAATATCAGCACTTCTGTGTTTAGCTTAGGGCAAAAGTTGACTTTCTCATGTTATCAAAAACATGATATAGACACATATTTTTTTAAGCTTAAACACTACCAGTCATTCATTTTGATATCATGTAAAAGCGGTAAATTTCATGTTTATGATACTAACGTAGATATGTGCATAATAATCCTAGTCTATAATACGTAAACACTCGAAATAGATCAGATCAGGCGTAACCCTAATCTTGTTTTATTTTGTGGAAATTGTATAAATGACCTTGAACTTCGCGCCGAGTTACTGACCTTTGTGTTATTTTGATATTCAACATAAGGTTCATTTTATTTTGAAAAATGAAATGATAAAAAATCTTTGCCAAAAAACACAAAGTTTCTACATTAAATGACACTGTTTTATGTAAGCATTTTCCAGGTCACAGTTTTGTGGAATCCCCGGATAGCAGTGTCGTCGGTACTGCTTTTCTAAATTGCGTTGTCTTTCGACATAGTATATTGTTTATTAGAGAGAATTTTATATTAATTGTGATAGAAAGCTGACATGTCATTGATTAATGTCTTTACCTTTTTTTTTACGTCTGGAAACCCCCTCGGGCCTTCACCCAACCTAGGTTAGCGGCGGGGAGGTGTGTCGGAATCGAGCCTACTAAAACCACACAGTGTGCCACTCTGCGCCGAGACGGGAGAGATCCGGGAACCACTTTCTTACGCCATCCGGACCCCTCCCAGCGCTTGCCCGCACTGAACCGGGCACCGTCTGATGGTAAAAACTCTCAATTTAGGCGACGTACGGCACACGCGTAACGTCGCCCCCTCGCGGCTGATTAATGTCTTTAACCTACGCTAACAAACAAAATTATTGTAACTGGTATTGTACACAACGTTACAAAAAATCTTATGGTATTAATTTTGTCAAGGTCATTATAATGGGAGTTCCCCATTAAATAATTTCAATTTTGAACAATCAAAATAATCAAGTAATGGTATTGGGTCCGGTAGATTCTGATATTGTGAACTATATTTAACTACTAAATATTAGTTTTCTATTGTTTTAAGGTTATTTGACTCCAATAGATAAATATTATAACATTGTACTCACTCTTTTTGAGTCCTGCATTTTCCTTTATAACGTTGCTTCTCTTTTGGACACGATCCAATTCTAACTGATTCTCTTCTGATCCTTATCAAAACATCACCACTTTTTTCGTCATAACTTGAAATTGAGTTTTCTTCAGTTCTTGAATGATTAAAATTTAGATTGATTGGTAATAAATACACGTTTTCTACAATAGTGAGGTAAGTTAGTAACGTAACAAAAGTTTTAGAAACGAAAGCCATTGTTGCAAGAAATATTTCACTGACGTCCGTATTATACGAATGTTTACAGCACACTGTTTCAAGTTTTGTATTTCTATCTGCTTATCACGCTGAACGGATCGTATCTGCAACATTTGCAGTACTTATGAAATTTGTTGCATCACAATTTTTGTTACATATTATTTTTTAATATTGCGCGAAATATATAGGCGTGGTGTATGTTGCCCTGGTAATTTACATCAATAAGAAACAAACTATTAATAATGGTATATATTAATATTTATTTTACGATTTTACCCATATATTGTTCATTGACGAGATCAGGTTTGACTCCTGATACAATTATAGAAGAACTTTTTACACCTTAAAAATAGATGCTGAAGGGCTTAAAATAAATGAAGAAATCTCGAAGAAATAATATATTATATTTTTACGAGAATCCAATTACATCTAAGTTTTTAGCAGGTATCTGGTTTTTTATTATGTAATCATAATAATTAGATGTACTATAACAAAAAGTAGAAAAGGAATTTGCTTTAAAATTCCGCTATGCATCTTAAGCCACTGAGAAATGTTATGTTTATTAATATTTTTCGTGAAGTTAGAATTTACCGTTTTGAGGGATTTATTATATATCTTGTAAATACATCGTATTGCGTAATGCTATCTGAGACCTAAATTTTGCTTGCTATATGTGTCATCCTGTTAGCGCAATAGTTTCATTCCAGCATGAAATTCAAATTTTTTGATTAACAAGATTTTTGATAAAATTTAGAAAATCTTATTATTTGATTTCCAGCTATCTTTAAAGTTTAATCACTATAATTGATAAACAAAATCCGGTTTATTTACACCGTTTCACATATAAATAAATTGTTGAGAACACTACCCTATACATATACCCTAATTTTTATCTTACATACTTATTTACAAATTAATGTATAGCAAGGAGCGAAAAGGACATTTCTATAACAATCCCGGTTCCATTTTATTAAAAGATGAGCATAAAGGTGCGTGATCCTTAAATCCATATGGACCTACCAAACATCTTTGGTCTAGATACATTTTTTATCGGATTAGCTCGACCGGAATGATACCACGTCCTCACAGAAAACCTGTATGAAACAGCGCCTGCGATGTGTTTCATCGAGTGAGTGAGAATAGACTTCCCCTCTCCCCCATCCCCTAAGGCCGGCAACGCTCTTGTGACGCCTCTGGTGTTGCGGGTGTCCATAGGCGGTGGTAATCGCTTACCATCAGGCAGTACGCCCGCTAGTGTGCCCGCTATTCCATAAAAAAAAGATACTGCTGCATAATGTTTTTCGGGACTTAAATGTTGCTTGTTATATGATTCATTCTCATTGCGCAATACTTTTATTTCACCGCCAGACAAGCAATTGTCTAATTTTCTACTTTGCTCATCCTATGGTTAAATTTCATGTTTTCGGTATAAAAGAAGGTCCAATGTTGCACAAACATCACTAGGCCGCCATGCTGTGGGTTACCAAGCGGTCAAAATCTGGAACTACGCACGTTTCATTATGATGCCGGATCCTTTAAGCGGAATATGAAAAAGCGCCTCATAAGGGCCATTATGTGGGGTTATCGTGCTGTATTGTCTACTTCCGCATTGAGAATGGTGACCATTACTCGTGAATTCTGTTTAAGCTCTCCATCAGCCAAAGTAGTGTCAATTTGGCAGGCCCAGACACAAAAAATAGCCTATGTGCGTTTCATAATTATAATTTATCTCTGTGGTCAATTCCATTCTGACTCATTTAATTTTATTACGTGAAAGAGTGACAAACGTTAATACATCTATATTGATTTTTCCTTTAAAATTTTAACTGCTCAACTAGTAAGATATTTAATCTTATTTATTAATACTGTTTCATTCATTACTACCTACATGAATACTGTTATGAATTCCTTCACAGTATAAATCTCTAATATAAAGTCTTTCTCAGAGAATTTCCAACCCAACCCTGCAATAGACAAACACGGGATGGGACACCATTATATAGTTTCCGAAAAAGCATTTATTATGAACTCAAATTTTTTGCGGGCTTAAAATTGATTTTTAGTGTACTAGAAAAAAAAAAGTTATTGATTAATTGTGTTAAATAGTCACATTGCTCATAGTCACAGCGATGTTCCTGATCCGCAATGACACATTTCTATACGTCACTACGCAATGCGAGTTTACATTGAAGCAACCTTGCGTGAGTATAAAACTCGCTACGAGAGCTCCGCAATCGTTAGTTCTGTTTGGACTGCTATCAAAGCCCGTCGTCATACAAATAAGCAAAATGGCAACAGTGACTTGTATCGTATTTTTCGTAATTTTCCTTTGTTACATGACACTTGCATTGCCTGTAACTCGAGATATGCAAGTTACTGACGTTGGAGTGCAAAGTGAAGTTGTATATAAAATTGACCCAGCTTTAAGTTCGGATTTGCAAGATGTTTTAGTTCGGGTCCGACGGGATGCAGTGCGTGGTAAAGGATGTCCCAGGGGAAAAGTTTTTTTCAAAAGGAGATGCATTTCGTATAAAAAGTAAGACACTTGGAAAATAATTTCTCAAATTTAAAATTTATTTTGACGTCAGTGACTGATTGCATCATGTAATAAGATCATATTTAAATACTATTTACAGAAATAAAATTTTCATAAATAAGTTTTTTTTTTATTATGACTATAATAATAATATTTTAATTAAATGCTTTTTATTTGTATGTTTATATGAGTTATTTTGAAAGAAATTGAAAGAAATATTCTAAAAAAAACTATTTTTTTAGAATATTTCTTTCAATTTTTTTAACGAATTTAAATAATACATAACTTATTCACTAATGCCATATTATTGAATAATGTTAATGTTCGTTATTAAATTAATTAGTTTTATTTCTTGAAATGGTAAAATAATTAGCAATTTTAATTTTCAAAGTTTTTCTTTTTCTACAGGTATAGACAACTACTAGAAGGAGATTATGAAGACGAATAAGCAAAGAGAAGAAAATTTGAAGATAGTGAATTTCTGTTCCTCTTTCCCAATGGGTATGGTGAATGTTTGAATAATGAGTCAATAGTCTGGCTGGACCAGACTCCTTACTTTCAACTTCTATGAAGTATGCAGTAGACCAGTCTTTATAAATAATTTCAACCTGACAAGCTAACTTGTCAATGTAAAATGTTGAAATTATTATACATTTTTTGACTGAATTTCGGGTTTTACAGAGAGCATTAAAACCCTAAGTACTTACTATGTAGCTAATTGTAAAATATTATTATTTTATAAATTTGAAAATCATTAATCAGAAATAAATTATTCTAAATCATAAATAGATCAAGACACAAAGATAGGTCTATAGTAAAATGATTACCATTAAGTACTATACTGAAATTAACACTGAGTTATAAACCCTGTTGAAAATAGTTAAGATCGCTTTTTGCCTGTTTTAATCTATTACTGCTCTTTCGAAATAGTTGCATTTTGTGCTAAGCCAAACTTAAAACCAGAACATTTGAATCGTAAGATTGAAAAATCTGGTTGTGATTGGGAAATCTAGTCATCTCATTTTAATTATTGTGTTGTTTATGAATTAATTAATTCTTGGTTTTAATAGTACGTATTTACAGTTGTAGATAACAACACTTTAAATTATACCATGATAATAATAAATTATTGAAACTCGAGAAAACTCCATGGCAGTGAAATATGGCTATTGAAATTATTTATAATTAAATTTGTGTCACTAATTATCAATTATTTATAATTTTAATATTGTGATAGTAATATTTCTGGCATTTATTTTTTAGTTAAACATGTAAGTAAACTAAAAATAATTCGTTTTGTACTTGTTTTGTAGAAATGTTTGGCATTTGTAAATGTACTCATAGAATAATTAGAAAAACTTTGAAGATTGTAATACTGCCATGCGACTTTAGTTATAATATTTATTATAACATTATAATTGTTAGTTATTAAAAATATTTAAACCAAAAAATTAATTTTGTATTTTATTTTTACACCTAAATTTACCTTTATTAGTTAAACTAATAAATATCTCGGGCTAGGGTTCTGGATACTTTATTATTTCTACTAAATGAGCGAGAGGACTTTAAAGTTAACCATACGCGGTAGGGTATACCTGACAGGTTTAACAGCATAGTTACATATCAGGTAAGCTTGAGCTGAATAGAGAAAATGTCAGCAGTTATACAGCCTACACGCTCTGGTTTACTCTATCAGGTATACTACTCCTCTATCAGTTTTGATAGACGGCAGTACCCACTTGTTATCAAGTAATAGTCCTGTTCATTTGGCACCTTCGTAATACTTAATTCTAGAAAAAAAATCTTTATCATTAGGATATGACTAATACAAATTGACATCTGAACAAGGATGTTTCCTTCTAAAGAAACACGACACTAAGTCACTATCAGTAGTTAAAACTCGGGATACACAAATACATTATCTTTATTTTTATTTTTTTATTGTATAGGGGCCAGAAGTATCGCCTGATGATAAGCGATTACTGCCGCCCATGAATATTCGCAACACCAGATGCGTCACAAGTGCGTTGCTAGACTTTAGAGGTTTGGGAGTAGATGGGATGGAATGGGGGATATGCGCCTCCGGTATCCTCACTCACTCGGTGAAACACATCGCAAGCGCTGTTTTACACTAGTTTTTTTGTGAGGCCGTAGTATAACTTCGGTCGAGCAACCCCATTGCCATAGTGAGAGAGATCACATTACTCACACTGATGTGTGCGTAATTTGAACTCTTTAACTAAATGGCAGTCTCCAATAGTTCACTACTAAAGATAGGTATCTCCTTAGTACCACGCTGGCACGATGGGATTGTATAAGGTTTCTTTTAAGTTTCCTTCTCTTATGATATTTTACTGCGTAGATTGCTTCTCTAGTTAACTGTTACAACACTCATGGGAGAGAGATACAGCTCTCTGACATATTAGTACAACTAAATATCGATAATGTCGTGAAATGGACATCATTTTACATAGGCATTGATAATGCTAATTAAATGTAGTGAGATGTTTTGAGATGTTTCTTTTAATAAATATTTCATTCCTCATTCATCAGCAAAAGTACTATCTAAGGTAAAGTTGGCTTTCATCTCAGAGAACATCATTTTCATCATCATCTTCCTAGCCTTTATTATTCCCTACCAATGAGGCATTCATTTTGTTTTCTGTATGTCTTGTATATGCAGAGATGAAAGCGATCACGTAATTAATATTATAGAGTTTTGGATAGCAGTGCATTTTAATTACGATGTAGACACTAGCATCTACACCCGTTTGAGTCAACTGCAGCTTGCGGCGCCACTGATTTAAAAAGCAAATTGTATCATAATTATATATGGGCATGGCAATATAATTATTTTATTCCTGATTCATCATCAAAAGTTCTATCTTAAGTAAATCCGCTTTCGTTTCAGAGAACATCATTTTCATAATCATCTTCCTAGCCCTTATTACCCCTTACTCATTTTGTTTTCGGAATACCTTGAATATACGGGGATTAAGGCGATCGCGCAAATAATATTACAGAGTTTTGGATCGCTTTCCGTTTCAAAATCTACACCCGATTGAGTCAATTGCGCGATGCGGTCGCGATAGCTTTAATTGGCAAAATGTGTGTTTGTAAAATCAAAATATAAAATTAGTTGTCTTGTTTATAATGTTTTAATATTTTAAACTTTTCATGTAGCAATAAATATTATAACTAAAGTCCAATAGTTGCATTCACAGTCTTCAAATTAATATTAACATTTTATGAGTATATTTACAATAGTAATACAAAATATTTTTATAAAAGATATATACTTATATAATAAATATGTACAATAAAATAAAAAAAATACAATTATTGTACTGTTACTACTAAAATACTTTTATAAATTTAGCAATGCTTTCAAATATCCATGAACAATAAACACTGATTAATTTTCAAAATGTGCTGAGAGGATTATATAAATAAAAAATAAATATCAAAAATGTTACGTACAATTAGAAATGCATGTAATTAGAAATAGAAATAAATAGATTGAAAAAATAAAAATAATGATTAAGGTACCATGACTAGATTACCAAATCACAAACGGTTTTACAATCTTGCGATTTAAAAGTTATGGTTCAGGGTTTGGCTTAACACAATTTAACACACATAGCTCAATTTTGTGTTAAGCCCAACTCAAAACGAAGGAGTGGTAAAAGATCGAAATAGGTAGAAAGCGATCTTAATGATTTAAAAGAGGGTTTACAATTTATCACTTCAGGCATTTTACTTTAGATCTTCGTGTCTTAATCCATTAAAAATTTCAAGTAAGGAGTTTGTAAATTTAAAAAATATATACAAGTGACTGTATAGTCAGTATTATGTATACGTATGTATATTAAAAGTCGGTGATTTGAACTTAACAGACTAGTATTTCTTTACTGCATACTTCATAGAAGTTGAAAGCAAGAAGTCTAGACCTAACCTAGCCTGACTTCAGACTTATTCTTCAAACATTCACTATACTCTTTCGGAAAAGAGGAACAGAGATTCACTATCTTCAAATTTTCTTCTCTTTGCTTATTCATCTTCATAATCTCCTTCTAATATTTGTCTATACCTGCAGAAGAAGAAAAAACTTTAGTTAGTTTCATTTCAAATTACTTTTTTAAGCAATATAAATAATTAATTTATTACCGAACATTTAGATAAATCCAATAAAGTGATATTAAGAATAAGTAACGATTATTTGATTTATTTAAAATACCAGCTTTTATCCGCCACTCCGCATGCATATATGTTGGTTATTGCCTATGTCCTGTCTCAATAATTTAAGTATCTTCATGCGATGCGATTTTATTGAAATTGGTGGAGCCATGAATGAGTTACAGACGGACTTTATGAATTTGAATTTATAATATTAATAGGGATTTGCTCACAATGCCTTTAAAGAATATATTTTTTGAAATTCCCTTAACGTCTCTCTTATTTTTTATTTTTATATAATAATAATTTTTCAAAAATTTCACATTTACAGAAATATAAAAAAACTATAAATAAACACTGTTAAAGTAAGAGAGATCAATAAATATATTCCATTCAAAATATTTCATAATGTTTCAAATAAAGAAAAATATTAATATGTGTTATTTTTTCTGTAAATACTACTGCAATTGTATCTTATTACACGTTACAATGAAACACTGACATAAACATATTATATTTATGTTTGCCTTGAAAGTAAGTAATAAATTGAACCAATTATTTTTAAAGTGTCTTACTTTTCATAGGAGATACATGATCGTTTGAATGAAACTTTCCCCTTGGGACATCCTTTACCACGCACTATATCTCGTCGGACCCGAACTAAAATATCTTGCAAATCCCAACTTAAAACTGGTTCAATTTTAGTTACATCTTCACTTTGCACTCCAACGTCACTAACTTGCATATCTCTAGTTACAGGCAATGCAAGTGCCATGTAACTAAGCAACATCATGAAAAATACAATGTAAGTAGCTGTTGCCATTTTGCTTATACACAGACAGTCCAAACAGAACTAATGATTGCGGAGCTCTGCGTAGTGAGTTTTATATCCACGCAAGTTCGCTTCAAGGAAAACTCGCGGTAGGTAGTGACGTACAGGTTTGTGTCATGTGGGACTCACGAACATCGCTATGACCATCAGCAATGAGACTATTTATCATAATTTTAGGTACACTAGAAAACAATTTAATTTAATTAAAAAATATGAGCTCACGGCCAAGTAATAGTTCGGAAACAATAATATTGTCCCGTCCCATGTGGATCCTATTGCACAGTACATAGGTAAAAAAGTCCACAAGAAAAAAAATGATTAAATCTCTTCCTGGTTGAATGCGTAAGAAATAATATGGATCGATTGATATTTGTTACTATTTTTTCAAGTAAAAACTTCTAAATTAATTTGAATGGATCTAACATCGAGATAGATTTATAGCCCGAAAACGCACATAAGTTACTTTTAAACCGAAATCATGAGGCGTTCCCGTAGTAAGGGCAAAGTACAGCTACATTAAACATATCTCGAAATCTATTAGAAAATTAAACATTTACTTGACTTTTGGTGCAATGAAAGTATTGCGCAATGAGAATGATGCATATGGCAAACAACATTTAAATCCCGAACAACATTATGCATCAGTATATATTTGCTAGCAATAAAGCCCCCAAAACAGTGAATTTCAAAACTGATAAAAAAATAAATAAACCATCCATCCATATAGATCTAAGGTTTACCCCCGCTTATTCTTCAATCCAATATAATTATAATAATAATAATAAATATTTAAGACGTCTAACACACAACGCCATCTAGTCCCAAACTTAAGCAGAGCTTGTATTATGGGTACTAAACAACAGATATAAATACATATATACTTTTTTTTTGTAAATACATACATATCATACATAGAAAACACCCATACTCTGAAACAAACATTTGTAGATCATACAAACATTTGAACCGACCCGGGAATCGAACCCGAGACCTCAAGAACAGCAGTCGCATACGCTACCGCTGCGCCACCGAGGCACCGAGGCAATATGGATCCGGAATTGTTATGGAAATGACTTTTACACTTTTTTCAATACCAAATGTATGAAAGGTAAAACATCATCATCAACATCAGCCTACCGCAGTCCACAGCTGGACATAAACTTCTCCAATTTCCCGCCACTAAGTTCGATCTATGGCTTCTCGCAAAGGTAAAAAAAAACATGATTTGGATATATTTTTTTGAAATAAAATTATAATATTGTACCACTCCTGATTAATTTTAATTATAATTGAATATGTGATGTGTAAAATTAACTACACCCTGGCGCAAATGAATTTGGTCATTACATCATTACACAATTCAAATTCAAATCTTTATTGCTCACTAAGTGTAGTCACATTTTGTTATCTTATGTTGTAGGTTGTCTCATCTATGTACACATTTATGTAAGAGTCGGGGTTTTTAAATACTTTACCATCAGGACAGGCCCATCAATTTAAAAAGTATCCAATACAACTGATCTATATGTATGTACCTACTTTTATACCTAGGGTATATTATGTGCCTACCACTATAGGAATTCCCTTACCAAGCTGCATTAACATCAGCGATGACTCTCGTATATTTAAATTTAATGACATCATAATAACATTTAAAACGGTATGTTTTTTATTGTTTTTACAATAACGACATGCAACTCCTTTTGAAAATTTAGAATATCATGAGTTTTCTATTCAAGAATCGACTAAAGCTACATCAGGATAAGAGGAGTACACAAGGTTCCTACAACTACTAATTTTGTAAGAAGGGTTCCAGATTACTTATACAGCAAAGTTAAAGTCCCAGTTTAAGACGTGGACGCAACTTTATATAATTATATCGCCAATCACATGCAGGACGCATACATGGATAGCCACATCATAGAATTGAATTATCTCTTGCCTTGATTGATTTTTTAAGTGCTTGTTCTATACGCCTCTTCATTATTGCTGTAGAGCTTCGGGCATGTTTGCCGATGAGTGTGTGGAGGATTTCATTTCAAGATGACATTGCTATGTAGTAGCAATGCCATCTTGAAAAAGAAGAAAGTATGGACTCCCCCATTCTCTGTCGCTACACTGAACTCCGTGTTAGGGTAATACAATAATTATTTTCGATTTAAATGTTATTTCAGTGTTTGATTATAACTTTGATTTTGTTTGTATTTTGGTTTTGGATCAATGTTTTAATGTTTATTTTATTTCATATGTTTTAGTTTCATTGTATTTCAATTTGTAATTGTTCTATTGTATGCATGTTTTAAATATGGACTCATATGGTCGGAAATAAATGGATATTATTATTATTGTAAGGTAGTAGAGCCACGGTAATTTCAGCACGATCAACCTAAAATGACATTTGTGCTGCCTGGTTTGGTTGGAGAGTGTGAGACCGGATGCCCAATGCTGCAGAAGCATCTCAATTGGTCACCATAGTGTGGTCACCATGATGCATTCTTGTATTGTCTGCATTCGCAATGAGTATGGTGATCCTGCTCATGCCTTCCACATAAAAAAAGCCCTCTAAGACACTACGGAAGTGATACGAAATTTCTTCTAATTGGCTCACTTCATAAGTATATCCATCTGGATAACTGCCGTATTAGTTCATTTCATAAACAAATCGATCAAATAATGAGGCAAAGGAACTGACGTTCGTAAACGCCACAAAAATTGACGTCACAGAACCACGAACTTGATTAAATCGCATTTGATTTTATGTTACCTATTCGAAGTTAACAAAAAGTTAAGCTTTTACTTCTAGGTTCGTTTATGGATGGCTAACCATATTCTTAACACATTGAGGCCATCAGTCCCTGTGTTAATACGAATATCTGTGGCAGATGTTACGGTCAGAGATCTATTAAGTTCAAGAATAGCCTTGCAATAGAACTTCGATATTGCCTAATACTTGTGTTGTAGAGATTTTACGGCGGTAACCTCTGTATCTCAGTTTGCTTACATCGACAAACCTAATCTGAAAAAAAAGGTCAGAAAAAAAACAACGATATTGATTTCAAAGAACGGTATGAATCTAGAGTATACACTCCTTTCACATCAAGATAAGTTCTCTCACTAACTGTTAAACATATTTCCCCGATATAAACCAACATACTCATTTATGACTCATGTCAACCGCACACGCACTAAACAAACGCTGCCTGATTGGTTTTTCTCGTTACCAGATTCATTCAACTTTGAGTCGTGGCGGAGGCAAGACACTTAAAACACCTATCGAAATGGCGCTCTCAGTTTTATTTTTATTTATCGTTTACGGGCTTTTGTGTTTCTCATTTGCGTTACCTATTAAAAACAGTGTACAGGGTCAAACTAAAGTGGACGTTCGTGAGTCGGGTCTCGTGCAAAGTGATAAATTGATTATTCTTGATCCCTATATTCGACCGTTGGTGCGTTCCAAAAGACAGGTGATTAAAAACGGTCGGTGTTCTAAAGGACATGTTTGGTGTCGAGGAAAGTGCAGGACTGTTGAAATGTGAGCATTATTTGTTAATTTCGATCTGATTGATGTATACATTTAAATTTTATTTTTGGTTTATTGGTTACATGTAATACTGGTTTTTCATCAGTGATGTGTAATCAAGGATAATTTTCTTGATTCATGCGCTTAAAATAATTTCAGTTATTGGATTTATTTTCCTTCTCTGTGTTTTATAAATTATGTATCATATATGGTAGCACAGATTTTAGTAAATATGCAACTCGAAACTGCTATTATGAAAAATTGTCAAATGTTGTCAGGTACAATTTTGCTGTTATGTGTAATATTGCGCAAGTATTCAACATGTTATAAACTGCAACAGTTGTTCAAAGTCAAGTGTGAAAACACCTTATCTTTTTAACCTATTTGTTAATACACAGTTTATACAGTAAATACTACTTCAAACAGTATTTTGTGATTCGAATACTAATACAGTTAAGAAATAAGGATAAGCATAAGGATAACAACATTAAGAAAACCTAAAAGATAATTACTGTACGTTACTCAAAGTCTACAAATAATTAAATGTCTGTGAATAATAATGAGAATCTAAGTAAAAATATTCATAATTTTTGTTTTGTTTTTGTACCGTATAAAAATAATAGTTTTAGAACATTCTAAGTTTTTCAAATAAACACTTAACTCACACACACAGATTGACTCACACACAGACAGTTTGTTCGCTTACAGTAAACAAATGACATGAGTGTATGTGTGAGTAAATAATCTTTTACAAATGATTCTTACACATTGGTGTCGAATCTATAACACTTCCGCACAAAAAAAATATCAGATTAATTATTCAATGTATAGCCTGTGCATTGAATGAATAAAATGATTAAGTATTTTATAAAGTTGATGACCATCAGACAAAAACAAAATCGATAAATTTTAATTTTACATATAAATATAATAGTCACGAAGTTTTAAAATTCAACATCAAAAATAAAACAAAAACAAGTTTTCCACTTAGATGTAGAACAAGAGAGTATAAAAACATGTTACGTTATTTTAATCTTTTATTGTTTTCTTTTGCAGGTGTGAAAAACTAGAATCGGGGGATTATGACTATGAGTGAAATATTTTTTTTTACCTAAGAGCAACATCACAATTCAACATTTGTTAATATTCCACTGGCTGTTTCTATCCTACCAAACCACGCTGATTGGTAAACGTTTTGTAGGAAGTTTTTCCTACCCTTAGCTGCGCTGTTGTCTTACAAAGTTTGCTGCCTAAGTTGTACGGCATCCATGGGATAAACTGCGATGGTGACACACCATATCTTTAATTCGTCACCACGTGAGCCTTATACCATAAAAAGACTAATTCGTTAAATTGTTCAACCCAACCAAAAACACCCTCTTTCTCAACAGGGTTGGATTTAAACGCAGATCAAGAAGAAGTAGGACTGACTAATTGTACAATTGAGAAAATTTATGACTACATTGTGGCCGATCCATTTTAGGATATTGCCGAAAAATGTGATGTAGCAAGGAATTACATACTTTCTCTTTAAAATCTATATGGTAATGTATATGTGTAGTAAGTGTAACTGTTGGACAAATGTTCTTGTCCCCGGAAGCCCTTCAATGCTGATGGTAAAAGTTGTTTTTTATACTGGACTTTGGTTGGATATATTACGATTATTAAGTTTCATTGAGTATATTTATACCTTTATATAAATAAGCGTATTATTCTCTAGTAAATTTATCACTAGTTGGGCTTTCTAGCTTCAAAAACAGTTTAAATATTATAAATCATATTAATGTTTTTGATATTATTAAAGAAGAAATTTCTTTCTGTCTTTCTGTATTAACCACGATGCGATCACATTTGTACTAAATTGTAATTATGTATAATTAAGGTATCCTATTAAAAAAAAAGTAATAACAGTACCAAGGACACCAACGAAAGACGATCAATCACAAAAAACATTTCTGTCAATAGTTATAAGGCTCATAATTTGTACATAGACAATAGTATTTTTTTTTATTAATGCAAGTACTTAGACGATTGGTGTTTTTTTTTGGTATTTCTTTTTACATGAATCCGTGGAAAGTAGCTTTATCGCCCCCAAAACCCATTACTAACTAAATTACAAAAAAAATCGTTTGAGCCGTTTCTTATTCAGATTATATATTTTAATATGCAAGAATTACTCGTAATTAGATTTACCTATATCACTTATTCTTTGGAGGTAATGAAACACATGTTGTTGCCGGAACTAAGTAGCACTTATCTTTAAGTAGATGTTTAACAAATGATATTTTTTAATTAATCATTTCAACAAAAAAAGGCTAATCATAAACAGGTTTCGTTTTTTGTAGCATTTCTATACTCATAAATATTGCTGCCGAACAAATATCTTAATTCTTAGAAGAGAAAAATATTATTTACCTAGTATGTATATGTACTTGTATACTACGTTCATGATGTTTTTCTTATCATTGAATATACGTACGTATTCTTAGTTAAGTAAATTATGAGTATTGTTAGGTTTTTTTTCGCAAATTAGTTAAAGAGTCCACAGTGGGAGAGCTACGCTTCGCTATGAATTGGTCGGCTCAACCGAATGTATCCCTCGGGCTCACAGAATAACTGTGTAAAACAGCGCTTGCGTTATATTTCACCGAATGGGTGAGGATACCGGGGGCCCAAACCCCGTCCCCGAATATTGTTAATGCATTTATGACGCATTATTGCATACAATCAGGCGATACGTCCTCCTTTGACCACTATTCTATAAAAAAAGGTGTTACATGATGGTGTAATTATCGAATGATTCGGCTGCAACCCTGATTTTTCCTAAAGTATTTCGCAATACATAACTCCAATATGACACAACGTTGATCCTGAAAAAATAAACCATACGAAATGTATTTGCTTAACAATTGTATTTCTTAGTAATTAGATTTGAATCCAAGATACAAAAATATTGCAACTAAACTTTTAACCGAGTCTAAAATGAAATATGTATTTGTCTAGTTTTCTTTATGTATTGGCCTGCCAAAATGACTTAACTCGGCCTGATGAAAAGCTCAAGCAGAATTGGAGTGCTGGTCACTATACTCATTGCAAATGCAGACATTGTAACTATGCAGTATGGTGACTCACACCGTGGTGCCTAGTGATGCTTCTGCATCATTGGGCCTCCGGCCTTGCACTCACCAACGAAGCACGATAGCATGAATGCTGTCATGTCTTCTGTGAGAGGTACTTGTTGACACGTTGAACGAGAGTCTAATACGCTTTCACGTCTAAATTGCTTAAAACGATTTGGACGATTTTTGATACCGAGATAGATTGAAAAATATATAGCAGGTAGCTAAAAATTCTACCCTATATCCTATCTGCGTGTATCGGACTACTTTTTGTCACGATAATCGACAAACACGAGAGAAAAACCGCGGGAATAGGCTAATAATGCTATAATAAAATTAGTAACGTTAAGAAATTAGACTTTTTCCATGTTTAGATTTATGTAGTCATAGGTGACGTCACCAGTATATAGAATAAAAAACCAATTATGATTTAATGTATATAATATATAATAATATCCTTTACTGGAATGCTTAATCGGTTGTTTTACTATATAAGTCATACATGTTATATAACCTTATTCGTGAGAATGTATTATTTAATGTTCTGTGATATTTATGTGATAAGTTTTGTGTTTGTGTTTGTATTTCATTTACTGTTTAGAAATATGAAGGATCTTGTAAGTATGATATGTATTTGAAATAAAAATGCAATTCAGTAGTTACCGTAATGAGATACATATTTTAAAAAATAATAAATTTAAAATATCGATGTATGAATAAAAACTTTTGTGTATGATAGTCATTTTGTATGGGTACGTTATGGATGTTCGACAAGTTTAAATAAGAGGATGTCAGTCAAGTGGATGACTGTATAATATTATGTAATTTTGTACATTCATGACTTATAGTTGAATAATTAATTGAATAATAAAGATTGTTCGGTTTTATATAAAATATTTTAGGTAGGTGTACGACATAAAAACTTATAAATGAACTTAAATATGTCTGAACATATTTATTATTATTATTATTATTATTATTATTATTATTATTATATAAAATATTTTAGGTAGGTATACGACATAAAAACGATACAATATTTTGATTTAATTATTTTTAATTTGGTTTCAAGTAGGTATTAATCAGTTAGATTAATAGCAATGTACATTTTCTAATAATATTTACATTTCATAATTATACTATTATTTATATTGTTTGACATATTAAGTTAACGAAATTTACAGCAAATATAAAAATAATTTTCAAGTAATGTTATAATTTTTTTTTTCATGTAATGTTTATTATTTATATATTTTAATTTACTCTCGTAAAGTGAGTCATAGTCATGTAAATAGAATTATTGCCTGTAATTTTAATGGCATATAAAAATTATTTATTAAATTATTTAAATTTGTTTGTGTGTTATTTTATTACCATCTTTATACATACTGTCAAGAAAAAAAAGACTATTTACTGATAACAAATACAATAAATCAGTATCTGATAAAATTATATGAAATTTGCGCTAAGCTAAGACACGTTATATTCTCTACCCTGATGCTAATGCTGTGGTTAAAAACTCCAAAATAAACTAAAAATCACTAAAACTTTGTTTAGTCCTGTCAAACGATGTTTAGTTAGTTTCACACAACCAAAATTAGTTAGGTGTCCATTTTTATTCTGTTAAACGTTAGATGTGAAAAAACAATCCCACGAATAAGGGCATTGTACAACAAGATTTTTGTTTTGTGAAGCCGAAACTCTTTTAGTGATTCTCAAAAGCAATTCCATCATTTTTGATGCTCTTTTTACTATGCTATCTATGTGAGGTATGAAAGTAATTTTTTTGTCAAATAATACTCCGAGATTCTTTATTGTGTCAACTTTTTCAATTTTGTTATCGTTAATGCTATACTCAAACGGAATACCAGGATTTTATGTGGGACTTTGTCGAACGCTATACTAAAATCCGTATAAATGACGTCAACTTGGTGTCCAGCGTCAATAGCCTCCGTTAACAATGTTAGTGCTCGTGGATCTCGATTCCACAAAGCCATGCTAATCACGACTTAGATACAGTTTATGATGGTTTTGAATGTATGGACATATCAGAGTCTCCAATCTTAGCGAAGACTGATAATATTCATATGATATGATTAATTAGGCGATTTCAGTATAAATTCTTTAAATTTTGAGTTGTTTTTTTTTAATGAACGGCAATAATATATTTTGCCTCTGGTCAGTGTAGCGGAAAAATATGTGCAAGATATTATTCATTATACCTATATCATATTACATTATTATTTTACTAAACATTTATCACGTATCTTACCTGGATTATTTAAATAATAATAATGTAAAATTTTAGTTCAACTGGCTACAGAATAACATTCTGGATATCGATCAACTAAATTAATATAATTTTAGGGGAAATTTTAGTTTACTGTTTACGAGTAAGCACTAACATCTGTCAATTTACTGTCACCGTCAATTTCACTTATAAAGAAATCACGTTCAGGCTTCAAATGAAACAAAAGTAACTTATTTTATAAATAGGAATAGATAAAAAATAGAATTGATCGTAATAAAAAAATCAAAAATAAATATTGGTAATTCATTATTCACCAATCGCAATTTTGATTATTTTATTTTATTATTTTCATATAATTAAAAATAAAATTATTATTATATTAAAATGTATTTTCAAGGTCTTATGAACAGATGTTCTACATAAATCTAGTTGCGAGACCGTGATGAACCTCTATGTATTGCTTCGCACGTCGACGGAAGATTATTCACTTGGTGCTGAATGTTAAATTGGTATTCATCAGAAGATATACACAGCGAAATTGTAGCGATAGAGTCCTCAATAAGATACATTATTTTGGTCTCATTCAATTATTTCATACTTCCGATTCTTGTCAAAATAAAAGTTTCATGATATAGAATTTCATTCCATCCGAATAAAAGTCAACAGAATCCCAGTTTTTTTTTATTTATTTAGGTAATCAAACAACAACACGACATAAGGGTATAAATACAAATTACATACAAATGTGGATAATTGTGCCATCAGCGACATTTACCACATAGTAGCAATGTAACATTAACAGGGTTTAACTTTTGAGAACATTATATACAACACACATTAGTGATATTGTGCGTTGGACAGTGACATAAAATTAGATATATAAACATATCAAAATAGTGAAGTAACTATAATTTGTTATCATTAGAACTGCTGTAGAGAAATAGCGTAGGAAAAACTTATGGAGTGGCTCCCTAGTGTTTATGAAATAGTCAAGGCTTGGCGCAGTAATTAGAGATTCTTTTACTGGAGTATATGATGAGTCCCCAAACAAACGACTCACATGGGATAAAGCATCTCTTTGCTTTAATGGGTTTCAGCAATTATAGGGATTGTGGCGACTTCGATATATAGCGCAACTACAAAAACATACTTTATCGCCCTCTACCGAAGATACACCGAACTACGATACTATATATACTACTATACTACTATTGAATTATGAATCAGTATTAATTCTGTGGAGCGTTTTAGCACATATACGATATCTCAACATCAAGTTTTAAACTGTGCACCAACACCTCACTTGGGTGCAGAATCATTTGTGTGACTCATGTGCAGAATCATGACTCTCGTTGAACCATAGGATACAGTGATATACCATAGGAGGCACAAATCATTTGACTCCAGCCTCAAAGATGGCAACGCACTCGATATTTCTAAGGTGCAAGTCTCCATGGGTGGTAGGAATCATCAAGTCACTCTATTTGTTTGCATTATAAAATTTAATTCTTAATTATTTAAGTTGGTTTGTCGCTTCCAACCACTTTAAATATCTTATCTTACACTTTAACTGAATATCCAAAGTTTAAGTCAATTAAATGTTACTGCGTTTTATATTTGAAACATGTTGCAACATGTTCATAATAATGTGATGCAATTTTTTAATACATTAACACTTTGAAGCATATAACTTCATGCTATCCTATGAAACAGTACTAATTCTGTGCAGCGATTTAGCATGTATGCAACATCTCAATCAACTACTGGGCTGTGCATGATCACCTCAACTGAGCGCAGAATCATTGGTGTTGGAGGTTCATGACACCCGTTCAACCACTGAGTACAGTGATATGTCATCGGAGGAACAAAACAGTTGACCTCAAAAGCCTCAAAAGTTGGCAACGCACTTGTTATATCTAAGTTGAAAGTGTCCATGGGTGGCAGAAAATATCAAGTCACATTATTTGTTTGTATTCTACAATTTAACTCTAAATTATCTAAGTTGATTTTTCGCTTCCAGCAACTTAAATTTCCTTTAATACACTTTGGCTGAATAACCAAAGTGTAAGTCAATTCTTTGTCACTGTATTTTATATTAGAAACATGTTGTAACATGTTCATAATTAAGTGATGAAACTTTTTAATACAATGACACTTGAAAGTATATGCGATTTATGTAGAATATTATAGAACACCCAAAGCGTAAGACAATTTAATGTTACTATATTTTATATTTGCAACATGTTGCAACATGTTCATAATAATGTGATGCAACATTTTTATACATTGACACTTTGAAGCGTATTATAACATGCTATCTATATTTTAATTATTTAATGAAATATAGACTCTGAAGTGAATCGAATATTTAGTAAGGCATGCATTGAAGTATTCTCTAAAATATGAAATTTTCACAATAAGATAACACAGTCAGAGAAGACAGTCAGAGTAATACTGTACTCTTACACACACGCTTATAAATATAAATATAAGTGTGTGTACAAGAACACTTCTGCGGTTCACTACAGCTAAAGATATGAGCAAGTAATAATATAGGGTAATAAATTATATAATTATATTACAACAACTGGTACGTCCCGTCTATTCTACTATTGTCAAATTGATCGAGTTAAGCAATATAGAAATTGTGACTTAGTTGCATGTGTAGCAATATTAAGACCACTAACATTATTTATAACAGGATAAGGAACACGTAAGCACATACCTAAAATAATTAATAAGATGGCTGGCACGACCTGGATCCGAGAAGCCGAGGATCGAACCAAGTGGCGTGTAATGGAGAGATATAGTTTCTGTAGCTGGTGGAAGATACTCGATTATCAAAAATAACAATTCGGTTGTGAACAGTCTAAAGTAAAGGGGGTAGCGATATCTATCGAGTGCGATTCGCGACTGCGACGTCGAATGGGCCACTCATTGCCAAGTACATAAAAATGTATGACCCTCGCTCGGCTCGTAGCAACACTGTCATTATGTGGTCGACGAGTGCTACGTCACAGTAGCTGCGGTATGACACGCGACTTTATAACCAATTTTGGTTGGAGATATTTACGTAAATAAACATAGTTATTTTTATATCAGCAGTCTGGTTACTATAGCACAAGTTCTACTTAACTTGGGATGAGACAACTACCTATGGGTATTATACAATTAGGTACTATTACTGGGGTTGACAACTGTACTGTTAAAAAACAGCTTTATGCTGTTTTTATAACATTATACATCTTTTACTGTTGAACAAAAAATATCTACAATATACTGTTTTTAATCGCATACCATCAGATACGTCTGCTTGTTTGCCCCCTATTCTATAAAATAGGTGTAACATGATTATAGTATACGCAATAATAGAGTAATTATCGAATGATTCAACTGTAACCGTAACTTTTGCCAAAGTATTTCGCAATATATAATTCCAATATGGAACAACGTTGATTCCGAAAAAACATAACACAAGATATATGATTGCATAACAATGTCGTAATAACAAGTAACATTTAAATCTATGATACAAAAATTTTTCCAGCTAAACTATTACCCGACTCTAAAATGAAATATTTATTTGTATAGTTTTTGGCGAAGGTTACAAGACGGCACAAAAACATTTTGAAAAAACTCTAACACTTTTTTTTAGAAATGCAAAAATGACGAAAAATGCGACATTTTTAGGTGTCTTTTCTCGTTGAATTGAAAACAAAAGGCAATGTAGAAAAATTTAAAAAAATACTTGTCGTATTGAGTTGGGTTACGTTTTGAAATAAACGGTACCTCTCTATCTATCAGGGTTTAGACATGAAGATGCCCTTTATGCGGCGTGAATTCGGGTTGCGCGCGTAAATGAGCGCTCGTTCTGTATTGTGATCTGAGTGTTGCGTGGACGTGGGATTATTTATTTAAGATAGTTGTATTTATCCGATTTGTGATTTTTTATTGTATAAATTAATGTTAAATAAAATGATTGAAAGTTATGTCGATATTCATTTGTCAATGTACCCAAGGTTATGAATGAAAAATGGTGGGAAGATAAAATTAGAGCAACTAATAAGTAAATTAAAATGAGCTCCATATTTATTTTACTTTGTTATAATTGTGGTTAGGCATATGGAGTTTTCATAAAGGCTGTTAATTAATAAGTTGTGAGAGAAGCTATAAAAATGTATTAAAAACGACAGTTAAATAGAATTCCTAAAAAGGCCATTTCTTCTATCTTTGATCACGTATCATCTTAGTCAAGTTTTTTAAGCGTCTGGGTGTACTGAATTGTGACTTTTCAATTATAGCAGTGGAATAATACATTTACAGTACAATTCGAAATCATTTATTCAATTAAGACCCTGTGATATATATGACAGTTAAATTATAAAATAGATATGAAATCATAGATTGACACAAACAGACGCCACAGCATGTAATGGAATGTTAAGGTAAATTAGATGAAAACGACAAAATTTACTACCTGCTTGAGTCGATCCATAACTTCTGGTTTTCAACACATGAAAGGTAAACAGTATGCAAGCTTTAGCCACCTGAATTTCATTTTATTGAAATGCTCCAAAAGCTAACGTACCAACAAAAAAAAATCACTTATTGATAACATTAAAAGTTTGAGCTTATTAAACATAGAAAGTACCATCATAAAAATATCTTCACTTTCCGTTAAAAAGATTCTGCTACTTGTGTTAAATCCGTGATTCTAATACTTTGAAAGTCTTGTTTTTTATAATGTAAGCGGAAAAGGAGCAGAAGAATCGCCTGGTGGTCAGCGACTACCATCGTCCTTGGACACCCGTAGCACTAGAGGCATTACAGGTGCCTTGCCGGCCTTTAAAAAGGAGTACGTGCTTTTCTTGAAAGTTTGAAAGAGGCATTGGTCCGGGAATACCTGAATTTTGAATATCGTCAGGCGATAGTTTGTTCTGTAATATTTTTGAGCGAGGCAGAAAGTTTCTAGAAAAGCGCGCAGTTGTGGACTGCCAACAATCTAAGTGATGACGGTGCGGATGACGCGGATGAGCACTCCCCTTAGTAAAAGCGATAGAAGATGCATAGCGAGGCCACATCTCTACGCAGTTCCAGAGTCTAGCCGTTTTGAAAAATCTTGGATGTCCACGAGTCGAACTGCTTTCCGTTGTATACAGTACAGAGGAAGGAGCTAATACTGGGGTACCTTTGCCCAAAGATTATAATAGTATTCAATATGAGCTGGACCTACGGCTTATAAAGCAGAAGGCGGTGTGTCAGAGTAAAATACCGTCTCGATCTATTGAGCCCGCCAAATTCTAGACTTCACTTGATATATGGACACTAAGTCCAGTCATTTGGTAATTTACCTGAAAAGTTTTTCCGGGAGTTTTGAAAATTGGTGGTTTTATATGACAAAGTGGCAAAGTGAAAATTCGAAAAGAGATCGTCGAAATACCGAAACTCTCGGAAAACCTACCAGGTAACCCTCTTTTTGAGCACCAAATAGTTGTATTAGTATTCCAATTAATTATCCAAAAAGTGCGCCATTATACATAAAATTTAGATAACACTCAATTTGTCACTTAATTATATATATGAACCAACATTTATGTACATAAAGAATTTTCAAGAAGGATAATCCAACCATTTGTCATAGAGTACTTAGTTATGATTTATAACTGATCGAGGTTCCGAGCGCGGCAATTTTACTTGGAGCGCTGCTAGTGAGTTGATAGAACGGGCGCACCACACGATTTTTACAAGTTTTTTATTGTACTCCAAATGTATGTATGGTTAAAGTACTTTTTTTACTTTTACCGACAAAAGAAGATAGTTAGTAGGGACGTAACCAAACACAGGGGGCAGCTGGGGCCCTGTCCACCCTTCTCAAGGCACGCCCATCGACCCAAAGAAAATACAAATTTATAAACAAAATAATGACATTAACATTATCTTTACTCAAATACATTAACATGTTGTTATTCGTAATTAGCTTAAACATGTAGTATAGATTGATAATACTTATAAGTTTGGCACTACTCAGATAAGCTGCGACACAATGTCATTGACATATAATCTTAGATATTATACGTCAAACGCATCGTGCCTGAAGTACCTACAAGATTGATAAACGTTAAACACAATAACACAAAATGTGTTCGCCAGCCGGTCGGTCGCCATATATATGCGATAAAACAGGTCACCCACTCTTTATCATTTAAAGCTTAACTTGTAATGGACAGATAAAGTATTAATTAAGTATATAACAATTGTAGTTCAAGGACAACTGGTGTAAGTCAAATCATGCTTTTAAACCAATAATTTCAAACATCTGACACATAACTCCATCTAGTTTCCAAATAAGCAAAGTTGTAAGTGTACAAAACTCTTACCCATCTATTGCTGTTACTGCACAGAATCTACTGTTCTCTTTTACTTATTACGATAATCACCCGACGAATGATCGATCGATCGATGAACGATGATTCATAGAATGAAGCTACATACTTTTTTTCTGAAATAGGGAGCAAACGAGCATACGTATCGCCTGACGGTAAGCGATTACCGTCTCTCATTGACACCCGCAAAACCAGAGATGCATCACAAGGGCGTTACTGGCCTTTGAGGGATGAGGAAGAGGAGGATGGGGCAGGAGTAGGGGTATGGGCCTCTGGTACTTTTACTCACTTGGTGAAAAACAGTGTAAGCGCTGTTGCACACCGGTTTTTTGTGAGTCCGTGGTATCACTCCGATTGAGCTGGCCCATTAATCAAATGAGATGATAATCTCATTTGATTAATTATAACTATTTAACGCTACCAAAAAATTATTGTACTTAGTACCAATTGTCATAATGTAGGCAATCGTTGTCTTGTGTTATCTGCGTAACAATATTGACAATAAATTCATAACTGTATTTAAACAACGATGAAAACAACGAAACACTGCACAAATATCTTATCATTCAGATACAACTTTTCGCGCCTATTGGCGGAGTTGGCGCGAAAATCGTAATAAAGGACGCGCCTCCGTACCTCATGCAGTGGTGACATCACGCGAACACATTTCTTATCATTCATACATACATCATCAGATCCACGCGAACTGTCAGACGGGCCGGGCATATTGGCACGTTGGCGTACATTTGACATAAATCCAGTCTCTGTTACATTTTGTAGTTTATTAATCGTTAAGATATATTATTTATAAAATGTCAATTCGATTTAAAAAAATAATAACAGTTTTTGTGATTACCATGTTCTTCGTCCCAACTGGGGTTTCAGAAGAGTCTGATAATACGAATTCTGCAGCTTGGAGTGATCATAAATTTGGTTTGTTAAAATTAGTAAGAAAATCAAGAGAAACTATTGTTGGAAACGGATGTCCTAAAGGAAGATTCAGATATTATGGAAGATGCAAATCTTTTAAAGAGTAAGTTTTTGAATTTGATCACTTTTGAATAGGTCCTTTTTATTATAGGTTTATGGGTTATACCGCCTAGCTTGATAAATAAAGAGTCCAAATCACTTGTCACTTTATTATCCGAAATCAAAGCTTTTAATGCTAATATATTTTGTAGAAATACATGCACAGCAAGTTCATTTAGTGTGAGTACTTAAAATTAATTCTAACCTCTAATTGTGATTTGTTTTTGACATCTGTCAGTGATGTTCGGACACGAACGCTACAGGTTTATAGGAGGAATTATAATAGACCAGGCGTTCGTGAATACGATTTAGGCACGAATTTGAAATGTTACATAAATTTTGTTTGAAATAATATTATATACATAGTTTTGTATTATGTATTTCATTATCCGTATTACATAGATTCGTATCCTGGCCTGTACACAGCCTGATCTTATGTAAAGCAATATGCAGAGCTGAAAAATAATAGGTATTTGTTGTCGTGTGAGGTGCACAAATTATGTTTGACTTATATTTAAAAGACACAAGTCACATTCACAATAATTGCCATTTTATTTTTAAAATTTTTCATTTAACTTTATATTTTATTATTTAAGTTTATAATTAATTTATATTTAACTTAATTGTTCTTACCTTTTGAGAGAGCCCTGGCACCCATGACTTAAATCTTGTCATGAGTACCAAGCAGAACTACCAATAGAGGCATCAATATTTATTGTTTGTTAATATAAGCTTTATATAATAATAAATTAAAATATGTTTGTTTAGATTACGAACGAGTGACTACGATGATATTATTGATGTTCAAAATGAAACACGGACATTGACTCCGACGGCAACAGTTCGGGAATACAAAGTAGAGACTATTGACTCTGATATCAATTTGTCAATTATACCTCTTCCAAGACCTGAAATGATCACTGAGCCGACATCTATTATAAACGCGTTAGAAATAGTAGAAAAATCTAAACTATTAGTAACAGAATCAAATCTTACTGTTACAATTCAAACACCAAAAGAAACTGCTCTAAAATCAGATGTATCAGACTCTAGTCATGCAATGACAGGGCCTTCACAATCAGAACCTACAGAACCAATAACACCTATGCCAGAATCAGAATCTGCCAAAGCTCAGTTCACACATACTGTAGAAATAGAGTCCCAAAGTGTTATGACTAATGATGAACCTATATTACAAGATACTTTTAATAGAAGTTCGACAAAACAAATTTCAACTCCAGAATTGGTAAACACTTTTGCGGTAACGGATTTATCTCCTATTGTGATGGAAACAACAACAGCAACGGAAGGTATACTCACAAGAGTTGACTCAACTTTTGCTGTTTTAGAAACTACTCCTGTAGGAAAGTCAAAAAGGGTTATGACTGATATCGAAACTATCTTAAAAGATACATCTAAAGGAGGGTCGGCAGTGACGGCATATTCAACATCTATGACCATGTGGACAGAAATATTTTCGAATTCAGAGTCAGGCCCAGCATCTTCACTCACAAACACTGGAACTACAGAAAGCAATTATGCAACAACAGGCGTGTTCTGTAAAGATGTTCCTGGTATTAGTGTCCAAAATGATCAGATGTCAAATATTTCATTCAAATTAAAATTATTTCTGTTCATATTGATGTTAGTTGTTTTCTGTTTCGCTATTTCAAATTGGATCTTCGAGCCATTGTGAGTATAAATCATTATATTACTATCATATTCCAACTGTAGTTCTTTAGTAAACCTGATTAGGTTGTTTTATTTATCGACTTCATTTTACAATCACTAAAAATATCATTACCGGAGCCCCAATTACGAGATTTTTCTGCTACTTAAACTCTAAGGGAGATCACACTTGAATAATTCGAGTTACATGGTGTATTTAGAGACTGTTGTTGGGCATCACGTCTATTATTTAAAAAAGGTAATATAAATAGTTTTTTTCTGGGTTAGTTTGCAGCACAACTTTTAGTCTTAAATTTCTTTCTTTCAAAATTTATTAACTAATTATTAATTTAGGCACCTCAATAGTAACTCTATTTAGTTACCTAAATTTATAATTGGTCAGTAAATTCTATATTAACTAACTTTTCTATTAGATAAGATTGAGTACTCACTATTTTAGTTTTTATTCAATATGAATTGGTTTGCATTGTTTTTTTATTACTCACACACTTATATCATATTTTTATCTATATAATAAAAAAATGTTACCTCATTATTTTATGATTAAAAATTTTGTTAACGATAAAGCTATTCTTATGAGATTGCTAGCTGTAACCCACGACTCAAAGTGTATGTCTGTATGTCGGTAAAGAGTAGACGCAGTTAGTTTTGAATTGATAAGTACGTATGGATAACATATTAAAAGTATTTTAACATCTTTTCTTTTAGGTATGTCATCCTTTGTAGTCGTAGAGCAGCTGAAGAAAATCCAGGTCAATATGTGTCAAAGGAAGAAGAATCTCTGGTCTAAATAAAGCCGGTGATATAGTATTTTTCATTTTATATTTGAGAGGTTAGCTTTCACGGAATGAAATCAAAGAGTTTGTTTTTGTACTGCGAAATTATCAAAATATAATAATCGAAAATGATGACGGAGAAAAGTAATCCGTGCAACGATTAATAGACTGAAACAAAGTATTCCATGAATATTTGTTTGAAGTAGGTAATATACTTCCACTTTTTTAATACTTATTAAGTAGTTTATTTTATTGATAGTCTAATTTTTATCAATTGAGATATCAAGACATATACTACTGACTAGTCATAATCGTTTCTGTTGCACTTGAAACATTTTATCGTTCAAAGATTACTTTATTATCTATATGATAACACTTTAAAAGTATGTATTTATGACTCACTTCCTAACACTATAATATAAAGTAAAGTTTACTGATATAAAAGTCTAATGAGTGACCTTCAAACCTTCAAGAAAAGAGCGTACTCCTTCTTAAAAGGCTGGCAACGCACTTGTGACGCCTCTGGTGTTGCGGGTGTCCATGGCCGGCGGTAATCTCTTACCATCAGGCGATACGTGTGCTCTTTTGCCACCTATATCAATAATTTATACTATAAATAGGTCTCGTGAACACTTTTACAAGTTAAACTTTTTTTTGGGCTGATTACTTCGGCCTTTCCTAACTAGCCCTGAAAAGAAAGGATGAAAACAACTCAGGCATCATGGTCTATTTCAAAGTCTAGACATCACCATCTTCTTAGCCTTTATTGTTCCCAATACTATTTGGGGTAGGCTACTAGTTCAACTGGTTTTTCCACGGAGCGACTGGCTTTTGACCTCGACAACCCTGAGGTTGAACTAGTTGTCAGTATATTTTCCGACTGACGCAGGTGCTTTCCGGGCACGGTTGCTTCGGGAAGTACCTGCACTCGGTCGCGCGGAGGGAATTGAGTCCCGCCTGCCACCACTGCGACTGCAGTGAGGTCTCGGCCCAGTACACGCTGGCGCTGTGCCCTACTTGGGCGCCGCAGCGTCGGGCCCTCACTGCAGTCATCGGAGGAGATCTCTCGCTGCCGGCCGTCGTACGCTCCATGGCTGGCGGCGAGAGTAGTTTTACCGCGGTAGCGACCTTCTGCGAGGAAGTCATCTCGCAGAAGGAGGCGGCGGAGAAGGCCCGAGAGGACGACCTCCACTCGGACCCGATCAGCCGCCAGCGAACCGGGCGGCGGAGGCGCGCCTACCAGCGCCTCATGCCGCCCTGACTGTGGCCGCGGATGGGCGGGACGGGTTTTCCCCCCCATCCGCTTCACAGGCCAGCCGCGAGGGGGCGACGTTACGCGTGCGCCGTACGTCGCCCAATTTGAGAGTTAAACATTAGAAGACGGTGTCCGCTTCAGTGCGGGCGGGCTCTGGGAGGGGTCCTGATGGCGTAACAAGGCGGTTCCCGGATCTCTCCCGTCTCAGGCGCAGAGTGGCACACCGTGGTGGTTTAGTGGGTAGTCTGGCTGGAGTCAGTCAAAAGTCCCACACGAAGCGAACCCCCAGTCCCGCGGGGGGAGGGTGGGAGCGAAATGCGTAAAGGCATTCCACCACGTAAAAAAAAAAGTTGTCAGTATATTTGGTGCGGATGTGTTAATAACAGCAGTTACCGGTTCCCTCCCTTCTCAGGCGCAGAGTGGCACACCGTGTGGTTTTAGTCGGTCCGATTCCGACACACCACCCTGCTGCAATCCCCGGTAGGGACCGACTGCTTAACGTGCTCTCCGAGGCACGGTCAAAAGACATCTATCAGTAAATAAAAATATATAAATATATGCTTAGTCTAAACTTACACAAAATATTAATATTTTTTATTTTATAATATATCATTAGAATAATTGGTATTGATTAAACAAATCAACCGTCCATAATTTTTTTCCTTGCACGCCAAACGATTATAAATCTTAAAGACTAATTTAATGGCAACAACTGTTAAAAGTAATTATTTATTTATTAATTTATGTATTTTTTATGTTTCTTAAATATATCACTGTTGTAACTACAAAAAGTAATTATTATTATTGTAAAATATAAATTCTTTTAACAGTAGCCACGAACGAAAAAGGTAAAGTGTGTAGGTAATACAAAAGTCTTAAATTGTACTTAAATCTAAATAATAAATATATTGCCGATCATTTCTGAGCGAAGGTCACTGCTCCCCCGAAGGAGCACATGACGACAGACATAGCAACCAATGGAAGATAGTAACTACCAATCTTATAATTGTTGCCCGATTATAAACCTCACTGCAAAATTATCTACCTAATTAATTGCTGTTTCTTTATAGACATTGACCTATTAGTGATAAGCGTGACATGGGGTGAGACATGTACCTTATAGATACAGGACAATTATAGATAACAATTCTCCTGTAGGTATGTAAGTGTTTAAATTGTATGTAATATAAAATTTATCATTTAAACTTCATTTTCTTTTTTTTATGTTATTTATGGTAAGCGATTACCGCCACCCATGGACACCTGCAACACCAGAGGCGTTACAAGTGCGTTGCCGGCCTTTAAGAAAGAGCACGCTCTTTTCTTGAAGGTTGAAGGTCGTATTGGTCTGGGAATACTGCAGGCGACAGTTCACTCCACAGTTTTGTTGTGCGAGGCAGAAAGTTCCTTGAAAAGCGCACATTTGTGGACTGCCAACCATCTAGATGATGGGGATGAAATTCCTGTCGCGAAGGACGATGTAGGAAAGAGGCGGCAGGATTCAGCCCTCGTAGCACTCCCCACAGTAAATGAGTCTAGCCGAATTGAAACTTCTTGGGAATCGATGATTCGAGTGGCTCTCGGTTGAATGCGGTCCAAAGGGAGGAGCTGGTATTGGGGTTAAAGTTTTTGATAACGTAGCATAGCATTTACTGGATAGTTAAAGTTTTTGATAGCACCTCGGTTTACGTCTATAATTTGTTAATTTTTTGAGTATAATATCGGCTAAAATATAACGCTACTTGTTAAAGAGGTCGGGAAATTTTTTGCCAAACTCGGTAACCTCTAAGAAATATATTTATTATATTTTCCGTAATGAACTTGTGCGAAGCCGAGGTGTCACTGTAATCTGTTTACGTAATCAAACTTATTTCAATAGCTCTCTAGATTTAATAGTTTAGAAACCCGATTCTAATTTTGATTTTTAGGCTAGATCCGTGGCACATTCCCAACAGCTACCGTAAAAACTACAACTTTTGGTAGTATCTGAGTCAATTTTCTTTTTCCCTGTCATCACCAACATCAGAAGCGGTTGGGAACAAATTATGAAACCTTAGCCTTTCACAACTCAGCCAAAGAGTCCGAGTAGTGTGAGCTATGTGAGTAAGGCTTGAAATTCAAATGCCCATGTTTTTATACTTGAGATTCTTTTCTTTCTTAGGTAGCGACTGTGCGACGCATCTGCACGAACTTGGCCCCAGGTGATTCCTCTGCTCATCAACTAAAAGACCACTTTTATTCACGTTTGTTAATATTCAGAGCTAAATTCAAGGACACAGAAACAGATAAAAAGTTTGTTCCAATGCCTTTGACCATGAACCCGTCACGTAGTTCTTAGACCATACTGTGTGTGATGGCAGTAGTAAGATTAATTACAAAATTAACCCCTGGTACTTTTGTAAAATGTGTGATATATTTTAAAGGAAAATTTATTTCATTAATATATTGAAATTAAATTATTAGACGAATAACTCTAATAATATCTAAAACGGTATTTAACTTTAAACAACTGTTTTAAGTTATTTTGAAACTTAAAGCGGAAAGTAGTACAAAACCATTGTTTTAAGTTAAATAGCACCATGATTAGGCTGTAATATTTAAAACGACTAAGACTTAAAGACAAATGACTGTATATTATAAAACAAAGTCCTCCGCGACGTCTGTATGTTCGCGATAAACTCAAAAACTATTGCAGAAATTTGTATGCTGCTGATAGAGTGATTCTTTAAGAAGGTTTACGTCTATAATTTGTTAATTTTTTGAGTATATCGGCTAAAATATAACGCTATTTGGTAAAGAGGTCGGGAATTTTTTTGCCGAACTCGGTAACCTCTAAGAAATATATTTATTATATTTTCCGTAATGAACTTGTGCGAAGCCGAGGGGTTGCTAGTAATATATACTTTAAGATAATATATTAAATAGGTAGGTAAAATAAAAGTTGAGCACTTCACCAATGACCCAACCGTTAATCGGTATATTTCAAAATAAATGAAATAATTTCGTAATGTTTGTGATAAGTCTGTAAAAATTGGTTTATTAACATACAGCGAAATTAACTCATGGAATTTCCTTGACTCTCTGACGAGTCTAGTTTAACTATACTATTTAAGGCAATATTTATTATACTTTAATAAAATAACTTAAATACCAATGAATTTGTTTTATTTTTAAAGATGATGTAAGAAACAGTATAATCAGATGTAAGTACTTATATACACAGTCTTACTCCAAATATTTACATAATTTTTATGACATCCATGGTGTCCCTATATTGTTTATGATAATACATTATCACGTAGTATTTAATCATGAACTTTCTCGATTCTCATAAAATATAAATTATTTGAGTACAAAGCTAAATGATAAACTCAAATATAAAAATGGAATCCAGCTTTTGTTATAGGTTAAGAAGCAATACTATGAATATCCCTGTGTCACGAGGGACTATAAAAATATATTACATTGATACATGAAACGCATACAATGATAATTTTTGAATCACAATAAATGTTCTACCATCTGGTGAATCTACAACACTCAGAGCAGTAGAAAACGACAAAATCACCACATAAATCACTACGCCATTCGTGCAAAGTTCAAAGTCAGTTTTGGTATATTGAAGTAGGCAAACAGAGAATATAGAATAAAAACAAAGCAAAGAAATCACACCACACGTACAACGTCTCCTATTGGTCGAATATCACGCCAATAAACGCACATAGGAACGCGACCAATTATGAGATGCGGCTGCGCAAAGACCATGACAACGTACATTCGTTGACCTAATTACACGAAGCCATAATTTAATCTTTTCCAATTATCAATCGTTTCACTTTCATAATAAAGTTTTAGTTAATTTATTTTGTAAATATAAATCTCATAATATACATTAAAATCATTTTAGCAAACTAGGGATGGTTTCTTGATTGTAAGTGATGCCTGCAATCCACCTTTTTGACTTCTTTAGGGACAGAGGTCATTTGGGCTCCCTCCATGACCTCTAAGACCATAGTATTACTCGTCTAAAGAGCGGTCGATAAGACCTATAAAACTCTGAGGATACGAAAACAATTGTTGCAGAGCTGCTTATTTAGTTTCTCAGTAGCAAAGGAAATCACATAAGGAAATTCAATATAACATATGATACATGTATATATATATATATGCCCTTGAACTACACACATAATTATGATTATAAAATCATTACATAACAATGGCTCAGCTGACCGCAGTAAGTTCAACACGCTTTTGTGATAACAGGCTTTAAATAGTACATGTATGAAGAGAACGAGAAGCCACATTGTTACGTATAGTCATGACTAATTGTTATCAACATTTATATATACTAAAATACGTACCTAGTGGATGACGTCGAACTCAATCAATTGCATATGATATTATACCGCAAGTATCCCAGAACAGTTGCCGGTGTTTATCATTATCTATATCTATCAAGAATAGCTAAATTTTCTCCGTATAAGCCATATTTTTATTGATATACGGGCCTTATTTGTCTTAGTATGATGCATGGCCTATTATAGCTTTCATCGATGAATGTTCTATCTAGCAATAAAATACCTAATAATTGTTCAAATTGAACCAGTTCAATTAGAAACTATTCAATTAATAATGGACTCAAAAACTACCTGGGTATCTGATTTAATTTTGATGTATAGGAAATGGGTAGGAATATTTCTCGGTGTAAGTAGGTGTAGGCAAATCGCTTCAATGCTTATATTGCGCATTAATAGTATTTGAAATATTTTGAACTTCTCACTTGAAGTACTGACCTAAAACAGCCACGTTAACTAAGAATAAATGACTAATATCTCCCATTCCGGTAATTTTTAGTGAACTGAAAGGAATCAGAGATCGTCCACAGTAAAGATCAGAAAGAGACAACAAGCATAACGGTACTAAGTATTTTGTAACTACACGTATGTTTATTAGATCATGTCGAAATGGCTAAGAATATTGTTCATTGTAAGTATATCCAAATTACTTAAATGTTCTATTTATTATTGCTCATAAATAGTATATAAAACCTTCTGGATAATTCTAACATCTAAAGTAAAGGCAGGCTAACTAAGAATAAATGACTAACAACCACCATTCTGCTAATCTCAAAGTATCTTCGGTGAATAGCAAGGAATCAGAGATCTTCCACGGTAAAAGAATAGAATGAGACAACAAATACAACGGGTACCTGAGGTAAGCTGACAAAATTCATCTGAGAACTACACCTCTCATTGGTTAAATTTAATCACAGCGAACTTTGACAGTCAAACTAACATAAAGTACGCCCAGATTCTGGACAACTATTTGTTAATAACTCCGAGTGTGGTAGGTTCAAATCAAACATGTTTGATTTCATGCAAGTCGCCATTCGAATTGTAAGATAGACGTCATACTAGCTGAACCCCGCATGATAGGTATTTAAAAACTATGTGATTGACACTTTAATACACAGATATCAGTTCTTATCTTTGCTCACCCCGCGTTGAAACTACAAAAATGATAATCAAAATTTTTCATTAATAAATTAACGGATAACGTTGATATTGTTTTTTATCATCGATATTATAATAAATTATATCATTGTCGCGTTCTCTACCGATATCTGACACAGAGTATACCTACAGTTATAGATTAACGGCTGCTTTCAATAGTGAAAATGGTCATGTAAAACTTTCTGAGTTTACAAGTACAGTCGTCAATATATAAGCAAAATAAATGTCGTGTGTACCAATGAAAGTATTGAATTGAGAATATCAATAAATATAAATGGATATAAGTTATCGAAAACGGCCGTAAATATATAGATATATAATATTGTTGAACCATATTACAACACTACCTACTTAAATTTAAAGCAGCTATAAAAAAATTAAGTTGCGCATTAATTCATTAGCAGTAGACATTTGTGTATTAATTTGCACTAAAAACGATTTCGTTTTATAAAATGGCAGCCAACAGCATTTGATTCGAACATAAGCTTAACTTGTTGTCTCTTTCTAGCCTTATTTATGGCCATAAGTAAAACGAACATCAATGGTAAAATGAAAACTGTCTCTTTCTCACAAACGTATAGAAAGCGAATGGAAAGAGATGGTATGTTATGGTCATGGCTGGCCGCGCTTGTTGCATCGTCCCTCCCGCTGTGATAATTTTAACAGGCTATACTCAACTAACAACAAATTGGGGATTGTCGTGTTTTTATTACCAACCTTTTTGTTACCTCCTACTCTTTTTTAATTTTAATTGTTTTAAATCGCCACGTGGCATAACGTGTATACTTAATATTATATATACCAGTCAGGGCTTCTTACTTCTAGACCAATAACCAACCAACAACAATCAACTAACTCGTTAAACTTTATTACTTTCACTCAATTTAATTATAAATTATAAAACTTAGAATAGATTATCATGGATAGTAGTATGAGTAGATGCATCATGGTTATTGGTATATTTTTAATAAACATAATCACATTACTCATAGCCCAGTTGCACTCGGTGATTAGGAACAATCACCGAGGGTAAGCAACGACGGCGCGGTCAGTACCTAAATGGGTCATAAGCAGTCGGTCCCGGTTGTTATCATAGGATAACAGCCGTGAAACTTAGTTGGAGGCCTTTGAGCGGCTTAAAAACATCCAACGGCAAGATTACGAAGTCTTGCCAGTCCCCAACCCGCACTTGGCCAGCGTGGGGACGTATGGCCTTAACCCTCTCCTGAGAGGAGACTTGAGCCCAGCAGTGGGACATTATGGGTTGTTGATAGGAATCACATCACATCCAGAAATTAATATAGCCATTGCTGCTCACAGACCACTTCTTAGAAAAGAGATTTTGGCCATACCATCTTAGCCAGATGTATTATTATAGGATTTAAATATATTTTTAGTTTTATTCAAGTTTTGCCTTCTGTTTGCAGTTAAATTGTACGTACTACGTAATTAACTCCCTTATTCTCCTCTTACGACAGCTGAGGGAAGTATATGACTGTACAGACAATTTTTTTTCGAAATTTCTTAGTAAGCACAACGTGCATGACCCTCTGGCTAAATGGCGAGACGACTTACGTAAGAGGGCTAGCGCGGCAACTGGATGCGAAAGGCAATAGACCGGGATCTGTGGTTGCCTTGGTAGCCACCCGTGTACTACAGCTAGCTGATAATGATAAATGGGGTCTTGTAAGTTCAACATATAAAGAATGATAATTAATACCTGATAACGTTTGTCATGCAAAAATTATGGTATGTTATCGAATCAATAATCCGAGCTGAATAATTGATTTTATTACAATTTATTAACTCATCATAACATTATCGATAATTTAGTAACATGTAGGTACACGAATGAAAGCATTATTCATGTTAATACATGTTCATCAAAATAATGATGGAGGGAATTTATGGGCTTGCGTGTAATTTCGATTGTTATCTGGTTATCTCTTTAAAGAGCAGTTTATGTTCTTCCTAAAAAACTAGGGTATCTCCATAGCTAATTTTATTGATAGCGGTGTAGCGGTTTAGCCATTAAACTATAACAGACAGACAGAGCAACTTTCGAAATTATGGTATTCGTATGAATATCTGATGAATTTAAAAAAAAACCACCTCCTTTTCCTAATCTAGGTTGGGGTCGTACGTACGATATAGCTGAACTTCGATTTCAACGATAAGCAACTGGTATTGGGCTTCTTGGGGCTTCAACTATATGTGGCGAATGACGACACCCAACATAAATTTTTAGCCTATTTTTAACCAAAACCCCAATTTATCTGGCCAAAATGACGTTTGCGTGTATAACACACACAGTAACTTTAAACAGAGATAATTATAGTTTGTATATATACCTACAACAAAGGATTACCCAAAAAGGACATAGTTTGCCAAACAACAAATTAAATAGAATGTTTATATTTAAGAGCACAACAAATAGGTAACATTAAATTATACGTATTTTAAGATTAACTTAATATATTCAGAGATTCACATCGTATACTTTCTTTTATAATATTGGTAGGCATAACCAACTTATATTATTTATACAATTGATATTAATAAATTAAAATATAATTCAATAAAAAGTTATATTCCAATACTTCTTGTTTACAAGCTTAAATAATATCTAATTACAAATTTCAAATCAATCACAGGTTAACGATATTTAAATATTAATATTATATTAACGACTAGCAGAAAAATATCAACTGCAATCCCATTTAATCGAAGCTTTAACCTGAGTATTCTTTCTTTTCAGTTTCTGGCGTATTTTCTTTATTCTTCTAAGCCTGAAAACAATAACAAATATCAAAACAATATCGTAAGTAGACACATTAGAAATGGCTTTTTTATGGAATATGTGGCAAACGAGCAGACAGTTCGCCTGATGGTAAACGATTACCGCCGCTCATGGACACCCGTAACACCAGAGACGTCACAAGTGCGATGCCGGCCTTTGGGGGTGGGGATAGAGATGGGGGGATGGATTGGAGTATGTGCCTCCGGTATCCTCACTCACTCGGTGAAACCCAGCACAATCGCTGTTTCGCACCGGTTTTCTGTGAGGTCGTTGTATCACTCCGGTCGAGTCGGCTCATTCATGCCGAAGCGTGGCTCTCACACGTTCAGTCTTCTTTTATCAGAATCATAACTAAATTTATTAGGACATATTTGAAGTCGAAACAATATGTTACACTGACAAACACAGAAACTACAATCACATTCATCACCCTATTATTTGTTATTGATAGAAATAAAACTCAACCAAATATAATATTTCTTGTTTCTATTTTTCCATGACCTCTACGTCAAAAGTTAGTAACCCTAATCTCTTAACCAAAAGACCAGTTAAACCACTTAACTTACAGCTTTTTAAACCGCAACCGCTTCATTACTTCATCTTGTGCACCATAGATTAAACCATTTACTTCCATATAAGCCACCAACGGGTCAAACATCGGTGTAGACAATACATAGCTATTGTATAGTATACAATACGAAAAAAATAGCAAAGTGAGTAAACGGTACAATTTCATCGTTAATTTGTAATATTACTTGATTTTATAAAGGTAGATAGATCGATAGAAAACTCTTTATTTGCACACTATAATATTACAGTCAGAAGAGAGAAAATAAAATGTGAGACGGAGTGTACAAAGGGCGGCCTTATTGCCAAAAGCAATTTCTTCCAGGCAAAGGTATTTCTCAGAGTTAATTGTTCAGTAGTAGTTGTTAGGATAGAAAACAACAAGAAACTGTAATATGTTAGCACAGAGCTGAACCTTTTATTTATACTACTGAATTACTCATTTTCCTTGTTTGATACTTCTTGCATAAGGGATGTAAAGTGATAAATCTGAACATGATGACGCATATATAAATGCTGAAGTATGTTTGGTGATGACACCGTTCACAATTCACGAATTTTTAAAACTCTCCTGCATGTAATTACGGCTTGCAGATGTTCTGTAAATGAAAAAAAACTTTTACATGAAAATCTGTTTAACAGTTACGAAGGTATTAACTTCCTTTTTTGTTAGTATTATTTTTGTTTATCCATTTCAGTAAGTAAGTTATGCAGTGCGATAATTATGTTAAGCTTTATTTATTTATGGTTTGCTTATAGACGTACCATATTTCTTAGTTTAGACTACATGAGATGAAATTTAAGCAGATACACAACCACTTTCAGGCAAACATAACATGCACAAAAATATAGGAATGAAAACAGAACAATATATACCTATATGTTTTAACTATTTAGTTTTAATTGTTAATTAGTGATTATTAATCCTACTTCAAAATAAGTCAATTTCTCACCATGTCTCAAAAACTAAAAGTCATGCGATATTGCAAGTATAAAATTAAAATAACTGTGAAATATAACATCTCGTAATGGAACAATGCGTTGAAATAACTTTGCAACTTATATGTAATAATACTGATTTAAAAACGATGTTGCTTCAAAAGATGCAATATTTTACACCTGATTTAATTTAATTATGATAAGGATTAACAATTTGGCATTAATTACGGGCAAGCGAAGCGGCTTGGTCGTGTATTCTGTGGTGTGATAAAAAAAATGGTTACAAGATAAAGTTCAAAACTTAAGAAGTAGCCCTGATTTTTATCTAGGTATTAAATATGTAAGTATGATATTAATACTTTCATTAGTTTAGCATGTATATAATTTTGTATCATCATATTATATTAATACATTAGTAAGTAGACCAATGTCCAAAATGAATTAATTTACTGCCTGGATCACGGAACTTTCCTAGGTATTTTAATTTTGGTAAATTTTCCAAAAGTGATACCTAGCTGGATCGATTTATCGCCTTCAAAACCAACCCTGTATACAAAATTTCATGAAAATCGTTGGAGCCGTTTCCGAGATCCAGATACAATAATTGCTCATTAATTTTTTTTAGATTAGGTTTCATTGTAATTTAATTATTAACAGTAGAGTCAACAGTACCATCACAAAATATAGAATAAAAATTGAGTGACATTTTTTTTATCGTTTTGGTATTTTTGAGCGACATAAAAGAAGGTAGTCTTTTTGAAATGAATAAGCATGATAACAGTAACCAATTATACCATATCTGTGTATTTATTTTATGAAATGAGGTTCATATAGTATAAAATTATATTTATTTTATATTTAAAGCGAGATTAATAGTTAATTAACCAAAATAAAACTACAAAATACAGCAATCCGCCATGTTAAGTTGAACACTAATCGGGGCGAGTTACGTCACGTATGTATAAAGGTAATTTTATTTGGATATAAGTGACGATCACTTTGCTGTTTTTAAGAGCTAGATTTCCAACCGTGAGAGAGCCACGCTTCGGCATGAATGGGCCGGCTCGACCGGAGTGATACCACGGTCTCACAGAAATCCGGTGTGAAACAGCGCTTACGCTGTGTTTCATCGAGTGGGTGAGGATACCGGAGGCCCATACCCCAATCCAACGCCCTCTATCCCCCTTCCCCCCAGGCCGCCATAGTGTGGGTCACCATGCTGCATTGTTCTTTTTCGCATTGAGGATGGTGACCACCACTCTTGGATTCTGCTCATGCTTTCCATCAGGCAGGGCAGAGTCATTTTGGCAGCTTAAATATATAAAAAAAAAAAAATTGACACTGGTTGACAAATCGTGACAACGCGCCTGCCACAAACAGATGTCATGACAACACCAAGAGTTTTCTCGTGAAACTTATAATTTAAATCGCAACTTCTTCCTACTAAAACTTTATTTTTTGTAGAATTATAACTGTTTTTCATAATAGGATATACTTCTGGACAAACTTCCTTCCGAGTTTTTCAAAATTAATCATCACGCCTATTGTTTTAACATTGGAACTCCTTCATTATTAAAATAAAAAAATGCATCTATTAAAAAACTTCTTTTCGTTAAATGTAAAAACATAGGGTATTATTGTCAGGTCCAGAGTTTAAAATTGAACGATAAAAATGTGGAATATTTAATAAAATATGTATTAGTTTGAAATAAAATAAATGCAGGTTTCAATGAAATTTTTGATATTGTTACAAATTTCCCTTATGTCGTCTATACATACTACATACTGTAAATCAATGGTACTTGAATTTAAAGCAGTTTTATTCCATACCAATATAATTTTTTACGAAACCTTTACCTTACCTTACCTTTCTAACCTTTGTAAACATGTTAAGTACATTTTTTTCATAAAAAACAACTGTACTAGTAATAAATAATGTGTAGCATGGAACTTTACAAAATATACTGTAACGCGCGTAATGGCGACACATTATATTACCACAAACTTATAATATTCTCAAATGCACATCAAATATAACGGCTAGAACATGAATGTTCTCGCATTACTCTAACCCGCGGCATTTTATAACATCTGAAACCGAACCCAATTCAATACAAAATTCCCAATCTTTCAGATAATATTAAACATTGTTTACTATAATTATTGTAATTATTATTAACATACAATTATTATTTGATAATACAGGTTTTTTTCTAGATCACATAACTTTTAATTATACTACGGCACAGTTTCGTATTTGTACTACGTCACAGTTTCGTATTTGTACTACGTCAGACAACTTCGTATTTGTACTACGTCACACAGCTTCGTATTGGTAATACGTTACACAGCTTCGCATTAATAATACGCCACACATCTTTGTATTTTTAATACGTCACACAGTTTGATATTTGTAATACATCACACAGTTTTTATTTTAACAACATCACACTTTTATTGTTACTGCATTACACAGCTTTCATTTCTCCTACATCACACGGCTTACATTTTTACATGAATATACAGGATTGTGTAACATTAAAGATTTATTACGCCGGAAGTACCATTGCATAAAAAGAGTTCAGACTTCATCTTTCTAATATTATAAACGCGAAAGTTTGTATGGATGGATGTTTGTTACTCTTTCAAGTAAAAACTACTTAACGGATTTTGATGAAACTTTACAGTAATATAATTGATTATAATAACACATAAGTTACTATTTGCCGCGATAACCGACATATACGCGGGCGGAGCCCTAATACACAAATATTGATAAACTAGTTAACTACATTTGTAAGTAGCGGCTAAACTGACAAGCGGAAGGTGCCAAGATATTAATATTTTTAATATGGATCAACCATTTACTTGATTATTAAGATTATAATAAATTTTAAACGAGGTAGGAATCGTTACTTATAACAATACCTACACACATAACTTGTGGATCATATAAGGTGTTGTTCTATATAGGGTTGGATGGATAGACCTCAACACTCAGTGTAACAAAAAGCAGCAAGGAAACTGCTCTGTAATCACTACGTCACCGGTGCAGTCATAATGCCAGAAATGCCGGTCTGGTTAGATAAGTTCTTTTATGGAATTGGGGGCAAACGAGCAGACGTATCGCCTTCCCGCGACACAAGAGATGTCACAAGTGCGTTACCAGCCTTATGGAATGGGAAGAGGGATGGGGCCTCCCCCATCCCTCTCCTGGTTGGGGTATGAGTCTCCGGTATCCTCATTCACTTGGTGAAACACAGTGCAAGTGCTGCTTTACAACGGTTTTCTGTGAGGCCTTGGTATCATTGCAGTCGAGCCAGTCCATTCATGCCGAAGCGTGGCTCTCCCACGGTATTTTCATTTGATGTATATCCTGCAAGTTACTTAGTGTGTAGTCAGCTGTTCTAAAGTCGTAACTACGCATCATCAGCAGCTCTTAATAATTCTTTTTCTGGATATAGGCCTCCTCTTCGAAAAAAGGTCTAGTCTACTACACCACTCTATCCAGACAGATTGGTACAGGGTATGTGTTAAATTTGGCTACTCGTTGCAGTACCTACACGCGCTGTTATCAGCTCATACGATACCCTCGGGGTAAATAGGGGTGACGCTCAGTATTCTGTATGTTTTGACGTATAGAGAATCGCCCAATAGTGGTACGCGAGATAAGACCAGCACTACCTCACCTCCAGCGGTTACTGTTCTTTATAAGGGGCACCATCGCTTTACGCCACTATTATAGCAACTACGGTTGGCGTAGCCTAAGTTAATTCTTATATCATTAGATCCCTATATATGTGAGTCTTATCAAAATCGGTCCAGGAGATCCAGACTAGATTAGCCGGAATATACTGACAAAAAAAATTGCAAGTATCGTACATACTTTCATTTGCATTTAATGATAATTGCTGTTAATTTGAAATTACAAACAGATACCTCTATCTGTAGTAATTACTGGTTACAAGTTGATTACCACTTATAAAAAAAATCACACCTAAAATGTACCTCGTAAGTTTTAAAATGACGCTAATAACAACAGTAATAGAGATGAAGCTATAATTTAAGGACGAATATTATTCCAGTGGTAAGTATATTATGACAAACTATCTTTCTAAAAGGAGTTGTATCCTTTCTAAGCTTCTTATGACTCAAATTTACGACCTCGAAGCAATGATGGGACGTCAACTATTTTGCGGTTAACCAATAAATGTAAGTATTCCTTGATGAAAGTAAGAACGTGATTCAGGCCGTTTCAATGATTACAGATAAGCTCTGTTAGTATAAGTTTTACTTATATATTTTAAGTAAAATAGTTTATCTGATAGATGGTTTGACAAATTATATGGAAGTCTAGCTGGGCCCGCAGACATCAACCGCGGTTAACGCCACAGCGCAAAGTAAAAATCAAATCTATGTAAAAAAGTATCCTATGTCCGTCCTGTGTAAGATGTCCGAAATATTTATTATTATTATTGTTTATTATAATAATAGTTTACAATCATTTAAATGCCAAAAATATACATATTGCTTATAACCCACGACGTGCCTTTACTTTTTAAGCTTTTGATGTACCGAAGATTACAGGAGCCTGTAATATGGTTGTTAAGGAACTCAAAACGATGATTGAAATAAGACGAAGAATATGCAAGGAACGGAATGCTGTGTATTGTAATGAAGGTGTATAGATAAACATTTGAGCTTAACAAAATACTCAGAGATGTGGTTATATACACGTAAACCGAATATTTATTTTTATTTATTTAAAAAACAGTACAAACTTACATTATATTACCAAAACGTTTGCTTTGGATTTATATATTACGACGGTCAATAATGTCAATTTAAAAATTATTAATTAATTCTCACAATGTTAAAACTCATACACAAATAATTGTCAATTTTAGATATATATATTATGTATGAGCTGCCAAAATGCGCTTAAAGGACCCGGGATCACAGTGGGAAGGAAACACGTGAACTGGTAGTGAGTTCCAGGTTTTGACCACCAGGCACAGGAAGGAAGCACCGAAGCGATGAGTACGAGAGCGTATGTCTTCCACTTTGGCGACTTCAAGTGGTGACTTCTAAGGCGGCACGTGTTGTCCTGTAGAGGAAGGGAGAAGGGGACCAGTTGGAAGAGCTCATGGTCAAGTTGAGAGACAAGTTCTTGTCGTCTTCCTTCAACATCTGCGGGTTTGTCAGAAGGGTGTCCAAAATATTGCATGAATCTTATGCAAGTATTTTGAAGATGCTCAAGTTTGTTTAATCATTTTTTGGTTAGATTTAGACAGCTAACATCGTCATAGTCAAGGATCCTATCCTGGAGAAAGAGAAGGCAAAGTGCTGCAAAAATATTTTGGGACAAACTTCACTAATCTGGTAATTATACATAGCCGAGATAAAAATAAATACAGAAAATGCATTAATACATTTAGAGTATTGAAGCCACCAAATTTAGCAAACTACATTTTAGCCCCACTTACGTAAAATCCTGCTCGGTTATTACTCCATATTATTTCATTTCATTTTAAACGCCCGCCAACAATTATTCTTATTTCACACACATATATATATATATATATATATATATATATTAAACATCAGCTGAGCCTTGGAGTGTTATAACAGCAACAACGGATAATCCCGCAAATGGGAGTTTGTCTAAAAAAGAGCCTATGTTACTCTTAATATCATCAACTATGGAGTATTGTTACGCAGAACAGTTCTTTTTATGGGAGATGCAGAGGTATAATGGATTTACCAAGCCATGCCTGGTGGTGCATCCTTTGGAATTATATACAGTAGAAGGCAATGGCCTACCAGCAATTGCTATCGTCTTAAAAGCAAATATTGAGTCATTTATTTTCAACTGACCGGGAATAAACTTCAAATTAAAGTATGGCTTAAATGAAATTGCAAAATAAGAACGTATTAGAAGGAAGAGATATGTGAAGGAATAGTATCCCAAAGAATGGGAAAGGATTTTGCTTATGAAGATGGAATATGATCAAATTAGTTTTTTTGTCTATATGGGTTAACATAAGTTTAAGAATCTACGAGGTTACTATTTTTGGGGGTTTTGATTCAAGCAAGAGTAAAACAGTGAAGTGCTTAAAACGATGTAAGTGATCTTGCAGTTTAGTCTTCAAAGGATAAGTTATACCTACTCATTACTGATTATTTAATAACGAAACTATAATACACAAATGCCGTAGTGAATTACGAAGTCACCTCCCTGTTTCTTGCTTCACTGAGTGTCGACGTCACAAACGTCGAAACAGAACTTCGTGAAATCTACAAAATGTTGTTCTAAGTCAGTGTATTAGTTTTGGCCGATTTATGTATGATAAAATCCTCTTTATTCTTTTTTATTTATAATCTTCTACCGCATTTACCATGGGGAGTGCTCTAAGGAATCGTTTGGATTGATCTCTGCCGCCTCTTTCCGCCATTGTCCTACGTGATAGAAGTTTCATCCCCATCATCTAGACGGTTGGCAGTCCACAACTGTGCGTTTTTCTAGAAACATTCTGCCTCGCACAAAAAAACTGTGGAATGAACTCTCGCCTGCGGCATTCCTCGACCAAACCTACAAGAAAAGAGCGTTCTCGCGAGCAGGTGTTCATGTGTGGCGGTAATCGCTTACCATCAGTGCCATTAGATATATCTGCTCGTTTACCCCCTATACAATAAATATCAAAATTAAAAAAAAATTCTCTGTAACTCTCTAAGATATTTATAATCCAGAAATCAATCATTAGAAGTACCTGTTCCCAGTGCCTGGATGATCATGATATTTTCTTTTTGGTAAATTTTCTAAAATCAAAACTAGATCGATTTATCGCCCCTGAAACCCTCTGCATACTAAATTTCAGGAAAATCGTTGCAGCCTTTTCGATATCGAATAAAATGAGCTCAGAAGTTTTCAATTACAATGACGCAATATAAGTGAAGGACACCAAAGTAATATTACATATACGACGGTAAATATTTTCAAATCTAGGCTGAATCTTTTACCTACTCGGATTATAATTTATAAAAAATTCTCTGTGAAATAATTATGAACAATTGTGTAACAATAAGTTAATTGTTGTTGAAATATTGCTGAATCAATTACCGCTAATATTTTAGTTCTAAATCCTGTTCCATGAACATTGGAAGCTAATGAAAAATGGGTACTATTATTAGTTTGACAATGTTCTTATAATAATATAACATTATATCAAATGACGTTCGCTTATATCTTTTAAAGCAATAATTTTACTAATAAGCGCAACATGATAATTGCGCAACTTTTCAAATAAAACCTACAAAAACATTAGTACTATTCATAGTCTTGCGAAAGCAGCGAGGAGACAAACATCTTGTGAACTACAAGAATTTTTCTGAATAATTACAAAGGCGGTAATCTTCAAAATTAAGACACTTCTGCTCAATCATTTCCTTTTGAAGAAAAACTCCAGACTAAGAAGATAGATCTGCCGGAAGTTTCAAAGACGTCAGAGCCCTGCTTGATTTATATGAAAAAACAGCAACTTATTTCTTAAATGTTGTAAGTACCAATTATTAAATTTTCTCTTCATCTATTTAAAAAATAAAACAATATGAGTATATATCTACTAGAATGCATTGAGTCACATGTATATTTCAATAAAATACAACACTTTTCAAAGATGTATTCATAAAAATAATACAAGATTTATATCTTCCTGTTTGCAGATATAAGTGACATATCAAAAAGGAAATACACAAAACAAAATATTTAAATATCTGTCATCCTACGCAGACGACTGCACCAAAAGTAGCTACAATCTGATTCCTGATAACACAAACTACTTGATGGGAGTAACATTTCCCATAGTGTATCTGTTTGTTTCTATAATAAGCTATAATATTGTAACTGTAATATTGGTTGTTTTAACTTTCACAATTATAGCAACATGTGTACCCTGGTGATATGAAGTGGCTCCACATCAAGCGTAACAAGACCATAAGTTAACATGTTCGATAAATTTCTTGTCGACGTCATTAAAATTATTTTGACAGTTTTATACATAAGGTATTTAATTTGAATAAGTAATCTGTCATTAGAAAACAATTTTCTGCAACTGTTGATTTGAAATACTTAGTGTAAAGTAGTGTTTCATGAGAAGAGCTATTTTCATAATATCATTTGTCAGATGTTGTTTTTTGTTCATGACGAATCCGTACAGCTGACAGGGAAGACTTCTTCTCGAGTGTTTGTACATATTTCATGTTGAACTTTTACACTTTGAAGGGCCGTCGATCCATTGCGATCGCTTCTACTGGTCGATGCGTTAGAGGTCTATCTTTGGCGTTATTAGAGATATTTATTAGTAAGGAGACATTCTTTTTCTTCTTACTCTGCTCTATATAACAAATATTTTATTTGTAAATGATTACAATGAATTTAAATTATCGTTTACTAGTAAAATTGGTTATGCTGAAGTTTAGGCGTCCATCTAGTCGAAAAGGATTAGAGATGGCTTTAGAAGTACGTGTCCGTAAAGTGTTTATTTACCACCAGGCAAATACTTTGGGTTGATCAGAACATGAACAATGTTCATGATAGTGGAATCAATGAATTCTTTCTTATTACGCGTTAAGTGAACCGTGGGATGTACTATTATTATAACTGATATGTGTAGTTGGTGTAGGATGGTTATCTTATCAAACAACAAGAAGTTAATACATGCATTTGTGATGAAAGCCGTCCCTGTTGGAGGTAGGGTGAGTTGTGAATTCAACACAACGTCAGTAGTGCGCTTTGATTTAAGCAAATGTTTTAAGACTGATGTTCTTTAGAAAACTGTACAGACTGAATTAATATTTTAATTGTTAGTATACGTTAATTTATTTGTTAGAGAGTATTATATTAAGGATATTTTTTCTGTTTTATGATTTTTAACTTAACTATTAGGCAATAATCTATGAGTGTTATTTATATCTATTGTAAATATAGATAGATTTATTTGTATTCAAGCGTTTTGTGTAAATAATATCATAGTTATAGCAGCTATGTTTCTATGAAAGTTAATAAATAGTAGTTTATATTAAACTTTTACCTTAAAACTAACGAATTATTAGTTTCGAGTAAAACTTTTCTTTTTGTTTTTTTAAAAGAAGCACGCAGTTGCTCTTACATTTAGTATGTAAGACATAATAATCTTCCTGCCACATTAAACACGAAGGATTGGAAACCAGTTTATTAAATTACAACCATCTCCCTTTCAATCTAGGAGCCACTTTTTCTTAGCATCTGTCTTACCTCTTCATAGGCATCAATTTCTGCTTTCTCCTTTACTAATACAAAATACAATATCATATTAGTAACTATACGTAAAACAATATATGATGGATGTAAGACTTGTAAGGGGGTTCAGTTCTACAACACCACACTGTCCAGACTATGTGTGACGTTTGACATTACATTTTTATTTGTCACATTACCAAAATTATTGAGACACTCCCTCAGTACGATACAAAAATATATTTTAAAGGAGCACATAAAATTCATCCATAATTATTGAATAATGATGTCGGGGATAACTTCTTTTGTGTAGGGATTTATAAGTCGCTAGGAAATTATTTCTACTCTAGGGTTGATAGGTTCCGAAAGCATATAAAACCTTCTGGGTTAGTAAATATTATAAAAAATTTTTTTTTTCCTTATCGCTAACTACTTTTTGATAAAATAACACTTAATAATAAATTTTAAGAAGGTGGTTTCGAATTATTACTTTTCAATGTAGTAGGATGACATGAGACAGAACACAAAAAGGCAAGAGATGGTTGCCCAATGTATTTCGCACGCGCCTCTCAGTGAGCGGAACACCATTAAGTTAGGACGATCTGATCGTCTGCACTTCTGTCTGCCGGGGTTCTTGGGGTTCTTAGGGTACAACTGATATCTTTGCAATTAACTCAGGGCAAGTTAAATTTAACCCGTAGAAAAAAAACGTATATTAAGTACATAGGTATACTGTATGCCTATCACCATGTGTTGATTTAAACACTTCATAAAACAATTTTAGTAATAAAACTTGAACATGCATCAGACTTGCATAATTAGCATAGATATAACACGCTTATAAGTCTACATAAAGTATCAATTTCAACTATATGTTAAGTTCCTTATGTACTTAAATTTAATATTTTGAATAAAGTTTCTTTATTGATTTTTTGCGAAAATAAACTTTACTTTCACTTCAATGTATCATCTTCTTTATGTTTTGTGCTTAATAAACTTATATAATAAACAATAATAAAAAAAAGACTTCACAACGCAAATTCATTTTTCAAGTTGATTTCAGAAAATGTAGTTTTGCAAGTCTGATACATATATGTTTTGAATTAGTTCTTAATTTTTTTTATAAATGTGTATAACAAACATGTTAATTACAGCTACGTACTCGAAAAAAATTATAAATAGAGTGTTTTCCGCAAGAGTATGTTCATAATAAATAATTCATCATATTAAGGTTAGAAGTTTAATATAAACTATTCTTTATTCTAGTTTAGAAAAACATGGCTGCTTTTTTACTTATGTATATACCGCTTCATTATAGCTAAATATATTATCCATATTTACAATAGCTATAAATACATTCACAGAGAATATTACGCAATAGTTAAGTTAAATTATCCATTAATATGATACTGACTAATAAACAATTGACTAGCTTATAATATTTCTACACCACTGGCTGGAAGAGAATGCCCCGGGCATTAAGTCCGCCGGTGTACAAATAAAATGCATGAAGCTTATAAATAAATAAATAAATTGAATATAAACAAATAAATGCAACATTGATTTAGTCTGTACAGTTATCGAAAATGACATTAGTCTTTGAACATTCGTTCAAATTGAAGCGCTCTACTGACGTTGTGTTGAATTCACAACTCACCCTACCTCCAACAGGGACGGCTTTCATCACAAGTGCATGTATTAACTTCATATTGTTTAATAAGACAACCATCCTCACTAACTACAGCAATTATTTTTGATAATACTACATCCTGTAGTTTACTAAACGCGTAATAAGAATGAATTCATTGATTCCACTATCATGAACATTGTTCATGTTCTGATCAACTCAAAGTATTTGCCTGGTGGTAAATAAACACTTTACGGACACGCACTTCTAAAGCCATCTCTAATCCTTTTCGACTAGATGGACGCCTAAGCTTCGGCATGACCAATTTTACTAGTAAACGATAATTTAAATTCACTGTATTCATTTACAAGTAAAATATTTGTTATATAGAGCAGAGTGAGAAGAAAAAGAATGTCTCCTTACTAATAAATATCCCTCATAACCCCGAAGATAGACCTCTAACGCATCGACCAGTAGAAGCGATTGCAATGGATCGACGGCCCCTTAAAGTGTGAAAGTTCAACATGAAATATGTACAAATACTCGAGAAGAAGTCTTCCCTGTCGGCTGTACAGATTCGTCATGAACACAAAACAACATCTGACAAATGATATTATAAAAAAGCTGTTTCTACTAATAACACTACTTAAGTTTCTTCATAGGTACCTGTACCTATTTAAGTTTATACACAACACGTTCATATGCCCAAGTAACTCATGTTGTAAAACTTGTGGAAGTTAGAACAATAAATATTATAGTGACGATATAGTAGATGTTACTCCCATCGAGTAGTTGTCGTTATCAGGTAACAGCTTTGGAGCTAGTTTTGGTGCAGTCGAGTGAGTAGACTTTCAGATATTCAGATTTCTTCTCCCTTGTCTCTTGTTTCTCCTTTTCTTAAATCAAGTGTATCTGTACCAATGAGAAAATGGAACACTTTTAGTCATTTTAACAACTACAAAAATAAATTCGTTCAAACTATTACATTTAGTTTTAAATTACTAATATTAATTAGATAAATATTTATATATTTCATTTACAATAAAAACTTTTTAAATTTATACTTACAATTTTTGTTTTTCAATAAATTGCTATATCTTCGTATAAACCAAGCAGGACTCAAGAACACTTGAATTTCTATAATTAAGATCCACTTGCTTGAAACTTGAAAACTTGAAACTTGAAAGTTGAAACACGTGTAAATTTATATTTATTTGTCAATTAAGAAAGAACTTGTAAATAGCAAGATGTTTTTCTCTTCGTAGCTTTCGCAAGACTATGCTTGGTACTTTCAGTTTCATGGTTTTATATAAAATGTTGCGCAATTATTATGTTGCGCAAAGAATTGGTGCTTGATAAAACAGATGAGCGAACGTAATATGACATCAGAGTTGTAAAAGTGTCACATTTCTAACGATATAGGTATATTTTGGGTTATTTTCGATTTAGTTAGGATTTTCACGTAACTGGTAATGAACTAAAATATTTGCGGGGACTGATTTTGCAATGTCATTCAATCTTGTATAAAACTATGCTTTGTTTTTTAATCAAAACTGGAGATTATTTTTATAAAATTAATTTAAAGTACGGAATCGTTTTGAGTTTAAAAAAAAAATTAATACCACTCTAGTCACATTTTCATTTTGAATGTAAAGAACCTTATGATGCGTTTCAACAATTATATTGCATCATATTTTAAATTCGTATTTTGTTGTTTAATATTTACTGTGAACTATGTACGCATTTTATTGTCTAATAAAATCTTTTAAGCAGTGGCTAAGTGATACCTAAGTAACTCTCTACAAAGTCAAGCAATCCTAGCCAGGTCAGTTTATAGATGGGTGACCATTACTGACACGTTGAAGCCCCTACCAAACAGGATTTCAATATCGTCTAGCACGAAATACGTTGAAGGTCAGTCATGTCATAGTTTGGAAATTAGGATACTTTATTGGAATATTATTAAAAAAATAAATTTAACTTTAACAGCAATAGAAACGTAAAAAATCGTTCTAAGTAAAAAATATAATATGATATTAAATGTGATACAATATGATATTTAAATAAAACGCTACCCTTTCTAAAAACATATTCATTATAAAACTGGATAAAATTATGTAAATATTTTTTTACATATAAATGCTTATTATTGACTGCTGCTACACATATCTTCTATACAATAATGTAGCAGTTCTTAAAATAGTAGAGCTATGCTCATTTCCGCATGAATGGGCTGCTATACTGCTACATTTTAGCATTCGCTGTATATATGGTGACCACCTTCTAACATTCTGTTCATGTTTTCCATCTGGCAGAATAGAGTTACTTTGGCAGGCTCATACGTAAAAAAAGTTCTCGAATGAAACCTACATAGTAGTTATGTATCAAATTATTATTTTTTTAACTTGTAGGGTCAAATTCCATAAATATCCTATGGGTGATGAAATATTTATTTATTTATTTAGTTATATAAACTTCCTTCAAACATATTTTGAATATTAACATGTGAAATATACTTAAATTAAAAAAAGAAACAAAATACTACATGTAGGCTATGATGAATCAGATACATTTAAACTGGCGCAATAATTACACGCAATTATTTAGAAACATGATGCCTTTTCCTACTGTTACAATAAATTTTCAATGTGTCAGCATCTAAAAAATTAGCATTAGTTTATCTCGGAATATATAGACAAACTGTCCAGATTTCATTGTTTGTCTCTATATCCCCGGAAAGGTCAGGAGGTGATCAGATAACTAACAAACTGACATTATTCAGCATACTGAACCATCACACCATTGGAATATATATAAATAAGCACATCTCTACCTATATAAAGTACACAAGTAAACTCCACATCTCTGAAATACGAAATATACTATTTAGACTCATTCATGTTCCTAGCCATTATTATTCCCAAGATGTTACACAGACAGTTTTACCACAGACTGGCATTAGACCTCCGCAGGGTATTAAGCGCTGCTAAACTCCATACTCCACGCTGATATTTGAGACTCTTTACAATAAGTATATTCCTATAAAAGTTTTCATTCTTCTTCGTACTCATTCAACACATGAAATTGCACGCAATTTCGTTAAATGTGTAGGCCACTATGCTCCAACATGCAGAGTGATGTAATACTATTATTGTGTCACTCAATCACTTGTGCACAATAACAGCATTTTACTGTATTCTATATTCTCCTCTCTATATTCCCGAAAGGGTAGTAGGGGTGGTATTTAGCACCCATAATTTATATTTTGCAGATGACAACTTTAAGTCGTTATGTAATAAGTAGGTTTGTCTGTAGGAGTTGAATAGGCACAGTTTCAGTAATATAGAAGAAAAGAGAAAAAACCATTTTGCTTTAGTGTTAGGTGGGTGTTAGTTAAGTGTGATTTCAAGGTCGAGTCGGCGTTAATGTTTCAGAAATATTTCGTAGGATTGTTTAAATTTCTAGTTTCTTACAGTACAGCTTTTAACAGTTCAGACTATTTATAATATAATATAAAATATATAGCTTCCTAACGACAAAATTACGTTTTTCCAGTGACAGGCTCATTGCAACGTTTAAATATTACTCGAATGTCGCACTGTTGAGCAATTTCAGTAATTTTATCGTTTTGAACTGACAACGTTGTTTAGAGTTATAGAGAATCAATGATCTGCGTCTATAGAACCACTCAGTTTGACGCCATTGTAACCGACTGTACGAAACAATATTGTTAATGTAAGTTGAAACATTTTTTATAAACAATATTGAATATTAATGATGTAACATTTTATGTATCATCCGATTGTGCTTTGACGTCATTTAAAAAATAGCTCTTGCTTTTACACTTAAATGAGTGTTAATCCAGAAACTTTAAAAGATAAGTGATCTAGCTGGTGTAGGTAGAGCCCCAAAAGATAGAGGGAGGGTAGAGTTAAGTTCACACATATACTGGACCGTCCCGGTGACTGTGTTCGGCGTTGTGATTAGTCCGTACTGATTTCTTCATAACAACGTGACCATCGAGTAGAAGTGACATAAACTTACACTGCACTCATATGCTCTCTGAAAAAGAGCTTCGTGTAAAGCACCGGCAACTGTCATCTATAAACATATGTCTATGGGTAACCAGTAGACCCTTCAAGTTCTTACATAATTATTTAAGAGTATTTTTACTTAAATTAGGTTCGCTTCTTAACATGCCTATATTGTTGAATATTTATTAGCTGTCAATAATAATGACGGACTGTCAATAAAAGAGAATTAATATACCTTCATACATATCAAATAGTTTATTGTTACTAAAACAACTGCTCACATTTTAATAAAGTCTTTGTGCCTGCTTAGTACGACTTGCAATTCCTCAAATATTAAACCTTACTTGAGAGTTTTATGTCCAAGCAAATGTAACAGAACGCTTACTAACTTATTTTGCTCAACATAAAATAGTTTTATGCAGTAATAGCTATATAGAATTAGACATCTTTAGGTCAACTGACAAAATATCATTATTCACAGACGTACATTTTATAATTAAGAGAAAATAGTTTAACTATTAAAGTCAAATAAATTTTTTGAGATATAATTCAACGAAGAAAGAAAAAGAGATGCTACATGTAGGCACGATGAATCAGAAACGTTAAAACTGACGCAATAATTATGTGCAAAGGTGGTGCTTGTTCTTATTGTTTCAATTAATATCAATGTATCAGCATATGGGAAGGCTCCATTAGCTTATCTCGGAATCTGTGGAAAAACTCAGTCCAGATTTAATGGTAACGCCTCTATGTCCCCGCATGAAACGGACACAAAGTACACCGCGGGTGTACTTTGTGTCCGTTTCATGTATATTTGTAAAGATCCCCGTGACACAAGAATGTATATTCCTAAAGCGGGAGTTGTCTTTCTTAAAAAAAAAAAGGTCAGCAGGGGGTTAACTAAGTTCCCAAAAGTAATTCCTTATTCAGCTGACTGAATCATCACACCATTGGAATATGTAAACAAACACATCTCTACACATACAGAAGTATTATAAATTAATAAAACGCAATTTCATTAACATAAGTAAGCTCCACATCTATAATAAACGATATGTTTTATTTAAGACTCATTTATTATCTTCCTAGCTTATATTATTCCCAGGAATATTTGAGGTCGGTTTCTAGTTCAACCAGTTTTGAGGCATGGACTTCCCAATAACTATTACCATAGACATTGATGATAACCGGGACCAACGGCCTAACGTGCTCTGAAAGGCTGGGTATGAAGAACTGCTAACGTCTCCACTCCGGGCTGCTGTATAAAACTCATCACAATCAGTATATTATTATAAAGGTTTGATATTACTGCATAATGATTTAATACGAACAACACATCTTGGAAGTCACCGATTTAAAGTGGAAGATGTATGTTCTCGTACTCATCGCTTCGGTGCTTCCTTCCTGTGCTGAGTGGTCAAAACCTGGAACTCACTACCAGCGCACGGGATTCCTTCCCACTATGATCTCGGGTCTTTTAAGCGGGGCGTGAAAAAGCATCTCACCAGGCCGCTATAGTGAGGGTCACCATGCTGCATTATCCTTCTTCGCATTGAGGATGGTGACCACCACTCTTGGATTCTGCTCGTGCTTTCCATAAGGTAGGGCAGATTCATTTTGGCAGCTAATACATGAGAAAAATATGTCAAATTGCACGCAATATCGTGCAATGTACAGGCAACTGTGTTCCAGCATGCAGAGTGATGCAATATTATTATTGTGTCTCTTAATCTCTAAAGCAACACTATACTGTTACAAAAGCAATGTTTTACGTTATTCCCTTACAAAGTGAGTAACAACTTCTATTAGTTGATTGACTGACCTGCAGTCTCCTTTTTATATACCCTAAAGGGTAGACAGAGTTGAATTATATATCAATATTTTTATTTTGCTGATGACTACTTTGAGTCCTTATAATGTATAATTAGTAGGGAGTATGTCTGTTGAGACTAATTTTCAACTTATTTTTTTTTAACTTTTCAATTTTTTAAAGTTAGGAGTTGAATTGGAAAATCGGGAGTGTGATAAAATAAAAGGGAAACAAAATTGTTTAGGTATATAAAAGGATTGGAAACTGAAGAATCAAGCTTAAGCAGGTGATATTTTTTTTTGATAATTTCTTAGAATGGTTTCAATATCCATTTTCCCCATACTTTATTTTCCTTAAGACTCTTGTTCAGAGTCTTATTAACATAAATAGTGAGTCATGTATCAATAACCGTGGGAGAGCTACGCTTTGTTATGAATACGCCCCCTCAACCGTAAAACCAGTGTGAAACAGCGCATGCGGTGTGTTTCACCTAGTGGGTGAGGATACTGCAGGCCCATATCCCAAAACCCAACCCCATCCCCTCCCCATCCTCCAAAGGCCGGCATGGCACTTGTGACGCCTATGTTGTTGCGGGTGTCCATGGGCAGTAATCGTTTACCATCAGGCGATACGTATACTCGCTAGCTTCCCATTATTTAAAAAAAAACTGAACCGATGCGCATCCTAACTACAAGATTTCGTTTTCCAGCGACGGACTCATTGTGACGTATAAATGTAACTTGAAGGTAGCAGCGTCGAGTTATTTCATTAATTTAATTATTCTAATATTACATCATTGCTTATAGAGGATCACTAGTCTGCTTATATGTATAGTGTGCGTATATATGCTATACGTTCACTCAGTTTGACGCCATATAAGAAACAATGTTGATGAAAGTTGAGACATTTTTGTAAACAATATTGAACAATAATGGCGCAATATTTTATGTATCATCCAATAGTGCTTTGACGTCATAAAAAATAACTCTTGCTTTTATAGTTAAATGAGTAAATCCAGAAGGTTAAAAATGTAAGTGATCTAGCTGGTGTAGGCAGGCCCTCAAAAGACAAAGATTATCCGGATCTGCAGTGTATTGACGGGAGTTAAGTCAATATGTACTCCATCGTCATGGTGATAGCGTTCGGCGTTGCGATTGGCTCGTACTGATTTCTTCACTTGCAGCAACTGTAAAATTGTTATAAACTCACAATACGAACGCTCTCTGAAAAAAAGCTTTGTTGAAAACACCCGCGACTATCATCTGAATATCTAAACATATACCTAAGGATCAACTGCACTACATTCTTCCTCGACCAATAAACGTTTTAGAATGTTTTTACTGATTTTGGGTTTTCTTCATAACATGTATATATTATGTAAAATATATTTAACCAAAGGTCATATAAATTTCTTTCTTTGCACACTGATTACATAGAAATAAAATTACACGAAACCCTGCCGGTTGCGATAACTAGTAGGGCTAAATTTTACGCGGGAGAGCCATGCTTCGGTATGCATGGGCTGGCTCAACCGGAGTGATACCACGGCCTCACAGAAAACCGGTGTGAAACAGTGCCTGCGGTGTGTTTCACCGAGTGAGTGAGGATACCGGAGGCCCATAATCCAACCCTTCCCCTCATCCCGCTCCTCATCCCCCAAGGCCGGTAACGCACTTGTGATGCCTCTGGTGTTATGGGTGTCCATGGGCGGCGTCAATCGCTTACCATTAGGCGATACGTCTGCTCGTTTTTATTATTATTCCATAAAACAAAAATAAAACTGCTCGATTTCAGACAGGATTAAAATAAAAGAATAATATTTTCATACATTTATTATAGATTCAAAACACAATCATACCTACAATTATCGCTACTGTAACAATTGTCATATATTGTACAATACTATTAAAACGATTAAGATAGCATATCGGTATTAGACTATGCTATAAGTAAGACATTCTTCATTAGGTATTAACATTAAAATTACAAATATTTTTTTTATATAATTCGTGGCAAACGAGAGTACGTATCGCCTGGTGATAAGCGATTATCGCCACCCGTGGAAACCCGTGACACCAAAGGTGCCGCAAGGGCATTGCCGGGCTTTGGGGAAAGGAAAGGGGGAAAGAGAGAGGGGTTGAGGTATGGGCCTCCGGTATCCTCACTCATTCGGTGAAACACACAGCGCAAGCGCTGTTTTACACCGGTTTTCAGTGGTACCACTCCGGTCAAGCCGGACGGCATTCATCATTAATCCACCTAGGAATATTTACATGCGAATGAATAGGCTAACTATTTAATAGAATTTTAGCTTAGGAATATGACTTTTAATGTGCGTTCTTATTTTTATTAATATTGAATCATTTGCACATGTGTATTGCGCGTTATTGAGATTTTGTGCAATCTCAGGTAAGTTAATTCTCGTGTGGATAAAACATTTTATTTAAATTTTTTAACTAACTCGTACTTATCAAGTTTTTTAAAACTTTAAAATACTACATGGACTTTTTGTGTAAGTAAGTACCTTTGCACTGTAGTGCGCAAATGAATAACGGGGTTCCCGGGGATTTCCAGCTCATGTGACGGAGCGCTTTGTGGTTTCGGTATCGAATAGCTTTGATTCGTGACATACTAATTTACCCTTACACCTGGTAAACTGATGAGCTGTTTCGTCCAGTTCTCCCAAAAATTACTATATCGAAGATAATATAATCTACGAAGAATTTTAAGAATAATAGATTTACACCAGTATGAAAGGAAGTATATAAATACTTTCTTTAAAATTCCAAAGCATTTATGCAATTAAGACACTAAGTGACATTTATGAACGTTAATTTGAAGCTACCATTAAATGTCATATCTCTTGGGCCTTATTGCATGCCGTGTGTCTGTTTTTTGCAAATGACCCTAAGGTGTATCTGGTGATAGCAGACGTATCGGACTATAGGCAACAGCAAGAAGATATAGACCAGGTAGTACAGTGGAGCAATATCAGTAGACTGAAGTTTAGCATAGCTAAATGCGGACTTATGAACCACAGCCGGGATAGGACGCTACTGCGCAACACATATCACATGGTTGGTGCGTTGATCCCGTGCCGAAACAGTATCAGCGATTTAGAAGTAGAAATGGTGTCCGAGTTAAAGTTTCCTAATCATATAATTACTATATTATTATGCAGTAAATAACTTTCAAATTAGGTTTTTTTTATGTTTAAGCTGCCTAAATGACTCTGCCCTGCCTGATGGAAAGCATGAGCAGAATCCAAGGGTGGTGTTCACCATCCTCAGTGCGAAAAAGAACAGTGCAGCATGGTGACCCACACTATGGCGGCCTGGTGAGATGCTTTTTCACGCCCCGCTTAAGTTAGTTTCATAACACGTGTGCGTGTAACGGTGGTAGAGGTCTTGAACAATGCTTTCGTTCGCAAGCACCTAGAAGTGACAGTCTAGTATAACTTGGAATTTCATGAGGCTAAATAAAGTTTCATCAGAGGCATATCTAGCCCATGAATCGCCCGTGTGCAATCACTTCTCTAGTGCCTTCAGTAAGTATAACGTCCTCCCGTAAGTGCGCATATCCATTACTTTATTCCTACGTTACAAAGAATACTCGCAATATCCACTAATGTTCACCAGCTTATTTGTCCTCGACAAGGTTGGATAGGTATAGTATGTGTGGAGGAATGGGTCACATATTCCCCCAACACAAAGGGAAGATCCTCCGACCAGGCAAGGTGATCATGCCTGGCGGGCCACTACCCAACGGTTGATGTTGGGAAGTTGTATATATGTTAATCGGCGCGAGAACTTCTGTTGCACGATGCAGGAATGGCAGCTTCTTTGTGCACTACGTTACTCCGTAGTTCAGTGTATCTTAGGTGGATGGCGTTGTCATATATTTATATTGACGCTGTATGTGGAAGTCGCCACAGTAAGTATATACGTGCGCCTGAGTGTGCGGCGCGACGTATTGGCGAGCCCCAGTGATTTAATGACGCGTTGAGGATTGCGGCTGTCGCGCCAGACGATTATATGGGCGAGCCCCAACCCGCCTCTTAGCGTTTCTGTGACGCAAGCGAATATACTTCGGTATGCCCTTTATGTCATATGCCATAAAACTTATTAATCCTTCAATTCATATCGCTATATAATTACAACCTGCCGAGCTTTGTCAATTCAAGTGTTAAGTTATCTCAATAAAATATTTTTAGAAATAAGTATATCAACAATTTAATAAATATTCAGCATTTCAATTTTTATTTAACATTTTGTTTATTACATTCAATTTAAAATGCTGTACAGTCAGCCAGCCCACTGCCACTTAACTTCACTTCATTATTTGAATAAGTTGCTTTTAATAAATATACCTAACTACCATCAGAACATTATGATACAGACAATTGATTTTTTTATTTAATTATTTTAAAATTATTAATAACAATACAAATAATAACAATAAGTGTGATTATAAATAATAATGTTCATTTTATTTTTTTATTTTTTTTTAAATCTTTTATTATTTTTAAGGAACTTTTGAACACAGTTCATGCCAGTTCCATCTTAACCTAAACATATAAATATTTAACAACAACAAACAAGGAACATTTTTTTTAACCGAGCTTATATCTACTACTGCTTAAGTAACTATTTTAACCTATTATATAATCGTAAGAATATCAACATTATGTCGATATTTTTACGAGTGCATACAACATTTTAGCCTCACGTGACGTAGGTCTTGATAAGACGTTAGTAAATGCACCTAGATCTAATTTATTTACATTTAATTTCTTAATAATTATATTTCTTTCAGCTTCGTTTCTGACACATTCCATTAAACGGTGATGTACATTCTCAACCATATTACAAACTTGGCAGTTAGGCGAGTTGACTTTTTTCATTAAGAAAGCGAAGCCGTTGAGTGGCATATGTCCAGATCGAAGCCGGTGGGCAGTAACCAAAACATTACGATTTAAATCATAATTATTAAACCATGGGAAGCGAGGAGGTTCATTTTGTATAATTTTATACCAAATGCCTTTACATTTACATATATCATCAAAGTGAGTTTTCCACTCATCGTAACAATGTTTTTTGAATTGTGATAATATTTCCGAATAGATAGGTAAAATATAAATTTGAAGACCCGAAATTGCAGCTCTTTTCGCTAGTCTTTCTGCCTCTTCGTTTCCCTTTAGTCCGATATGTGAGGGTACCCATTGCAATACAATATGTACATTGTTCCTTAACAGAACACACCTCTGTGTCCGGCGGCGCATCGAGCCAAATGCTGGAGAGCGCTTTTGCTATCCGTAATAATTACAACGTTAGACTGCTGTAAATTATTTGCGTAAGAACACTTCAGACACTATTTTATAACAGCTGTTACTTTTAGTTACAGGATCATAAAAGGCTGCACCTGTCTCGGTACTCTTTGAGCCGTCTGTAAACAGCTTATACCACCCTTTATACACTTGATTTAGTTCTAGCAATACATCATTTCTTAGACAATTATTTTACACCAAGTAATTACAAAACGATTTAAAACTGGGAAATTTGCATGTACAAGTGACGGTATTTACATAGATTTCAGATGGTGGTCTGTAACCTATTGAAAACGTAATAAGTAGTATATTAACTGTTTGGCCCCCTTTATTGAATACCAGACGTTTTCAAGAACCTATCCCTAGTTAATACAGAAGATCTTATAGATTTTTTTAAATATGCACGATTCAATATTTTCATTAATAAGCAGAACCATTTTCTTTTCTTGTTTTTTGACAAGTCTTATTAAAAAAATAGAACGATCATTTTCATTAACCTACCTTTAGTTAAAACTAGAGATAGATTATTGAAAATGGTACGTAATAAATAAATTCTTATAGCTAACTAGACGGCGAACCACTAAATACCCACTTAGTGGCTAAATACAAGGAAACTGGTAATAAACGAACTGGAAACAATAAATATTAAAATTATAAACCGCAATAAACTATAAAGTGTTTTGTATACTAACTTACTCGTAGAATTTCGTTGGCGTTTCCAAAAGGAATATTTTTTGCAAGTTCTTGTCACATTTTTATTATCCATCATCATCATCATCTCAACCTATATGGTCGGGTGGATATGGACATCTACAATTTCATTAATGCTCAGTTTCTATCGAAAATATAAGAAATTTCCAATTTGATCAAGAAGTTTCTAAGATAACGGGTTAAACCTAATAATAAAAGCGGCTTTTCCAATATTGTTATAAGCTTTTATCTGACTGCTTTGCTAATGAAAGTAAATATTAAATAAAATATCAATTTTCTCTCAAATAACTAAAATGCATTCTTTATTGAAAATATCTTGAACTGTGTAATGTTTAATAATATGAAATACCTATTGACATTCAGAAGGCACTTGATCAATCTTGACTTAAGATGTAGCATTTTAAGTTAGCCAATCATAACGAGCTGCATGCTGTATATAAATAAACACAGTGAAGCGAAATTAGACACGCCTGTGCACTCAGCGTTGCATCAGCACGCCCCGCCTTCGTCGCTGCGAGAAACTGAACTCACAAAACATGTCTCACTCAGTAATGAACTAAGAGACATTACCACATAACAAAAAAAACTTTCAGTGAACTCACTGGAGTTTCTTGTCGGTTCTGCTCTGTATGAAATGGCGTTTTGGTATCAAGCAACTAATTGGTAATGTGTTTAAGTGCCTAAAAAAGCTTAATTGAAATAAAATCCATTTAATTTCACAAAATAAAAATTTTAGCTATTTTTTTTACACATTATAGTAATAATGCTAATTTCCACAGCTTACAAGCCGTCTGATCTCAAATGTCGTCCAAATCACGGCGTCCAATGCAATGACCAGCAGTTGCACGCAGAAGGTGATACACTTGATTTCGTGTTACTGGCGCGACTAATGTGGTTTTTGGTACGGGGCGAGTGCCCCGAAGGCCACAGGAGGGGCGGTGATGTCGTCGGAACTTACGCTCTGAGCGGGGTACGCTTGAATGAGAAATAAAATCTCAAAATAAGCCCTATAGTAATACAAACCTGTCTGGCTAGCGTGGTTTAGTTGGCAAATCCTCCTTTCTAAAGAGATGCTAACATCCAGCAATGCACTGTAAAATACTGTTGAGGTTGTGTAATAGAGCAATTGACAGGTTCCTTAAGGTGATAGAATCAATATTTTAAATGTAGAGAGAGACTGGTGAATTCAGGAATAGACTGTTTAACAGAAAAAGATAGTTTTATTAGCAGTTAGATAAGAAAAGATAGATAATTTTACTATGTTAAAATGGTATATAGAGATATATTGCACTTTTGATTTTTATTTTATTACATTCAATATAAAATAATGTGTCCTTAGTAAGACTATGTTAATACAAAAACTTCGTGGTTACAAAATAAGTTCTAACTAAAACTAACTCAGGTTTTTGAGCTCATGAATGCCTTTTTAGTTTAGTCTTAACTTAATGAATATATTCTGTTTTTCGTAAAGAGTATTTGATGGAACAAATTTCAAAAAATCTAGATCACATTACAAAAATACAGATTTTAGAAGCTTAGGATCACAAGTTTGAAGACTAAGCCTGTAATATTATTATTTTTATTTAAACGGTTAAACATTGCACACTATTTTGTATTACAATACAAAAGTGACAATAAAACTGTATGCTTAAAATTAAATAAAGAGATAAAAGTTAATACATAATCATACATTTTGACATGTAAAATTAAGTTTATACACTGTTTACCGATACACAAAAGTGTACTTATTTTTAGATGAATAAGCGTAGTAATTCGTAATGTTTACTTTCTTATAAATAAATGTTTTACACAGTATTAAGTTATAGTATGGAAGTTAATATCTCCGAAAGCACAGGCATTTTATATTTAAATTTTGTACTCATTTATTTTTAAACATTTCTTTATTTTATTATTAACTATTAATGTTCAAACCAAAGAAAATATCTGCTGATGGGAGTGCAAAGCCATAATCTAATTTCAATTAGCATTAAGGTACTCTATAACTAACTTAACTCGTAACTTTCTTCTCTTTGTCGTCTTAACTTTTCTTAAAATGACGAAAATGATGATTTCTTCTTAACTCTCTTTTGACTAGCTTATCAGTGAAGTAGAAGAGAGTTTGATCCCTAATTTGTGTTTTTGCTGTATCTGATTACTCGTCGTAGTCTCCTTCAATTAATTGTTTATATCTAAAACAAATTAGAATTATCAGATATTACAATAACATTTGAATTACTGCAGTTGAATTGAAAAACAAAACATAACTGACAAAACATAAAAAGCTATTCGTGTATATATGAATTTATGTCAGTTATATTTAGTTGTATGTATGGTATATATAAGTTCTTGTATGTATGTAGATTAGCTTGTCTATATTACTGGTATTTATGTATTGCCAGATTTGATATTATAATACTTTTTTTTCTTAGAAAATGGATCTACTTCTTGTCTTCTCTGCATCACCCGATGGTAGACTGGTAGAGAATGTCTTAGGCATTAAGTTTGCCAATGTACCTAAAGTGCATGATGTATTAAATAAATAAATAAAAAGCTAAACTACTCATAAACTGTTAGTACGACTTATTTATATCGAATACAGTATGAATAATACTATTTTATGAAGATGTTCGCTTGAGAAACTGATTAACGCTTAATTATAAAATGGTGGTCAATAATAATAAAAACCTCACACGTCTAATGCATGGTTGTTTGAGCTCTCATTAGGCAAAACCTGCACTTCAGCAGCTAACACTGCACAGATTAACGTGTAAATGTTAGAACCGATAACCCTGTTCATCACAAATTAGTCTTGCGTGGGAATCGTTTAACTCACAAAAAATGGGGTTAATAATTTATAAAATAAATTACCTTTTATAAGTGAGACATCTTCTTTTGTAAAAAACTCTCCCTCTAGAGCACCCTCCGGACCGGATCAAATGACGTTTCGTCCGAGTTAAAACTTTGCTTGAACTAAAACCAGATACTGGTTCACTTTTATGAACAGCTTCAGTCTGCAGTCCAGTATGGCTGATTTTTAGTTCTTGGGAAATGGGAAATGCACATACCAAGAAAATAAGGCACAAGAAAAATACTAGCGAAGCTTTGGCTAACATTTTTGCAATAGTTGCTTACCGGACGCAACGACGGTCAAAAGAAAACTAAAGTTGGCATTCCTCGTAAACCCAATATATATACCCATGCAAAGTTGCGTAGAGGAAAAATTATTGCACAACTAGCTAGAATGACAGTGCGACTTGTGACGTCATTGTTGCTTGCTAAGCATAGGGACACTTGCATTCGATGATGTATTTGAACTAAAAAATACTGGAATGTGAATATGGGTAAAATTTCAGGTTTGTTATTGATCGACCATTTTGAATATGTAGGTAGAGAAAGATTACTCAATTTTTTCAAAGATGTCATATAAAATAAAATACATAAGAAACAGCTTTTATCACATACAATAAAATATTTTAAAGAGTATCATAATTCACTTATTGGCTTCTTTAGTAGACAGTTAATAATAAGTTCTCGGTGTATAAGATTAAGTTGTAGAGCAAACAGCATACTGCGATGGCCAAACCGGCTTTCACCGGTTTCACCAAATGAGGGAGGATACCGGAGGCCCGTACCTCAACTCCTCTCCCTTTCCCCCTTTCCTTCCCTCAAAGACCGGCAATGCCCTTGGGGCACCTCTGGTGTCACGGGTGTCCACGGGCGGCGATAATTGCTTATCACCAAGCGATAAGTACACTCATTTGCCACATATAAAAAAAAATAATTTGTAATTTTAATGTTAATACCTAATTAAGAATGTTTTACTTCTAGCATAATCTAATAGCGATATGCTATCTTAATCGTTTTAACAGTATTGTACAATATATGACAATTGATACAGTAGTGATAATTGTATGTATAATTGTGTTTTGAATCTATAATAAACATATGAAAAATATTATCCTTTTATTTTAATCCTGTCTAAAATCAACACGGCGCAGAAATTACACCCAGATATGGTAGAGTATCCGGCCTGGGGGGAGCTGAGGCTTGATCTCGTGATGGCCATCGGGATGAAGTTTCTTTCGCTGAGTAACGTGATTGTGGCCATGTTGCGGAGCGAAAGCGCGTGGAACTGCGTCGTTTCTTTCTGCGAACAAGTTATGCTTGCCAAAAAGACGGTGGAGCGGAACCTAGAGAGGTTTAGAATAGAACTCTCCCGGTCCGCCAGGCCCGGGAATGGAGCAATTATCAAAGACGACTCGGGCGCCGGAGCTTGTAAAATTATCTCCGTTCTCCATAAGCGCAAGCCTGGGTGTGACAGATGAGGCCCTCTGTCGCTCTAACAGAAGCAGGCTTAGAGGGCAGCAGCGTAGACATCGGGGAGTCATCTAAAAACCTTAGGTAGCCCGAGGTACGTTGGGGTTCTAGGGTTTTCATTCCTAGGGTGCACCTGATTCCCCGGTTCCTAGTACACGAGACGGCGTGCGGTTTTCGTCGGTTCGAGTCCAACATGCCACCGGTGACGAATGGGAAGAAAAAGATCAAACAGCATAGAGTCGCACTAGTGTAAAGGAGGAGAGATTTACACACTTGAATAGCTATAGAACCATTGGTAGATAGCGTTTTCTGTGAGAATAATCTCACTGAAAACGGCTGACTACAATGGGACCAGTGAATCATGGGACACTGCGGTGGAGCCTGTTCATTTGTGCTAAAACACGGCTCTTCTATGGTCAAGGATGTAATCTAATGTAGTTGTCTTAATATTTTATTTATATGAAATATAGTTTAATAGTACGCGTGGCTTTATACCCGCAATTTAATAAATCGTCATCTTATACTGTAATGGTGTAAGATTGTTGATGATTCATTATTGCAATTGAACCATTTTTATGACACTCTTGTAATACAATGCAACATATTTATTGATGCAATATTTAGTAATGCTGTGACGCAATATCTTAAAGTTTGTATCACGTTAATATAGCGCAAGTGTGCATGGTAAAAAGTTAATAAGGAGAAAAATAAAACAAGAAACTGAAAGATATATTTTAATTTTTACTCTATCACAATTTAAATAGGCATACGTATTTAAAAAAAGAAAATATAATCGAAAACAAACAAATAGTGTCTCATTTAATTTAACAATCACAAATGCTACTAGTAAGGATAATAGTTTAAAACAATAATTGTAAGTCTCTTCGTCAAGTAGATACTTCATTCTCATTTCATACAATTTCTAGATTTTTTTAAACATATTGGATTAAATTTTTAAAATACTTAATGTTAACACAAATATTTTTTTGAATAGCTCACAATAATTTAGGCGACAAGTGGTTGTGAAAAGGGTTCTTACCAAATAGTTGTTGTTCTTGTTTCATATCAGTCTACGGTCCTAATTTAAATATTCTAAGTGGTGTCAGATATGTATCGCTAACAATGTGTTTACAGTAAATTGCATAAGGCTGTGCAATAAGAGATTCTTTCTTTGTATAAAATAATGTAGCAGTAATAATTTAGCAGTTTTAGTAAGTTAGTAAACATCAAATTTGCCTGTAAAATTTACTTTATTACTCCAGCTTAAAAATTAAAGGTAAAAAATTAAATAAATCATCTGCATATGATGAATTGATAAATTACAATCATTGTTTTTATCATTTTTTATTATACCTTTTACGAAAATACTATATATAACAAAGGAATGATACAAAGTTAATGATGACACAAGCAACTACTGCCAAGCTACAGTATTTTTCACAGCAACAATTTAAATTTACTTTTTATAACATTTACTATTTAGTTTTAGTACAACCGCTTGAGTTCATGTAGCAATAATTGTCAACTATTCACTGGTTACTGGGATCGATTTTATTATTTTTTCTTTCTGCATCTTCCTCTTCGTTTTGACATTCCTTGGATTTGTTGTTCCTAAACAAAAATTAAAACTGTTAAAAATATTGCGTGATCATCGTCCAACTCTTATCACTTTGGTACTTTTGAGTACTCTGTAGAACAATCATTTGTTATTGATCATCATATTATTGCAGGTATTAAAGGTAGTAGAGCCACCCTGATATCAGCGCGAGCGGACAAGCCCAATGAAGCAGTAGCATCTCAATAAGACACCATAGTGTAGGTCATCATACTGCATTGTTCTATTGTCTGCATACATAATGAGTATACTGACCACCAGCTTGGCTTCTGCTCATGATTTCCATCAGACAGATTAGAGCCACTTAGGTGGGCTCATATATAAAAATATAAACATATTATTTTGTGCTAATTTGGTTTTATTCCGATACACATATAAATAGTGCATAATCATATTAAATCATTTAAAATTGTAATCAATGTTTTAAAACTTAAAATAAGTAAATTCTATATATTGAATCGATTAAAGTATAAAATACTTTAAAAATATCTTAAATACATACTTACTTTCGACCACAAATACAATAAATGCAAAGTACAACACCGATGCCAAGAAGAACCACTGCGCATATGCCTGCGAGTGTTTCAAATTCAGAGAAAAAAATTTCTAAGAGGTGAGAACCAGGAATCCTTCCACTTTTCCCGATTGTAGCGGAAGAGTCACTCTCTTCTTCCGTAAATGTTGTCTCAATCGGTAAAGGAGTTGTCTTAGGTACTGGATAGGAATTGGTTTCTGTAATTTTATATGTCTTTTCTACATTCGCACTGGTCACAATCTCTTTCATTTTTGTAACTGTAGATTTTGTGTCTACTATTGCTGCAATCGAGGTCACATTCACTGTACCAAGTGCTACTTGGTCAGCTCCTGTTGTTGATTGTAACACTACTTGATTCAAATCTGCCATAACGGGTGTCTGTGTCCCTGCGTGTTTCTGATTAGTTTCCAACGAGACATGTTCTACATTCAGGGTTGTTTTTTCTGCTTCCTTGGATGGAACCGATTCTGTGTTATTATTTAGTGCTATAATATTTTTTAATTTTTGTACTTCAGGCTCCTTTACAATATTTGACTGTGATATAGAAGACGTCGTTTTTGTTTCCGTAAATGTTGTTTTAGGAATCACAGACTAATCTGGGTTTGATTCCAGTACATGTGGCTCTTGTTGTACTCGCAACGGTGTTGATGTAGTGGTATTTATTGCTAGAACTGATGCTGATTCTATCCCTACATTAGGTTTTGATTTTTGGGTTGATGATGTCATACGTTTTGGGTCTGTTTCTACAAGGCTTGACGGTACTTTGATTGTAACTTTTTTAGGAATAACATTTGCTTCGGCATCGGAGAATTTTGATTTCACTACTGTCTTCAATGGTTTTATATTAAGATTTGGTTCTGTAACAACAGTTGTTTGTTTTGTTCCTGAAAGGCTTGACTCATTGAAGACTGTGCTTGGTTTCGTTGTCACATTTGGTGTAACTAGAGCTACAACCGAAAGATCTACATTCTTCTCTTCATTTTTGTCCTTCTGTATTGTGACTTTCGTTGTCTTATGTGCGCCGGTTTTAGTAGCAGTAGTGATGAAATCGTCTTCTAATCTGAAAATAAAATTACTAGTCAATACTGGAGACGTATGGCCAAATACAAATATCGCCTGTGAGAAATCCGAGCCCAGCTACAAAATTTATATAATTTCTACTATAATGTCTAACTACTCTATCTATAGTGAACATAATTTTACAGCAGAAAAACCATAATATTATTATCACTACCAGCGTTGACCTGTTTTTTAAAACGCAAAGACAATTAAGGTCTTAGAACTCTCTGAACTCCCAAAGAACATGAATTAACTGTTTAAAAATACGTTTCCAAGAAAAAATAGACAATACCAGCAAAAAAATGGTGAGGCCTATGTCCAGCAGTGGACTGCGATAGGCTGATGATGATGATGAACAAAAAATGTATTATGTTATGACAAACTGTAATTTATTTTCATTTTTGAATGTGACAACAACTAACAAACTATAATACGAAGATAATATTTAGGAATAATAAACTATATGAATAATAAATTTACCGTACCAATCAAAAATCACATATAAAGAGTACTATATCATCAGTCAATCGGTGAGTTTCTTAAACACGCAAAAAGCAACTGAACATTTATGTAGTATGCATTAAATAGGTTCTATCTCTCACTTCTAAAAAGGTGTAAGTTAAGTTTCAGAATCATAAGTCTTTATTCTACATAGATTATATGAAACCACACTTAGGTACGTAGTTGGTGAATAATTTTACTGTAAACTTTAATCATGTCTTTGATTGATAAACAGTTTTCATCCTTTATTCGAAACTAGTGACGTACCTTATCATATATTTATCAAATAAATAACTATCTTAATTTCAAAATTCTTTAATATAGGTTATGAGTAACATCTTAGTAGATGATTGATTGATTGACCATATGGTTTGACGAGAACTGTCAAAGCAAAACTAAAAGAACTAAGATAATAATTATTCATAAAATTACAATACGAGGGAACACAAAGCACTTAGAAACGTATTAAAATAGTTTACTATATACATTAAAAATCATTGATATAAACTTCAAGAAATCCAGTAGTATTGGAGTAAAGTAAAGTAAATATAATTTAAATAAAAACTTACTCCTTAAAAGTTCTGCATCCGGTGAAGTAAAAAATCTTTCCAATAGGACAGCCGTGTCCTCGTGTGGTTTCTCGTCGTTTCCTCAATAAATTAATTATAATACTTTCATTGACCGTTTCAGTAGGAACACTCACATTTTTTGTAGATTTAAAATCACGATCAGTAGATGGAGAGTTTACGGCAGAAAATATAATGGATATTATGAGTACAAGTAAAATATTCAATGACACTGCCATTGATTGAATAAAATGCGTGTGATGTGCAGAAACTCTTTCGAAAAGTGTACTTGATTCTTCTGAACTCGTCACAAAACAATGACACGCGTCCGTTCTAGGCGAGAGTTCGCGGGAAACTGATATTTTTTATCTGGCATATATTTATATATGTGTTGCATATTTATTGCTTCACATTTTTATTGTATTAGTTGATAATGCATCGATGGCCTTGAAGTTGATTAATGGCATTACGAGTCCATTATCCACTAACTTGATTTATATTAGTGAGTTATATATGAATATTAAAAATTGTATTTTATATTGACATATATTATTAAGATGTGGTTGTAATAGTTCATGATGTAAAAAATTACTATTCAACATTTCACGATGTTTTCCTTGCAACAATTTTAAGGCAACACCTAATGATTTTTGCGGTTTCAAAATGAAATTGTAATTTCTGCATTCGTTATAAAACAATCTATCTCTTGGTCTCAATGAAACCAGTAACTTATTTGTTCCTATTAAAACACTTCAAAAGCTCGTAAACCCTAGTAGAGGTTCGATAAGTTGTTTTTGCACATTGCAGTTTACAAAAAGTTATAAGTTAGGTATTTTGAGTAGGTATGCTTTCGTTTTAATGTGTATAAGTGTATAGGTACTACTACTAGGTATCTACTCGCATTTATATATGTTTGATACAATTTTTATTTTATCTGTTATTTTTTAGGTAGTTTTCATCCATAAATTGGATCTACCTCACTGCATATTCAACTTTAGATTTAGTGTTCTTTGTTCAGGGATTTAAGAGTTTTTACATTGGAATCCAATAAACATTAAAATATTTTAAGTACAGATTAGACTTAAATTGATTACAATATTTTCATTCGCCATTGCAGTGGGAACACTCACATTTTTTGAAGGTTTTAAATCACGGACACTGGGTGGAGAGTTTACTACCGAAAATGTAATGGATCTTATGAATACAACTAATAATAGGGGATTATACTGACTAATTAAAAAATCGAGTATCGTAATCCTCTCGGGGTTATAATACGATAATGAATAAAATAGAATAAACGATTATCCGTAATGGAAATAATCTTATTGCTCGTCTTTCGTCTCTTATCGCTTTTACAGTGTATGTAAAAAAGAAAGAAATACATTTATTAGTCATAATGACAAATAAATATTTAGCAATACTTAATAAAAAACAAAGAAAACTAAAGAAACAATATAAAAAAACAGTGAAATAATCTAATTATGTTACCAAAGGACCACAGCTCACATATACAATACAGCGGTACGAAGACTGCCGGGTCAGCTAGTTCATATTTAAGATTAATGGGAAACATAAAAGTCCAAACAGAATCATAAGTTCTAACATCTAACATCAAGTTAATAAACAGTTTAACGACACAGCTAACAAAGGCTTGCATTAAATAATGTCCGAATTATAAAATTATACTGTTATAAGTAACGATTCCAACCTCATATACATATTAAATAATATTAATATCTTGGCACCTGCCGCTTGTCAGCTTCCGGCTCTTCTTAGAAATATTGTTAATGATGTCTGTGCTCTTTTTATATAATGGTACCTCCAGCGTAATAAATCTTTGATGCTGCTCAATCCTTATATAATTGTGTGTTGATAATCATTAGAATTATTATAATAAACAATATTTAATATTAAGTTAAGTTTGGGAATTTAGTATTGAATGATCTAAATCACTATAGATGAAAGTTGCTGCAGCGGTACCAACAGTATAAACAAGTATTGGCTATATCTGTAGCTTTGCTATTGATAATAAATACAACGATCTAAGTTTTAATACTAGATTATCTTGTTTGATAATTCATTTGTGACAGATAGCTGTCATAGATTGCAACTTTATTAATTAAATTATTAATGAATGATTTATGTGAATTTGAAACTGAAATATTTTTTGAACGCACACAGCTAAAATCTGGTAATTAAAACTGGAATATTGATGATATAACTAACCTAATATATACGGTAAAAATGCTAACCATGAGAAGTGGTAGGTGGTACAAAAGTCCCATACAAATCTTTTCAAGTGCTGCTTTGAATGAATACCTTGCAGCTTTCTCAACACTGGATTAGTGGTGGTCAAAATTGTTTTACTTCAATATTTTTTTTAATTTGGGGACCTACTAAGATTCCTTCTTTAAGTGTAGCATCAGAGGGTTAGAAGAGATTGAATAGAAACGGTTTTTAAATATACTAAAGCATATCTATTTTTGTCAAGTGCTTTGACAAAATTAAAAAATATATATATGAGGGTTGAATCAGATTTTCAGCTTAATCTTCCAAGGCATATTATATTCACTCTTTGATTGAAAATACTCAGCATAACGATGAGTTTTGGTGAGGTAAAAGTAACTGTCTGTTAAAAAATCTCAATAAAGTAAATATCAACAATTGTTTAACAAAAATCAAATGACAAAATCAATCACCGCAATTTTTTTATGGAGTAGCGGCCGTAGCTGGCAAACGAGCAGACGTATCGCCTGATGGTAAACGATTACCACTGCCCGTAGACAAACGCAACACTAGAGGCGCCATAACTGCGTTACCAGCCTTTGGAGGATCGGGAAGAAGATGGGGGAGGGGTTGGGGTATGGGCCTCCGGTGTCCTCACTCGATCTGTAGAACACAGCGCAGGCGCTGTTTCACACCTGTTCTTTATGAGGCCGTGGTTCATACATGTTCATACTGCGGTCGATCCGGCCCATGCTTGCTGAAACGGGGCTCTCTCACGCTGAGCATCAGTTCAGAGCATCAGCATAATAAATCAGTTCTATAAATGGTACTAGGAAAATTAGAAATAAATCAAATTTCACTCTAAAATTTATGCTATTTTGATTATGACAATTAATCTTCATGATACATTATATTGGGTATTATATAGTTAACCTATTATCTTTTAAATCGGAAACTTAATTATCACGCATCGCCTCCGATTTGCGCATATAAAAGCAATCAAACAAAAAATACTATTCATAGTCTTGCGAAAGTACTGAAGAGAGATACATCTGTAAATTTCAAGTTATTTTTCTGATTTATTATAAAGTCTGTTATCATAAAAAGTAAGATTGTGCTCAATCAGATGAAATTTAAAGAGCATTCAAGTCCCGTTTGATATATATGAAAAAAAAAACAGAATATTGCTAAATAATGTAAGTTGGACTTAAATTTACTATAAAAAAAATCATTTATTTATTTATGAAATAAAAATTCATAAATATGCCTGTTAACATTGAACTAATTCATGAAATTAATTCAAGAATTATATCTTCCCAGTTGCAGATGTAAACGATATATCAAAAAGGAAATAAAAGAAAGAAGATATTTAAATATCTTTTTTATAGAATATGGGGCAAACGAGCAGACGTATCGCCTGATGATAAGCCATTACAATCACTCATGGACACCTGCGACACCAGAGGCGTCACAAGTGCGTTGCCGCCCTTTGAGGGATGGGGAGGGGAAGTGGTTAGGGTATGGGCTTCCGGTATCCTCAGTTTATTTGATCCTCGTTTTCTGTGAGGCCATGGTATCACTCCATTCGAGCTGGCCCATTAGTAACGAAGCGTGGCTCTCCCGTGGTCGTTCCATCCTATACAGTAGACTGAACTAATACTATCTCGAATCTGATTCCTGATAACGCCAACTATTTGATGGAAGTAACATTCCATACTGTCACTGTAATATTGATTGTTTTAGTTTTCATAATTGTAGCAACATGTGTACCCTCGTGATATGAATTGATTTCTCATGATTGACATTATTCTCACTGTTTTATTCATAAGGTATTTAATCTGAATATATGATTTGTCACTACAAAAAAACTTTCTGCAACTATTGATTTAGAATACTAAGTATGAGTAGTGTATTTATATTTTATGAACAGCTTTTTGTATAATATTTTATTATAATTTATCAGATGTTGTTTTTTGTTCATGACGAATCTATACAGTCGATCAGGAAGACTTCTTTTCGAGTATTTGTACATATTTCATGTTGAACTTTTACACTTTGAGGGCCAGTCGATCCATTGCGATCACTTCTACTGGTCGATGGGTTAGAGGTCTATCTTTGGCGTTATCAGAGCTATATATTTGTAATTAGACATTTTTTCTTCTTATTCTGCTCTATATAATAAATATTTTACTTGTAAATGATTACCATGATTTGAATTTATCGTTTACAAGTAAAATTAATCCTACTGAAGTTTAGGCGTCCATCTAGTCGAAAAGGATTAGAGATGTCTTGAGCCGTACGTGTCCGTAAAGTGTTTATTTACCACCAGGCAAATACTTTAGGTTGATCAGAACATGAACAATGTTCATGATAGCGGAATTAATGAATTATTTCTTATGACGCGTTAAGTAAACCGCGGGATTTGTGTATTTGGTGTACTATCTCTTATTAAATAACAAGAAGTTAATACATGCACTTGTGATGAAAGCCGTCCCTAATGGAAGTAGGGTGAGTTGTGAGCCCAACACAACGTCAGCAGAGCGCTTTAATTTGAGCAAATGCTTTAAGACATTGTTACATTAGAAAACTGTAAGGACTGAATTAATATTGCGTTTATTATTGTCATTAAAATAATTCATTTGTTAAGGAGTATAATATTAAGGATTATTTTAAGGTTTATAAATTTATGACTAAGCTAAGTTAAATGTGAGTATGTGAATGTTATTTATAGCTATTGTGAATTCAAATAGATTTATTTGTATTGAAACGTTGTGTATAAATAATATGACAAGTATAGCAAGTCCCAAACCCGCACTTGGCCAGCGTGGGGACGTATGGCCTTAACTCTCTCCTGAAAAGAGACCCCGAGTCCAGTAGTGGGACATTATGGGTTGTTCGTGATATAGCAGCACTGTTTTTATAAAAGCGAATAAAGAGTAGTTAATTAAACTCTTACATTAAATCGAACGAAGTTATTGCTAATTTGAACTAAACCATTTATTTAAATATGTAGTTCTTGTACGTTTTGTAGGTTAGACACAGTAACCTTCCTGCCACATTAAAAACAAATGATTGGAAAATATTTTATTAATTTACAACTATCTCCCTTTAGATCTAGGAGCCACGCCTTTGTCGGGGGATAAATAGTCAGACCTCTCTATTTCTTAGCATCTGTCTCACCCCTTGTTAAGCATCGATTCCTGCTTTCTCCCTCACTAATACAAAAGACAATAACATAATAGAAGCTATGTATAAAACTAAATGTGCTCGATGTAAGCCTTTGAAAGGAGGTTCTGTTCTACAACACCACACTGTCCAGACTATGTGTTATGTTTGTCATTACATTTTATTTGTACACACACACACATACACAGTACCTTCACATAAATTTTCATACTCACTTTTAACCAAGCTAGTTAAAAGTCATGAATTTACAGTGAAATAATGCTTAATACTACTCTCTAGCCAATAAATTAACTAACTATATTAAATGCAATATTAATTCAGTCTTACAGTTTTCTAATATAACATCAGTCTTTCATTCATCAGCATTTGCTCAATTTAAAGCGCTCTACTGACGTTGTGTTGGGCTCAGAACACACCCTACTTCCAACAGGGACGGTTTTCATCACAAGTGTGTGTATTAACTTCTTGTTGTTATTATATTCTTGTCGATGCCAAAAATTTTTCCAAGTAGGAACCACTTGAAATCTCTCAGATAAAATATATGAAGTCGTTGAGAGTTCTACCTCGAGGTAAATGTAACAGTACGCTTACTAAATTACTTTAACTAACATGAAATAGTTGTATGCATTAATAACTTTTTAGAATTAAAAAATGATGGAATATCATTATTAACAGATTTCATATTTAGAAAATAGACTTTGATATTAAAGGTTCGTAATAAATCATTATTTCACACAATATTTACTCACAATTATGTGTAGAGGTGGTGTCTGTTCTTACTGTTTCAATAAATATTCAATGTATCAGCATCTTGATAGGCTGTATTAGTTTATCTAGGAATCTATACACAATCTTAGTCTAGACTTCATTCATCATTCATTAGTCATTCATCATTTTTTTATAATTAATTCAAAAGTTTCGGTGACCTCACGCAGTATTACTCAAATTCAAATTCAAATTCAAATTCAAGATCATTTATTCAATTAAGACACCAAGTGACATTTATTAAAGTTAAATTGAAGTTACAGATGAAAATCATAGATCGACACAAACACACGCCAGATGTACTCTATTGTCAAATTGTCAAATTACTCAACAAACATTTACCGGTAGACCATAGTATATGTCTGGTGGAGCCCGCAGCCAAGCAGTTTTTCGGATAACTCTGAATGTAGTTTTCTTTCTTTTCAAAAATAAAGAAATGTTTTCTTTGAGTAAAATTTTCTTTTTATATTATTAAGAGCACTTTCCCTTCAAGTGGCATTGCGAAATTCCACCCTGGATATATCTTGATGCAGCATTTAGTAATGCAGTGACGTAGTATAGTAGATTAATAAACAGGATAGAAATTAAAAAAGAAACTGAGGTATAAAATATAATTTTATTTTAACTATACCAAAATTTAGACCAGTATAAAAGATATCTGTAATAATTAAACACAATCGAAACTAATTAAATACTGCCTCATTTTAATGTAATGCCACAAATGCTACAAAGTACTAATAAGGATAATAATAATAATAAAAGTAAAAACTAAATACAAAGTCATTGTTACAGTCGTGAAATGGGTGATAAATACTCTTCGTTAAAGTAGCACAAAGGCTTATGTTTAAGTTCGATACTTCATTCTCATTTCATATAATGATTGAGCATATTGTCTTAAATTTTAAAAATACTGACTTTTATAAATACTTCGGAATGGCACTCAATAATTTAAACGAAAAAATGTTGTAGAAAGGGTTTATATCAGTTTGCGGTTCTATCTAAAAATATTCAAGATGGTGTCCGAAGTGCTCGCCAGCAATGTGTCTGTGAGCTATCATACAGTAAGTAGAAAGAGTAAAAGTGAGCAATAAGAAATTCCCTCTCAACAAACTAATTTGAGTAGATTTCATGAGGTAACAAGATCATTTCTTAATAAAATTTAATGCATAGAACTAAAATATATTTAAAAAAATAATAATACAGTTAAAATTAATAATTGCAATCAGTCTTTGCAAATCTTTTAAACTTTTGTGTAATAATATGTGATATATAATAAAAAATCATTTCTAATGGTCTTTAAGTTGTAATACTGAGTATTTGCTAGTAAATTTAACTGCATCACGTCAATATCAAAAGTAAATGTTCTGTTCGAAAATCATACACTCGCAATCATATGTATAACGAATGACTGACAAATTAGAAATATCTGTTTCTAGCTTTTTTTATTATGTCCAGTATGAAAATATAATAAATAACAATAGATTGATACAAAGTTATTGATGACATGAGCATGTACATTCCAGCAACAGTGTTTTTACAACAAAAAAATTTACTTTTTATATAACTATTAATTATTTAGTTTTGGTACAAATACTTGAGCTGATGGAGTACTAATTTTCAAGTTCTCTGGTTTTCTTTCTTCAGTTTTAATTTCTGCCGCTTCCTTTTCAGTTTGATATTTCTTGTACCTAAATAAAAGGACTTGTTAAAAATAAAAGAAAGCAAAGAAATTATGACTTTCTGAAATGGATGTAATGTCATAATTTTATACTTTTGGGTCCTCTGTAAAATGACAACATTCGTGCTTTCGCGTTTAATTGGTGAGTGAGAGACTGAAGGCCCAATGATGCAGAAGTATCTCAATATATTATCGGTCATTATGCTGCACTGCCATATTATCTTCATTCGCAACGAGTGTGGTGACCACCGCTCTTGCATTCTACTAATTATTTCAGGTAAAGCAGAGTCAATTTAGTAGACTCATACATAAAAAATCCAAGTTAATTATATTCCGATACACCACTTTAAGTGTGGATAATACAAAAAAGGGGGTAAACCAGTTAAATTATTTAAAAATTCCAATCAGTTTTTAAAGAAATACCAGCTTTAATACTAAAAAGAATTGAATATTCAGTATTGAATCGATTAAACTAAACATATAATGCTACACATGGAAACTATAAAATACTTTAAAATATCTTGACTATACTTACTTGTAAATATAAGAGATAAAAAGTACAACGGCAATGCCAAGAAGAACCACGAATATCCACGTGAGTGTTGCAAATTCAGAGAAGAAGATGTCTAAAAGGTGACGACCAGGAATTCTTCTACTTAAAGCAGTTGTAGTTGAAGAGCCACTATCTGCGTCTGTTAATCTAGTCCCAGTTGGTAAAGGGGTTGTTTCTGTCGGTGCCGCTGTGGGTTTTTGATTTGCTTTAACTGTATCTAATTTTGGATTGAAGGTTGTTATTCCTGTCTTTTTGGATGCTATAATTTGAGTGACGTTACTTAGTTCGGACTTATTCTTTAAATGTTGAACATCAGATTCCTTTACAATATTCGACTGTGACACAGAAGAAGTCATTTTTGTTTTCATAAGTGTTGATTTTGGAACCATAGATGAATCTGGATTAGATTTCAGTACATGTGGCTCTTGTTGTACTCGTGGTGGCGTTGGTCTAAGATCTACATTCGTCTTTTTGACATATTTGTCCTTCTGTACTTTTGCTGTCTTACGTGCGCCAGTTTTAGTCACAGAAGTGACGAAATCGTCTTCTAATCTGAAAAGTAAATTAATGGGCATTATTTACTCATTAAAATATCAATCCTCTTAATTTAGCACAAATAAATTTTAAGGATTTCTATAAAGGACCTTGAATAAGTTCTGGTTGTTTTTTTATAAAGTCTTTTTTTTTAATTATGAGGAACAAATTTTTCTCATCTTTCTGGCAGTATATGAATTCCGCGTCGGAAAAATGGCATGTCTTTTGAGGCTTTCTATGAATCGATCAATTTTAGCTTCTTCATAAGAATGAAAATGCTGGTCAGCTAAGTCGTGTGCCATCGAACGGAATAGGTGAAAATCAGAAGGGGCTATGTCAGGTTAATACGGTGGGTGGGGTAGAACTTTCCATTTAAGCGATTTCAGATAGGTTTTTACTAGTTTTGCAACATGAGGCCGAGCGTTATCATGTAGCAAAATCACTTCCTCGTATCTCTGCTCGTATAGCGGACATTTTTCTTTTAACGCTCGAATTTAACGCATTAATTGAACTCGATAGCAATCCCCAGTGATAGATAGTCTTATTTGGTTTGAACAGCTCACAATAAATTACACCATGCTGATCCCACTGAATACAGAGAAAAAGCTTCGAACCATGGACATTTGGTTTTTCTGACGATTTTGATGCATGGCCGGGCTTTCCCTACGATTTTTTACGCTTTAGATTATCGTATTGTATACGCTTTTCATCGCTAGTCATGATGCAGTCCAAAAAACCTTTTCTCTTCTGCCGTTGAAGCAGTAGTTTACACGTGAAAAAACGTCTTTCGACGTCTCTCGGCTACTATTCATACGGTACCCAATGTCCTTGCTTCTGGATCATTCATAAAAATTTTAAACGCTTTGTAACGGCTGACTCATCTACTTCTAAAGTTTTTTCAAGTTCAACACTTTATTTTGGACAAAAGAAGAATTTTTTTGACATTTGGATACACTACTGCCTTGTTACCATTCGTAATTTCAAGAACGGAGTACTACAACTGCCATCTTTGAAGAAACATCGAGAAATTGTTCAAGGTCCTTTAATATTTTCTACTCTATCTACAGGGAACATATTTTTTAGAAGGCTTAACTATAATATTACCATTAAATATTAAAATGCAGAGACAATTAAAGTAGTAGGATATGAACTTCCAAGGAAATTTAATTAAAAAAATAGTGAATTTCGAAATACGACTACAAGAAAAAATAAAAAAAAACAACAAAAAAATTCATTGTGTTGTAACAAACGGTAACATAATTTCATTTTTGAAAGTGATAACAATTAACAAACTAATTATATATATTTACTTAAATTTGATAATAGCGTTACTCCATCGGTTACGTTGAGTTATAAACTCAACAACAGATCAACTTAATTTTTACAAACAATAAAAAAATCAAGGTTTTAAAAGGTCTATTTTTAGAAACACTGGTCTTCATTTATATGCGTTAGATCAAACCACACATAGGTACCAAGTTGGTAAACAAGTTTACTCTAAGCTTAATCATAGATATTGATTTACAAACAGTTTTCATACTTCATTCGAAACTAGTGACGTAAGTCCATCCATCAATTCAGCAAATAAATGACTATCTTAATTTAAAAAATCTATTATATAAGTAATACGTTATTTCACAGTCGATTCCACCACATGGTTTGACCAGAACAGATCAAGCAAACGCAAATGCTGAAAATAAAAATTATTCAATTACTTGCAATATGATTAAACACAAAAACTTATAACCGTATTTCAACAATTTATAATATAGATAAAAGGCACCATATTATACTTCAAATTGATTGCAAAAGATAACCTTAGACCTTTCAAACATTCTATAATTCAAAATTATACATTTAAAAATCGTTGACAGAAACTTCCAGAAATCCAACCGCATGGAAGTAAAGACAAGTAAAATCAATTCAATTATTAACTTACTCTTTAAAAGTTCTGCACCCGGTGATGTAAAAAAATTTTCCTATAGGACAACCGTGTCCTCGTGTGGCTTCTCGTCGTTTCCTCCATAAATTAATTACAAGATTTTCATCAACCATTGTATTTGGAACACTCACATTTTTTGAAAGATTTTGACCACGAGCAGTGGGTGGAGAGTTTACAACCGAACATGTAAAGAACATTATGAATATAACTAAAATTTTCAATGGTACTGCCATTGATTATAAAAAAATAATATGCGTTTGACGTGCAAAAACTCTTCGGCAAAATTTATCTGATTTGTCTGAACTCAACACGTCCGATCTGGGCGAGAGTACGCGGGCAACTGATATTATTTATCTGTAATGTCTTTGCATTAAATCATAGCATATTTATTTCGTCACAAATTTATTGTATTACTTGATAATGCAAGTTAGCGAACATGCGTCGCTGGCTTTGAATTTGATCAATGGCACTATTGCTATAATCGACTATACTAGTCGATTAACCACTAACTTCGTCAATTTAAGTTAGTTATTTCTGCTGATTAAATTTCGTATATTGATTTATATTATTTAAATGTGGTTATAACAGTTTATGATTGAAAAATGTTGCAAGTAAATACATGTTTCCCTTGCAATAATTTTAAGGTAAGACTGAGACGTAATTTCATTTATCTAGGACACTTGGGATATTAGTCATTATTGCGGTCTGACAATGAAATTGTAATTTCTGTACTCGTTATAAAACAATAGTTGACCCCAATGAAACCAGTAACCTTTTTGTTCCTGATACTTTAGCAGTTCGTTAACATTAGTGGAGACTCGCTAAAGTTGTCATAACATTACAGTTTCTTATCATCGCCTTGGCAAAAGGCGTTATGTTAGGTATTTTGAGTAGGTATACATATGTGTGTAAGTATTCTACAAGTATCTATGTGTGCTACAATTTTTATTTGTTATTTATTAGGTAATTGCTCATCATCCACATATTAAAAATGCCTTCAGCGAAGTAAAATCAGCTCCGAAATTGTAAATACATATTATAATCACTGATGAATATCGCAAACAAAAACAAGCTTTGGGTGAAAAAAAAGAGTGATAAATTCAGTTTGCATTCAGCTGCTGATGCACACCTCGTTTTTCTATATGAAAACCTACACTCCTTCCATGCTTTAGTACTGACCAAAATATCAGCTTGCAATAATTCAATTAGATGCATAACAAAATGTAGTCTTATAAGATTTTGAATGATTGTAAATTATGACTACTCATCCCTTTCCTCGCATTAAATCATAAACCTGTACACTCATACACATGTACCTGCAATAGGCACGCATACTAGGTAACATTTCTGTGTAAATTTTTTATGACAGTGTAATATGTGTGCTGTTGGTGTACCGTACAAATAAATAATTATCTGAAAATACAACGTAAATGATACTCGATGATAAACCTAGAGAAATTGGAGTAATATTCAGCGTCCTTGCGTGCGATTCCGCAGCTAAATATTTGTAAAGTTGTGCTTCAGAGTGGTAAGAATATAACTGGAAATTAGAGTATCGTAAGGATTGGTTGGTAAAAAATAGCAGAATTTGTGCATATGCATTAAAAATTATTCGGCAAAAACAATAATGCTTGAAACATAATGGTTTAAATAATTATTTTCAGAAAGAAACGATTTCATGAAAAAAAATTTCGCCAGAGTTTCATAGTAAACCCGTCTCTACACTCGGTTCCCACTAAACAAGGAAATATTGCATACTGCATAAAATTCAAGAAGTTATCGTATATTGTATGTGAGTGTACTGTATTGATAAATAAAATTCGGCAATATCAGTGTTTATTGTAAATGTTAAAGTACATACTACAATATTTAGTAAAAATAATGTAATGACTTCATGTCTCAATATTTCTGTTTTAAATAAAATGTTTAGTCAAACGACTTACGCAAACCAGCACCAAATATTTTTTATTCATGTGTTAGCCAAAAAATACTTATAAAGATGACATTCTCAATTCAATCATAAAAAATAAAGTGCAGTACGATATTTATGTATGCGTACTTTTATCGATTATAATTATGCACAGTCTAATAGAGGCGTTAATCTATGTTTATATGAAAAAAATGAATAGCGGAAATATACGCGCATAACTTCCGATCCACTGGACCAAATTGGATAATTCTTTTTTATGTGTGCTTTATTGTTAAGAGAAGGTTTATACCGATGAAAATTAAAAGAAAACCGAAATAGTTTTTTTTGTTCGCGACTAAACACTACTCGTGGAAAGCTGAGGCGAGCATAATTACAAATGTAAGTTTTTTGAAAATTTAGTAAATAATCACAAAAGAAAAACATGGTGGTACGAAGTGCGCAGGGTTAGCTAGTATAATATAAATACCTATATTGTAGATATGTATCTATTTCACAATGTATTAAACTTTAATATAAAAACAAATAATAAGCAATTTAAATAGTAATCATAATTTTTGGTAATGAATTGAAAATGTCACTACAAAAGGTAAATAAATATTTAATTCGGTCACACTCTCATGTAGTTCTCCTGTAGCAGTAGGTTTTTCCTGTAATCTGTTGGCTAGTTCAAAGGTGTGATAAGATTTAGTACAATGTCGTAAGTTCTTGACTATTTTGTCTCTCTTTAGTCATATTCTTGGTAGTCTTCTTCAGTTAACCTTAAGTACCTAAACAAGAATAAACAATATTAGAGAAATAAATTAGACCTAAGATTCAGTTTCCTAAGATTTTTGAAAATGTAAAAAAATAAATTTAAAAAAATAACGGGGAATAATTACGATATAATTTTAATATAATTCCTGCACTAGGACCTTCCTGTATCTCGGGGACCTAACAAACATAGATAAAATTGACACAATATGCCTCGAGACTCAAAACAACAATTTGCTTATGAGGGGTTTCAACCTACAACATTTAGCACAGTAGATAACGGCGAAGTCCCCAATAAAACCTCTGTAAGTACTAAGCATCAGTGCTTTGGTAACCAAACTATTTCTACGTCATATACTATTTTAAACATATATTTCTAAATAAATATATACCTTATTACACTTACACACAGTCATTTATCCAATTCAAAATAAACTCCGAAACAAAAGCAGATCTATCATTTCTTATTGAGATAGTACACGAATCAGGTATAGCTATAAAGTGGACTTGGCTGTATAAAAAATATATTTTCTTTACCTTCTATAAGTAATACATCTTCCTTTGTGAAATACTCTTCCCCTAGAGCACCGTCTACTGCGGATTAAAAAACGTTTAGGTCTTGTGAGACCTCCATCCAGGCCGAAATCAAATGTTGGTTCTGTTTCATAAACAACTTCGTTCTTTAGCTCACTGTCACTCCTTTTTGAATTTTGGAACACATAGTAAAAATGTTCCAAACAAAATAGGCACATGTAAAATACTAACAATCTATTAGTTGACATATTTAAAACTTTTGCTAGTGATAACGCGTTGTATTGTCGAATGATTAAACGCTAATATTTATGGAAGTCACTGTCTTGAAATATATACCCAGGCAAAGTTGAGCTGAGGATAATTATTGCACAATAATCTAGAATAATATCACAACATTTCCCGTGTTATCGCAACATGTTATAAAAAGATAGATTGATGATAATGATGAAAAGTAATCGAATATGGTATTTTGGATGTCTTATAGAACTTGTACAATTCATACCACAAGGCACTGGCTTAATTACGCTACGAAAACGGTTCAGTGGCTGACTCGACTATGGAGAAATGTACTATGTACGATATCGGACTTTTCCAGTACCAGTGTTAATGAATTCTTTTGTTATTAACCATTAAGATTTGCAACTGCGTTTGCCCCCCTTTGCCACGAAAAAACAAACTATGACGAATAACGTTAAAAATATACATTTAACATACTTTTAGTAATTTCATTTAACGTTGTGCAACATATTGTTGATGCAACATTTAGTAATGCTGTGGCGCAACATATAGAAATTTGTATCATATTAATGTAAGAAGTTAATACATTTCGTGAATCATCATCATCATCATCATCATCAGCCTATCGCAGTCCACTGCTGGACATAGGTCTCTCCAATTTCCCGCCACTTAGTTCGATCTATGGCTTCTCGCAACCAGCTCCTGAATGATAATATTAATTGCAAAATCAGAAAATTACTGTAAAGATATTGAAATTTTAATATCCTATAGGTATAGTAGCTTAGTGCTTCATAAAGGTATATGAAGTTTTCCTCGAGTGGGCAGGCACGGGACCGTTTCCTTCCGACTGACGCAGGTGCTTTCCGGCCACGGTTGCTACGGGAAGTACCTGCACTCGGTCGCGCGGAGGGAATTGAGTCCCGCCTGCCACCACTGCAGTGAGGACTCGGCCCAGCACACGCCGGCGGTGTGCCCCGCTTGGGTGCCGCAGCGCCGGGCCCTCACTGCAGTCATGGGAGAAGATCTCTCGCTGCCGGCCGTCGTACGTTCCATGGCCGGCGGCGAGAGCAGTTTTACCCCGGTCGCGACCTTCTGCGAGGATGTCATCTCGCAAAAGGAGGNTCCGGGCGGAGAGTGGCGTTCGCCCTCCGCCCGAAGAGGTACGCGAGTGGCGTGAAGCCGCCCGTCGAGCCACGATGGCTCGTTGGTCTTCGTGGCTGGAGGCTCCACGTGCTGGCTTCGCCACCGTGGAGGCTCTCCAGTCGGTCATCCTCGAGTGGGCGGGGCGGCAGCACGGGACCCTTTCCTTCCGACTGACGCTGCTGCTTTCCGGGCACGGTTGCTTCGGGAAGTATCTGCACTCGGTCGCCAGGAGGGAATTGAGTCCCGCCTGCCACCATTGCGACTGCAGTGAGGACTCGGCCCAGCACACGCTGGTGGTGTGCCCCGCTTGGGCGCCGCAGTGCTGGGCTGGCCGTCGTTCGCTCCATGGCCGGCGGTGAGATCAGTTTAACCGCGGTCGCGACCTTCTGGGAGGAAGTCATCTCGCAGGAGGAGGCGGCGGAGAAGGCCCGGGAGGACGACTTCCACTCGGACCCGATCCGTTGCCGGCGAACCGGGCGGCGGAGGCGCGCCTACCAGCGCTTCATGCCGCCCATCCGCTTCACAGGCCAGCCGCGAGGGGGCGACGTTACGCGTGTGCTGTACGTCGCCTAAATTGAGAGTTTACCATCAGACGACGGAGCCTGCTTCAGTGCGGGCAGGCGCTGGGAGGGGTCCGGATGGCGTAAGAAAGCGTATCCGGATCTCTCCCGTGTCAAGCGCAGAGTGGCACACCGTGGTGGCTTAGTGGGTAGTCTGGCGAGTCAGTCAGGAGTCCCACACGAAGTGAAACCCTTGTCCCCGCGGAGGGGAGCGAAGTGCGTTAAGGAATTCCAAAAGATAAAAATAAAAAAAGGTATATGAAGTATCCTCGAAGTAAAACACTAGGTAATAATAGCTAGACTTATCTTAAACACTGTGATCCATCCTCAGATTAGGTAGAATTCATAAAATAGCTGCTAACCAGACTGCTGATTACATTTATTTCTTTATTTAAAAAATCCTAACAATATTATGAATATTATTCCCAAGGCAGTATAGCAAGCTTATAACTAAATTATAAAAATATAATAGCAAATAACATCATAAAAACCGATCAGTATGTAGTACATCTTTCTATTCACACTTCATTGTTTCCTGGTGGGAAACAAAACCACAAATTCTTGGCTAGTGGTTAGGATTACTCGCTAACCATTTCATATGCCGCCAGATCACAGCGACAATTACTGAATCATATTATTGCGACTGTAATACCTAATCTTTCAAATATAAAACAATATTCAAAAAATAACTGAATATTTTTAAACTCTTGTCATTAAGACATATGCTCGATTTCATTGAGTGACAATGTTTATATAATACAAATTTTTTGCAGACCAAATTGTATTTCTGCAATAATAACATGCTGTTCCGAGTCTTTATTACTCCCAAAATAGAGTCTCAGGAGGAGGTCTCTTTAGGGTCCGTTAATAACGATATTATAGACAAACATCGGTAAAAGTGCAAGATGTATTCGCTGTTTATATTTATGCCTATGTATGTTCATATGTTCCAGTTCAAAGTCTTGAAGACATCTTTTAATTCATTTTTTTAAACTGTGTCGGGGATACCATATTCCCCTCTTTCTTTTCGATGTAAAAGGATCTCTCTTTTTTGACTATTCTGTACTTGTGCGGACATAGTTGCGGCATTACATAGGTTTTTCAACACCTCGATGTATCGAAAATCAACTTGGCACTGCTGCAAGGAGTCCAGAACAGACCAGATCTCGACAGGGTCAAAGGACTTGCATAGTCCACGAAAGCGAGACACAGAGGTGGATTGTACTCATGTGTCTTTTATATGATCTGTTTTGCAGTGTGCAGTGCAGTATGTGGTCCATGGTGCCAAATTCTCGCTCCTCCAGAACCCAATCTGCTCCGGTGGTTAGTCGTCCAGCCATTGCGTCAGCCTATTAGTGGTAACCCTGAAAAATTACTCGGAGACTTGGCTCAAGAGCAATATAGGACTGTTGTTCTTGAGAAAGGTCTTGTCTTCTTTCTAGAAAAATAGGAAGAAAAATAAGTACATCATAAACCAGTACTACGTAGGAAAAATATTTGAGCTCTTATCGTAAACTCAAAGTGCATGACTTGCAAATTCATTCGCTAATTGTTATTACCTACGACTATTTAGCGCCATCTATCGCAACTCTATACTATTTTAAACTATACTGTATTAAATTCCGTTATTATCATTAGTATAGAATAAATAGTACTAGGACGTACCAAGAGAGGGCACCGCGCATACTAAGAAAGTAGTTCAGCCATTAACCGATAGAAGGTTTTAGAAGTACTAAAACAAAACCCTTTAATAGATAATCATGAAAGAGGTTATGTTTGCACTTAAAAACATATAAAAAGAACTTGAGGAACCAAAAGTAGAAGTGCAGATAAAGGTTACGGATGGTAAAAACGAGTTATACGGGGTATCAACAAAATATTGGAGGAAAAAATTTAGAAATTGCGGAGTAACAGGATAAATTGAAGGAGAAGCTAGATATTCAAGAGAAAAGGATATACTCTTTTGGAAAAAAACAGTAAAGGTTTTAAAGAGAAAGAATCATCGTATGACTTTCAATGTAATCAACAATAACAATATCGCAAGCCTATGAATAATACTTTAGTACTAACATGAAACCCATAAAGAAAGAGAAAGGTAACAAAGTAAGAATAAAATATTACAAACTGGTCATATTAAGAACTAACAAAAAAAGGTCAATCCCAACATCACCAGAAAACACCAGTCAAAAAGCAATACCAACATAAAAGTCACATTGGGTTCATTGGTCGAACAACATTTCTGAATATTATAAACAAACAAACCGGGGTGTTTTTTTGTTTATAATATTTGCTTTATATAAATAATTGCTTTAACGCAAATTTAGGCAACACTGTGTCTGCTCAGAAAAACCAAGGGCTAGACGCATTATTTCCAAGGATACACTAATTAAATAGGGATCAATGTCGAGTCTTTATTGCGAGAGGGACGTCGCGTTTTAGATAATTGTTGTGTCAGGGAGAAACTATTGAAAACTAACTTTGATGAACTTTTAAATATTGAATGCCCAGTGAAATTGTACGCGGAATTCAGCCAAATATTTCCAAATATCTACAAAGACTGTTATAAAACTGTATATATTCGAGAAAGTAATCGTAACAACAAAAATTGGATTACTTAAAATTTAAAATGTATGATACATAAACGGGATAGACTGTTTAATATATTGTGTAATGATCCTAAGAATATATTAAAACGCCTTGACTATAATAGATACAGAAATAAATGAACAAAAGCCATATCTAACAGTAAAAATAAATATGATAAACAAAATATATTAGACTGTAATGGAAATATTAAGAAAATATGGGATAGAATTTATAGTTTATTAGGTAAACGAAAAACATCTTTAGACAATATAATATTGAATATGTCAACAGAGGGTAATACTAAAGAAATATGTGACAAGTTCACGTTAACTTTTACTAATGATATTGATCTCATTAAACACATAACTGCGATGATAAATGGTTGGATAGGGGTAGCTATGTAAAAGAACCGGGCGTGAGTATGAGGTGCAACCGGTAGATAGCAAAATTGACAGAAATGTCATAAAAAATATGAGCGGTAAGAAGTCACCGGGTGCGGATCACGTAAAGTGAAGTCCGATCTTAAACTGGTAGCTGACAGAGTGAGTCCAGTACTCGCTAATCTGATCAACTTATCTGTAAGTAAGCATAAATTTCGTACACTATTAAAGAAGGCAATAATCCGTCCTATTTACAAAAAGGGTGATCGTAAGCTATTTTCTAACTATAGACCTATAGCTATTTTGTCAAGCATACACAAAATTATAGAAAAATGTATAGTAAACCAACTCTCATCCTATCTACACGAAAATGAAATATTAAATGATTGCCAACATGGATTCCAAAGAGACAAAAGTACAAACACCCTGCTATCTAATTTCACTGACGAAATAAATACCTATTTGGCTGAAAAAAAGTTTGTTATCGCCATATTCTACGATTTTAAAAAAGCCTTTGATACATTAGAAACGGATACACTTTTAAAAGTGTATGGAGGAGTGTGGGGTGCGTAAACCCCTAAACAGATGGTTCCAGGACTACCTCACTGCGCGATCCTACAGTGTGAAAGTGGGCGAGACCCTTAGTGAGGAGAGGACGGTCAGGTGCGGGGTGGCTCAGGGGTCGGGATGTGCTCCAGTCTGTTATATTATGCATGTTAATGGACTGTGTGGTGTATTAAGTCAGTGCTCGGCACATATGTTTGCTGACGACCTCTGTACGCTGCGCGCCGGCACCGACTTCACGGAGACTTGCCGCTTAGTACAGCAAGATGTGGATGCAATAGTCCAATGGTCACATGACTTGTACTTAATTCGGACAAAACAAAATGTATGGTAATACACTCGCCTTACTTGCGCCCCTCAGGTGTAGCATCCCCCATCATAGCTCATAGTTTCTCATGCCGTCACAGTCTACTGAATACGAACAGTGTCACTTACCTTGGAGTAAAGGTCGATGACAGTTTCTCATGGTCGTCCCATATTGATTTTATTTGTGATAAACTTCGAATATTACTAGGAAAATTCTATCACCTAAACTTTAGGGTACCTAGCACCACATTGAAGTGTCTGTACAAACAATTGGTTGAACCCATCATAGGCTATGCTCTTGATTGCTACGGCTTGACTTTTAAATCTTTTATGGATAAAATAGAAACATTACAGATTAAATTTTTAAAACTACTCGTAAACAATAAAATTAAAACTAATTGCAAGGGCGATTACAATAAGCTATTAAAAATATGCAATATTCTCCCAGCTAAGCTAAAACATATATACCTGTTAGTAATAAACCAACGCTGTGGCAATCGAAAGCATGAATTATCGCTTGTTTCCAACTCTCACGGAACAAGGGCGACGTCTCCTGGTTGGTTTCATGTACCGAGAGATGCTAACTACTATGGTGACAGAACCCTAAAAAAACGGTTACCATATGTCCTAAACAGTTTCCCGATGGATATTAGACAAGAACCCAATATAAATATACTTAAAAGAAAATTAAATAAGCTCTTATTAGAATATATTAAATAGCACAAATGTAAATAAACGAATGAGTATATTGATATTTTTTAAACATATACCCACAAACAAGTTTATATGTTATGTATCATAATTGTACGTAAACATGTAAATGTAACTGTGCATAGTGTACGGCACTGTGAATATGCATGTATCTAATGTATGGGTGTGATGTGTACAGTGTTATGTACAAGCATATTGCATATAGTGGCTCAACTGAGTCCACAGACAAACTGTTTAAATCAGTTTTGTGGACCTATGTTTTAGATTAAGATTTAACTATTGTGAATAATAAATTTGAAATAACAAAAAAAAGCAGTTTACACGATTCATTACAATTTCGGCTTGCGCGTACTATGTAGTTGTTCTGTCTATAATTTGTTTTAGCTTGAGAAATGCGAAAAGGGGGGTTAAAGCGAAGTGACTTAGATGTCACATTAAAAAATATCTGCTTCAGCATCAGAACTGTCGATATTGTGATTTAAGATATTGACAAGACAAATAAGGTCCGCTATTTTCCAAAAGCGGACAAAAATGCCTTACATGATTTTGGAAAAAAACTGACCCTCTTTCACTGCTGGACCGATATTTACCAAGCATAGCTATGTGCCACCGCAATGATATAATGAAACTGGCTTTCTTGTGAAAAGAACCGAATCGAAATTGGTCTAACCATTTAAGAGCTATAATATAATAATAAAAGCCACAGACAGACACACACATACACTGACATCGACGTTAAACTTATAACACCCCTTTTTTTGCGATGGGCCTAAAAAGCAATCATTCAATCAGATTATCGATTTGATAGCATATTATTCTTACATACACATATTATTACATCACAAACATAATTATTGTACTTTGCTATGTCATATGTACTATCTTTATACATTTTAAAACATTTTTGTCTTCGTGTGGTGACGAATTAAGAGAGAAAAAAATATATAATACACGCCTTAAAAGGACTTGTAAATTTTAGAACCTATTATTTATGTACTATTCAAAATGAAATTATTAAAAATATTAACTAATTTAATTTTTGCTCTTCTAAAAACTTGCGAAGATCTAACTATACCTACCCTCCAAGCATAGAACATTAGCTAAGATCATTGCAAAAGACAAAAGAGTTGATGATAAAAATATGTCAGTTCTCAATTTGTTGTTAGTTGAAAGAGTATTTGTAGAGACACATAATCTCTTGCTCTAACTATCATAGCAGGAGGGACGATGCGACAAGCGCGGCCAACCATGACCATAACATACCATCTCTTTCCATTCCCTTTCTACACGTTTTATAGAAAGAGACAGTTGTCGTTTTAATATTGATGTTCATTTTACTTACGATCTTATGCGATGCGATAAAAAGGCTAGAAAGAGACAACAGGTTTTGTTTATGTATGTTTTGTTTCGGCCGTCGCCCGCCATTTTATGCTACGTAATCGTTTCTGGTTTAAATTGGTGAGTGCTATTGTAATGTGGTCCAACAATATAATCTCTGAGTCAGTGGTAGTAATTTTATTTATGATTTAATGTTATTCCGCGAAATTATTTGCACTTTGTAATATGTAAAATAATATTTACCTGGCATTTGACTTTAATCTGATACAAAAACCCTGAAATAGTAAAGAAAAAGTTAACTAACATAATATACTTTACGACACATCCTGATGCCTGACGCCTGATGGTAAGCGATTACCGTCGCTAATGAACACCCGCAACACCAGAGGCGTCACAAGTGCGTTGCCCGCCGTAATGGAATGGGAAGGGGGAGGGGGTTGGAGTATGGGTTCCCGGTATCCTCACTCACTCTATGAAATACCGCACAAGCGGCAACATCAGTTTTCTGTGAGGCCGTGACATCACTCCGGTCGAGTCATAACGAAACTTGGCTCTCCCGGGATATAAGCCTACGCTAAGTAGCATTAATCCAAGGTGGAGCTGTATCTTAGAATGTGTATAAGTTAATGAAAGTCTAACTAACAGAAAAATCAGTTAGATCATTCAAGAAACATCTTCTGAACATTTAGTTTCTCCAGGTTAGAAAGAGTTTGAAACGAAAGTGCCTACAGACGCACATTAAAATATTTCTTTATAATAATATTTTCTTAGGAAATATACAATTAGAACATAAAATAAGATATCTGAAACACTTTTACTCTATAATTTACTGTGTACTGTTTAAATGCAACTCACAGGAGATAGTTATCTTTGTCTCCATCATACATTCCGTATTATCTTTCGCATTCGTATTCGTAATATATGTATTCACGTATAAATAATGACGTCACGTCATTCCGCAACAATAAATATTGTATGTAAGTAACCTATCTTTGTTTAAATGTCCTTGGATTTCATCGAATTTTGTAACGCCATTTTTGACCTTTTGAATCAGGACAGGAATATGTCTATACCTATAGGTAGTTACATCTTTTTAAAACGTGTATGTGAGTGTGTATGTTAAGCTTTATTAATTCAAAGTTAGAAACTTTACCTCCTAATAATATTAGTTAAGATTTAGACAGATATAAGTGGAAATATTTTTTTAAATATAGACAACTACACGATAACAATACAACGACTTGAAAGAAATTCATACTAAATGACACAATCACAACAAAAAAGTAGATGCAATGTTTGTAACTATATAGAAAAATCTTAGAATCCAAATGATATGTGCGGTAGGTATAATGGTATCGATTGGAATAGATTCGCTCAGGTGTTTCCCTTGACGCTAAAATTACAGCCGTAATTCACAACTTGTTAGTCCGAAAACCGAAGTTGTTTGACTGATTCTATTGAATTATACGATATACACACCCGCAACATACAATATTATCAATTTTTTCTAATGAGTTCTGAGTTTTTCATGAAAGTTTTGTAAGCTTATCGATTCCTTTATTTACCGCGAGAGAATCGTGCTTCGACTGAGTCAGTTTAATCCTCACGACCTTGGAGGACCTCTGTTGAGTTTGAGTTTTTCAGAGGGTATGGCCATCGTAAGATCCATCTAAAAAGTTTTCAATAATATCTATAAAGAAAATAAAAAAGGTATGCTGCAAAGTTCAATAATCGATTCGCAATACCTACACTCCAGTGTAAGTGTGTGCAAATCGCTTATATTGAAATGCAGATATCGAAATGGATAGGACTGTATTCCGATACATTCCTACTCAATATATAATAGGTAATCTAATAAAGACATCCAACTAAACTCAGATTGACAGTTCTTGTGAGCGTTAATTAATGGTAATAACAATAATAATAATCGCTTTTTTATACACCAGATTATTTACAATGGTAACTTAAAGGAAAACGGTACAATAGGCGGCCTTATCGCCCGAAGGCATCTCTTACAGGCAACCATGTAAGTTCCTAAACCAAAAAGTGATTCAAATTGAATAATTCGATATTTTAGGGTCATTTATCGATGAAAGCTACTATCGCAGTTAGGCATCAGGCTAGGATCAATAGGTGATTAATATCACTGAAAAGTGTCAAATAACTAGGAAATTATATTTATTTTCAGAGACCCTTACGAAACCGCTCGGGTCAACTAAATATTATGTTATATATGACATTCACTACGTATTTCATTATTTATAAATGTTGATTCCAATTTTATTTAAAGCCTGTTATCAAAAGCGCGTTGAACTTGCTACGGTCAGCTGAGCCATCGTTATGCAATGATTTATCAGTGGAACTGCGTGTGCAGTTCAAGGATAAATCTAAATTTATATTAACATATGTAATATTGAATTTCCTTATGTGATTTGTGTACTACTGAGACACAAAGCGGACAACTGTGCAGCCGTCAGAGGCTATATAGAAGCTTGTGGGTCGGTTCGACCGCTCGATAGCGGAGTAATAATAATAATACGGCGTCTTAAAAAACTTGTAGGATAGTCCAAAGCCCCTGCGGTTTATTTATTATTCCGGTGAGGGGTGGGGTGGGGGAGTTAATTACTCGAAGTTAGCAACTTATTTGTAATTCTTGAATTATAGATGTCACATGTCATCAGTTAACCCGTCGCTTGCTTGCTCACTTAGCAATAAAAATGTTCTTGAATATGCTTTTGATAAATTTGTATAGAGAAGGAGGCAAATAAACTGGAACTATATCATCGTAAAGGGGTTTTTGCCGGCGGCTCAGTAGTCTGTGTGTTGTTAGAATGTATGTATGAGCTAGACTACTGTTAACTTTCATGTGAACCCTATCAGTAGTTTTTATACTGAAAGAATGTCAAATATTCGTACCTCCAAACATCATACCTCACTAACTTTCGCATTTATTGTATTTGTAGTATGACGATTAATAATTGAAAACGATAAACAGTAATTAGGTCACTTCATATGACATCATGGTCTCGGCGCAGACGAATCTTTTGTGATTGGTCGCTATGTATGTTTATTTATGTTAACTGTCTCGTGATTTTTTCCTCGATATTTTAATTCTGTTTTCTCGATCCATTTACTTCAGATATACCAAATATGACTTTGCACTTTAGACGAATGGTGTGTTTATTTAAACGGCCAATTTCTATTGCGCTGACAGTTATAGGTTCAAACCCCACAACTCTATGGGAAAACACACATTGTCTCTTTGAGCACACACACACATTGAGCCTGGATGTTCCTTGTATCCGTTTCTTGTAGCTAATGAAATAGAAACGACTTAAAAATGATTTTTTTATGTGGCGACAGCTGTACTCCTTTCTGCTTTATTTTAGTTTATTATCTAGCTCGGTACCAAACTTATCTTAATTTCGAAAAGGTAACGTTCAAAGGCAGTTAAGAACGTGATACCGTTTTATCATAAACAATTTATTTATATGTATAGTCAGGTAATACATGCATATTACATCTAAAATATAAAAAAAGTGTTTTGAATTTGACAGAACTGTTGTTGTTAGTGATTATAACATGACTGGCTCCTCTAGCCAGTCACGTTGACTGTTCAAAGTCCGCTGTGATACATAAACCTCATCCGGTCAGATATGTTGTTCGTAGATAAATTTCGTCAGCTTACCTTAGATACCCATTATACTTGTTATTTCTTTCTAATCTTTTACCTTTCACGTGGAAGATCTATGTTTCCTTGGTATTCACCCAAGATACTTTAAGATTACCAGCATGGGGGATATGAGTCATTCGTCCTTAGTTAACCTGCCTGTGGTAAACAAAATTCTTATGTGATTTTGTTTACTACTGAGGCAAATATGTCTGTGTATTTTTTATTAAAACCGTCATTTTTAGACTGGATTTTTTTACAAATTCAATTCTAAGCAACAATTTTATTTCTTAAAGCTATCAAAACCTGTACTTTGTGATCACACATTTTTTAAAATTACATATTCAACTCATAATTTTTAAGCCATTTCGATGTGATGTGTAAATGAAAGAGTAGAAAATATTAACTAACATTTGACTAGCTAGTAAATTATTTATGTGAACTTATTTTGCGAAAAGGGAGTTATTATAATAATACTGTTTCGCTAAGAATTTTCTTTTTGTAAATCAAATATAATAATTATGATACAAGAGATATGCTCGTTTAAAATGTGGTCAAGCTTAGAAGAAATAGAATAAGTGCAGTAAAAAAATAGTTTATTTTTATAAGTTCTTTCAAAAAATCCTTGTCTACATTTGAAATATCTAAACTATCTGCCTGTTTTAAATCTGTTTCTCTCAGTGGTTCTTATTGATAATTAATTTGTATGCATTTACAAATATACTACTGTGATTACGATTAAATATAGCCTGGATACCATATTACATATTCTTCCTAGTTCCGGATTAAACGGTCATAAGTTAAAATATTAGAAATCATGATTTTATTTCAAAAGTTATTGACGAAATAAATATGCGTAGGGCTCTTACTCTTTGTTTACGGTCTAGATTAAACTGCAAAAGAAACTAACATAATATACTGGAAAACCATAACAAATAGGGAATGATGTGGTTGTTTTTAAATGCCATGCTCAAAAACTCATTTCTGAGTAAGGCACTTTTTATGTGTTCATATACTCGCAGCGATGTAGGCGGGGCATGATGATAGAATGCTCAGCGAATACATATATATAAATAATAAAATATAAAATATATATAACTTCACTTTGCTGTGTTGACTGAGATACGACGATGCATCTTGTTAACATTAGTTACCGATGGGTGTCAGGTATACTTTCAAGATGTCTCAAGTACTTTGTAAGTGCCAATAAGTATTTAATTACTCTATATTTAGGCTAATATTGGTAATTTTGCTCTAGTACTTAGTGACCGTGACTGTTAAGATGGTGGACACAGGTTCAATTGTCAACCAGGACGAATTAATGTGTGACGAGCACGATCGATTGCTCTATGACACACAAATATTATAAAAACCTGATACAAGTTCTAATTAGTACGTGGACTTATAAATATCATTGAGCTAGTTCAAGGCCCTCGATGCAGGTTCGACTTTTCCAAATTTGAATTTTCTTGACGTAATACAATAAAATTATTGCCCCATCCAGATTCTCGTGATAACGAGGCGAGGTGAGTGAAGACGAGGGGGGAGGCACTAGCGCACCGCCCTTACTCACGCTCTTGCAGTGCCTCGTGAAGTATGTGGATGCGCTTGATGGAATTATTAGTGTTCCCCACGCTCTCCTCTGTATCGGACGTGTCGTCGATACGGGTTAAGGTTAAGACAAATCACACAGTGTTTTTCATTTTCTGCACATTAAACGCCTATATTATTTTATCAATGGCACTGCCACTGAACATTTTAGCTGTATTTATACTGTCTTTTAAATTTTCGGTAGTAACTTGTCCACCCAGTGTTCGTGATTTAACTCTTTCAAAAAATGTGAGAGTTCCGACTGCAATGGTTGATGAAAATATTGTAATTGATTTATTGAGGAAACAAAGAGAATCAACACGAGGACACGGCTGTTGTATAGGAAAGATTTTTTACGTCACCGGATGCAGACCTTTAAAAAAGTAAGTTGATATTTCAATTGCTTTTATACAATAACATTAGCATATTCATTATTACTCTATTTCTGGCATTTTCTATCAACAATTTTTAATGTATAGTTTTAGATTAACAAATGTTTGAAAGGTATTTATATTTTACTATCAATGACTCATTTGGAGGTGCCCTATTATAGGAGGAAATATATTCCTTATTTTAAATCATTTGAACACCCTTAAAAGCATTTATTAATTTACTCGTGTTTTATTTTAATAAACAACTATTATCTTACTTTTATTAGCATTTAGGTTTGCTTTGTGTTTTCTGATCAAACTATGTGGATTACTATCAACTGGATCATAACTTACCACTTGCTTTAATTTAAGATAGTCATTTGTCTGCCTCGATGGTAGCGTATGCGTAGCTGTTCTCTAGGTCTCAGGTTTGATACCCGAGTCGTAACAATTGTTTATATGAATTGCAAATATTTGTTTCGCAGTTCAGGTGTTTACTATGTATAATATGAATATATTTACAATAAATAAAGTATTTGTCTATTTATATCAGTTGTCTAGCACCCATAATACAAGGGCTGCTCAGTTTGGGACTAGATGGCGTTGTGTGTTAGATGTCTGAAATACTTATTATTTATTATTATTTGCTAAAGATAAGCTAAGGAACGTTTCTACATAGTTTCAAAAGAAGAATTAATGATGATGAGAATGAACACGTTTCATACATTAAGGACATGATTAAGTTTAACAGTAAAATTGATCACCAACTACCTAATTGTGGTTTGATTTAACGTATTCAGAATAAAGGTCTATGGAAGATTTCTAAAACTCGATATAAATATTTTGCTAAAGTGAGGAATAGCCTATTGATTCTATTCAAAGAAATAAAAATTGGAGTCCGTTTAGAAGATCTGCTTTTTACAAAATGGATATGTACGTTTACACGATACATATATCTTTATTCAAGTAAATAAAATGGGAGTGTCTGTTAGTAATTAAAATAACCGCTTTTTACTAAGTGCATATGTATGTATAGACGATACATATACCAAAAATAACATCATTTTTTCAATTTTTATCTGTCTGTTTGTTCCGGACCTAATTTCTGGAATGACTTTACCGATTTTGAAGGGACTTTCACTGGCAGACAGCTGATGACATAAGAAGTAACTTAGGCTACTCTTTTTACACTAGCTTTGTTTCGCGTCTAGTTATATATGTTATATATGTTACGATGTGATAAAAAAAACTCACAGATAGAGACAAATTATAGTATTACGTACAATACGCTTCAAATATGTTATTTCCAAGGTATTTTTTGGCAGTATAAAGTTGGTTTTCGTATATAAGTAGTTTGTTTCTTTGAACTAAAGCAGGATAAAGTGATCACTTCCAAAAATTAGATTACATTACAGTTTGTTTCAACACAACACTTTGTGTAACAACAACTTTTTGTAATCATACTTAAGTAGTTCCTTGAGGGTTCAGATCATATTACTTTAGTAGTCTCCACGTATTAAAAAGCAATTAAAACCGCTGGTATTACTTACATTTGACATTGTTATTCCCTTTATGAAATCACTAGCTCTCGCTCACGGTTTTGCCGCTGTGTCCTATGTTATTTTTAATGTAATGTAATGTAATGACTTATAATTTCGTTTCTAGGTCGGACGACGATCTCATCACTACTACGACTAAAACCAGCCCACATCAAACAACGAAACCCACAGTACAAAAGGACAAACATGTTGAGGAGATGAATGTAAATCTTTCAGTTGCACCCCTTGTTAAACCTAATGTAGCAAGAAAAATGAGCACGGTCATCGATGAGTCTAGCAGTTCAGTTACTAAACAAACAACTATTGCAACAGAACCAAATATAAATGTAAAACCATTGAAGGCAGTATTTAAGTCCAAAGTCCCTGATGTAGAAGCAAATCCTATTCCAACAAAAGTTACAGTTAAATCATCATCAAGCTTTGTAGTAACAGGCCCAAAAGATACTATGAAATCATTAAGCAAAGAATCAAGAACTATTGCAAGGACAGAACTATCATCGGTTCTCATAATAAAGACTACTACATCAACACAATTGCGAGTACAAGAGCCTCATGTATTGGAATCCAAACCAGATTTGTCTGTGATTCCGAAAGCAACATTCATGGAAGCAAAAACAACGTCATCAGTATTACAGGAACCTGAAGTGCAAAAATTAAAAAACGTAGTGTTACAGTCAACAACAGGTGCTAACGAAGTGGCAGTTGGTACAGTAGAAATTACCTCGACTTCAGAAGTAGTAGATACAAAATCTACAGTTACAAAAATAAAAGAGATTGTGACTAGTGCCAAAGGAAAAGAGACGTATGAAATTACAGAAACAAATTCATATCCAGTGCCCAAGACAACTCCTTTACCAACTGGCATAAAATTTACAGAAGTAGAGAGTGACTCTTCCACTACGTTCGTGAAAAGAATTCCTGGTTCTCACCTTTTAGAATTTTTTTTCTCTGAATTTGAAACACTCACAGGTATATGCGCGGTGGTTCTCCTTGGTGTTGTACTTATCATTTATTGTCTTTGTCTACGAAAGTAAGTACGTTCAGGATATTTATAAAGTATTTTGAATTTTAAATTTATATGTTTTAACGTTAAACTAAACATATGCTATTTAGTTTAATCGATTCATTACTGAAAATTTACTTATTTTTATAGGCTTATATTTCTAGTTTTGTAAAATTGATATTAAGTGTGGTAATTAATTAAAATGACGGACCACTGTTATTGTATTATCACCACACGTAAAGTGGTGGGCCATTCGTACACGGTAATTGTATTGATGTATTATGTAAACTATATATTTATGTAATCTGTTATATCAGTTGTACAATAAAGTGTATTCTATTCTATTCTATTCTATACTATTCTATTCTATATCGGAATAGAACCAAATTAGACTATATTATATGTATGTATTTTTATGTATGAGCCTACCAAAGTGACTCTACTCTGCCTGATGGTCTGCATACTCATTGCGATTGCAGTCAATGGAACAATGCAACATGATGATCCACACTATGGCACTTACTGGGCGTTTACTGGGTTTCATTATTTGGCCTCCGTTCTCGCACTCACCAACAAAACACGACAGCACGAATGCTGTCATTATCTTTACAAATTATATTATTTATAGGTTAGTCTTCTGTGAGAGGTTAGTAACGGCACGGCATGCTCATGCACTTTTCCTTGCATACTGACGAAATGCAATAAATTTTACAAAAACTCAGCATTGTAATTTAAACAAAATGAATTCTGATTACAAGTACATGATTTGCTAAGATTGTTATTGTTATCTGTTTTATTTATTGCTAGTATAATTTATTTTAGTTCTACGAAAGTTTTTCTTCGAATTTATTAAGATATGTGTTTTCCATCTCATTAAATCTATTTAAAATAGTTTTATGCTCTTATTGCACAGCTCTGTCCAATTCACTTAGTGTCTGATAGCTGAAATACCTTGTTTGTCATGCTTTTAGTTAAAACTGTAGCCTAAGATAAAACAAGAACTAACAACTATTCGGTTAGAACTCGTTCCACACCATTTTGTCGCCTAAATTATTAAGTGGATTTCTAAAATGTTTATGTTAATCAGTATTTTAAAAATTCAAGACAATGTGTTCAATCATTGTATGAAATGAGAACGAAGTATTCAACTTAAACATAACATAAGCCTGTGTGCTATTAACGAAGAGTATTATCTCACTTATTTCTCGCCTGTTACAATTACTTTGTATTTCTTTTAAACTGTTGTAACTTGACCGTTATATTAAGTGAATTAGTATTTATTTGCTTTCGAGTGTATTTTCTTTTTGCAAACACGTGTTATACCTATTTAAATTTTGATATAATAAAAATTACCTTTTAGTTTTATGTTTTATTTTTCTCCTTATTAACTTTTATTTGTGCTCATTCATGTACTGTGTGCTATTTACGGCATATAAACTCTAAGGTAACAATCATCATGTATAAGATATTAAATTAGCCAATGAAAAGTGGCACAAATGAGTCACTTCCACTGCAGTGTGCCATGGCCTCAGAAAAAATTCGCTGTCTACCAATGGCTTTATAGCTTTTCAAGTGTATGAATCTCTCCTCCTCCCCCTCTGAAAGGGAAAGAGTTACTAGCGCTTTGCACTTGTGTGGCTCTACACTATTGGCCCTATACAAAAAATACGAAAAGAAGAAGAAAATGCCTTGAACTTACTCATATATATCGAGTCCGTTTTGCTGAGTCAGGCATAATCTCGACCTTGGTATCAACAGTCAAAGAACTGATTTAAACCAGCGTTTAGAACACAGCCAAATTACAATTGGACTTGAATTAAATAAGTCCATATCAGGCAAGTCACATAATATTGAGTTATGTGACTTGCCTGTTTTGATACAGGTAGCGGATCAAATGTAAATGTAGTTGACGATAATTCGTGTTACATGCAAGGTAAGAGAAATTGTAACAGCCCTAGTGGGAACTTTTAGGTATACCTTATCTGTAGATAAGGAGAATACATTTATGACTGTGCAATTTTCACTAGGGAAGTGACGTCAGAAATTTTCCTTCTTTCATGTAGTCTTTCTTATAAACCTGGCCTCATAGCTCTCGTCATAATTATCGCATCTAAACTAATCTACTAAATTTATTCTGTACTGATTCCAATTAGTTAATGTGAGCATCATACTGTGGCTTCCAAACCTGTGAGCAATATTCAAGGACGCTACAAGCATTTCAATAATTCTCGTAAATAATTTGAATAGTATTCATGCTCGAAATTTTTTAAAACGAAAGCCAACCTTTACCTTGTCAATATTATCAATGTGTTTTTGTAGATTAATTTAGTATCTTTTTTGTGTGAGTGTATTTGAAGTAATGTGTGTCAGGCTTACCAGAAAAAGTTAATGATTAGCATTTAGGTGCATTTTTATCTAGGCTATTGAGCTGACAATATGTTTCAAATCTTAAAAGGTTCTGTAGCAGCAAAAGGCAATTGGAGTTAATTTCGATTTACTTAGAGACCTTCATGTCAGCATGCATTAAAATTGCGGATGAAGGAAACAGGTTATTGTTGATAAATATACTAAACAACAGTAGGTAGTAACAAGGTAGATTAGTGACCTTTCTAGTGTATCTATGTTACATGTTTCATCATTAGACTCAGCTAATTTGCCCTCGTATGCAAGGGTGGAAGGGACCGTGTTGACGCCTTTTCTATTTGATTTTATATATCTCCAGAACATTTTAAGATTCTCAACAACATACTCCTCTTCGTTTGATATAATAGCATTCTTCTTTGACATGTTTTGCTATTCTCCAAAGTCAACTAAAAGTGTTGTAGCGTTATACCAAAATGCGTCTGACGTGGGACTAATAGTTTTCTGTGGTGTAATTTGTCTCTCACTTCGTATAATTCATCATAAAAGAAGTTTATGTTGCATTCGACAGAGTTATTAGCCAAAAAATTCTCCCATCTAATTTCGCTTAGTGATGGTTTGATTGTGTCCTTTCGTAGAAATAACGTTCGTACAAATATTTTATTCGAGAAGTACGTTGGAGGGAGATCATATCAGCACAATTAAATTTAATGTAGGAGATTTGTGATACGCATCCACGGGTACCAAAGGAACATCGGAAGCGCAAACGAGTACCTCAATGTTACACAAAATGAAGTCCAACAATCTATTTTTTACGTTACGGCCAAGGTTGAACTGAATTAATTTACATTCCGAAACAGTATCAAAGAAGAGAATCTGGGTCTCGCCCGCAACACCTGAAGGCTTTAATAAACCGTCCTTGTAACAACAATCAACAATGCTTACATTAAAGTCTACCATTATAATGAAAATATCGTTAGGACACGAAGTTACAAATAGTGACAGTTTGTTTGTAAAGTTAACTGAGTATTAAAAAAATCCCTTTTTTAGGCGCTGAGATATACAGTACATATATGTATTTTCGGTGATGTGCTTTTATTATTAATTATCATGACCCAAAGATCTTCAGCAGAGAATATCCGGTCTGGTCCGATGTACAGCTTTGAGTTCAGGACGTACTGCCATCAACCCACGACCACCCAACTTCTCATGGGTACCTATGTAGGTTTTGTCACGCCTCCAGACTACGTACCTATCATCGAAAAACTCGTAATCCGTGATACTATACAACTATCAGCTTTTCGTTATTGAGACCTCAAGTCCGCCTTTGCCAATTTTGTGCATAAAGATTTAAATAAATAAAAAAATTAATATATTGGTTCAAGAGTAGATTTCGTTTGAAACCCTGTGTTTTGGTATTTAGTCCTCTAGTTTTGCGGTAATATAAATATAAAGGAATAATTTTTGAGGGTAGTTGTATATAGCCGGTTAAATGACAAACTATTCACAATTGTTGAATAGCAATGTAATGTATAATTTTGAGACAGGTCCGCAGTATGACGCACACGCAGTTTGTTATTTATCAGTAATAAACGAAAATACAGCTAAGAAGCGGCAAACAATGACAATATTGTTCAAAAGATCCGATATCGTTTGTGACATAAATAAAAATCAACGTAGAATACATCTTGCCCTAGAGCAATAATTGCTACAAATTATATTCGTATTATATTTAGAACATATAAACAGAATGCCGGTAGTCCACCAAACATCTAATAGATTTAAAATGGAATTCCGCATTAGGATATCTTTAAATAATGTACATTGTGTCAGCAATAGGCACAAGTCACCCGGGTAATAATTTTTCTTTGAGCCGTAGCAAGTACAAGCAAAAGTGACTGAAAAGCGACGACATAAGCTTCCGCGTGGGGATGATAATCGCGTGACATGTAAACTTACTTATATACGCGGTGTGAAGTAACGTTGACTAATTCGGCAGATCGGTGAACAAACAAGTTATGAATTGAATACGATTCTCAAAGTTTAAACAATAAAAACTGTTTTGACTTTTAGCAAAGTCGAAGTGAGATAAATTGTAATGAAATTTTCGATAGATCTTTCTAGCAGTTCTTACATTTTTCTAAATAAAATTAGGAAATACATAAATATAAATGAGTAAAAAATTTAAACATTAGATGTCTGTGTCTTCTGAGACATTAACTACTATACTATAACTTATTACTGTCTAAAACGCTGATTTACATGAAGGTAAACATACAAACATGGGTAAAATTAGAGAGGCCCATGTCCAGCAGTGGACTGCGATAGGCTGATGATGATGATGAAACTTAACGAATTATTACGCTTATTCATCTAAAAGTAGGTACACTTTTGTGTATCGGTAAACAATGTTTTAATTTAATGCTAGATACTAGAGATGCACCGAATGATAATTTCTCCGAATAACCGAATACCGAATATTATTCGGATTAACCTTAACTGAACTGGATATTCGGCCGAATTATTCGGTTTACCATATCGTTGTTTAGCCGCGTAAACAGGTTTTAACATGTATGTTACGTGCGTGTCACTGCAGGCTAGATGATGAGCGAGTTGTTCCTTACCACCCGCCATCTTGGGACTTTTTTTGCCGAAATGGGTAAAAACAAAACAAAGTTAAGAATACTTTGTGTAGTTGTGTTATTTCTTGCGGTTGAACAGGGCGCAGTGCTTCGACCAATGGTATGACAAATCACTTGAAGCTGAAGAATTAAGAACAACTGCCAGAAAACACTTCTAATTCTGTATGTGCTTGTGAATATAGCTCAGACACTTTACCTACAACTTTGAATGTAAGATCACATATAGACCGGTCTCATTCCAAGGTACACAATAAACTCTAAGGGAGGTATAACGCCATTGCTGCAATGATCGCAACTGACAATCTGAAAGGAGGTTTTGGCCTACTTTGTTATGGATTAGAGGGCAAATGAGCAGACGTATCGCCTAATGGTAAGCGATTACCATCTCCCATGGATACCAACAACACTAGAGGCGTTACAAGTGCGTTACCGGCCTTTGCAGGATCGGTCGGAGGATAGGGGAAGGTTTTGGGGTTTGGTTTCTTCGGTATTCTCACTCACTCGGTAAAACACGGCGCAGAGACTGTTTAGCTTTTCTGTGAGGACATGGAATTACTCCGGTCAAGCCGACCCATACATGCCGATGCGTGGCTCTCCCGTGATGGCCAGACAGGTTGGTTTTACTTTAAAATTTATTTTAAGTTATTATTCTGTGCTTATTCTATGTTTGAATATAACTAATCTGCAGTATCAAACATTTAGATATATTTATAGAACTATTAATTTGCAGCGTGGCAACCATAGTACTGGCTTGTAGACGTCTGATGTCGACCTAAAATAGGTATTTGGGTTCGGACGTCTGGCAAATTGTTTGAAATTACTATTATATCTACATAAAAATGGCTAAAACTTTATTGGGCTTTATTTCGTGTAGGCCTTTACAGGCACTTACGTAAAATTACATTAACGACTCTAGTTGCTCGTTTGTAAAATGTCATTCCTATAGACAAGAAACGATAAAAAACTCCAGTGAATTCACTAAAAGCTGCTCTTTTCGTACTATAGTTATGTTTGATAAGTAATTCATTTCTGAGTGAAACGTGTTTTGCATGTTCAGTTTTTCGCAGCGACGAAGGCGGGGCGTGCTGATGCAACGCTGAGTGCACAGGCGTGTCTAATTTCGCTTCACTGTGTTTATTTATATACAGCGTGCAGTTCGTTATGATTGGCTAACTTAAAATGCTAAAACTGAAGTCAAGATTGATCAAGTGCCTTCTAAATGTTACTAGGTATTTCATATTTTTCAACATTACACAATTCAACATATTTTAATACAAAATACATTTCAGTTATCTGAGAATGAATTTATCTTTTTATTTAATACTTAGTTTGGATTAGCTAAGCAATCAAAAAAAATTTTTTTTATTTATTTATTTAAAACTTTATGCACTTTTGTACAATGGCGGACTTAATGCCCAAGGCCTTCTCTTCCAGTCAACCTTAGGGTGGTGTAAAAATCTTGTAAGGTAGGTGCTGCACAGAGGTTCCGTATGAAACTAACTGCAAACAGTACATAAAAGAATGAAAGAAATACTTAAACATACATAAACAAATATACGCCACACATGTCTAAAATACAAACACAAATATACACATATATAAATATACATACACACAACTATATTAGTACACTATTAAAACTTGAATATATATCAATTATCAGTTAGTAGTTTCTGCCATTTCGTTAAGAAGGAGCTCTTGCACCTTCTTTTAAATGTAAAATAGTTTGTGGACATCCTGTTTATTACAGTATTGGATAACTTGAAGGGGTTGCTTATTTAGTTTAACGCGTTAATCTTAGAAACTTCGATGTTCATGTCCATCCACGGACGTTTTCGCTTGAGATATGGTTGATAAAACATGTGTCAAGAGACGCAAATAAATATTCCTTTCGAAAACGCAAACAAAGTTTTTTTATGTTTAAGCTACCAAAATGACTCTACTCTGCCTGATGGAAAGCTTAAGCAGAGTCCAAGAGTGGTGGTCACCATCCTCAATGCGAATGTGGACAGAGCAGCATGGTGATCCACGCTATGGCGGCCTTGTGTGATGCTGTTTCACGCCCTCTTAAAGGACCCGGTATCATAATGGGAGGGAAACACTTGCGGTGGTAGTGAGTTTTATGTTTTGATCAGAAGAAGGAAGAACCAAAACGTTGCGTTCAAAAGCGTATATCTACCACTCTAAAAGAGTAACTTCGAAGGCCAACACGTGTTGTCCTGTGGAGGAAGTGAGAAGGGGTATCAGTTGGAAGAGATCTTAAGAACACTCCCCATGATACAGGCGATAAAGGACTGCCATAGAGGCGATATCTCTTCGCAGCTGCAGAGGTTCAACGGGTAAGTTAGTATACAACATATTCTATATTTTATTGAGGTTAATAATTTATTATTTTACGTTTTCAGTTCATACATTACCAGTTCCTTGTGTTAACTCTCACTAGGTAGGTATTTGGTGGTTTAGAATTTGTAGTTTTAAATAGCCGTCCAGTTAACTAGGTATAAGTATTTATTTGTATCAGATCGTTTTCAATAGTCTGTCTCCAGTTTTAACTAGAGATAAGATAATGAAAACGGTCTGAGTTTACCTTAAATAGAGTAGTCGTTCTATTTTTACAACTAAGACATATCAAAACACTAGAGAAAAAAATGATTCTACTTATTAATGTAAACATTGAATCGAGTATATTTAAAATATATTCTATACGATCTCCAGTATTAACTAGTGATAGGTTCTTGAAAACTTCCGCTATTCAAGTTAAAAAGCCAAACATGGATACTACCTACGTAGTATATAATATAACTAGACATAACAAATATACTACCCACAACGTTTTCAATAGATTACTTGATGGTCTCAAATCTATGAGCAAACCAAAGTGCTCAGTAAGTAAGTACCGTCATTCGTACCCATATGCCTAGTTTTAAAATTCTTTTATAATTACTTGGTGTAAAATAAAATGACCATTATTATTTATCATTACACAAATTGTTACTATTTATATTGTAGCTAACATTTTTATAATTATTAAATAAAAAAAATATCATTTGTCTTTACCTTAATGCGCGAACGAATTTACTTCAATTATAACAATTATAACAAGCGCCATAAAACTTATTACATTAAACTCGGAAGAAAAGGCCCAAAGATATATAAACATCTTTAATTTTCATAAATTATGGAGTGTGTAGATGTATCTTACCAGATCTCCACACCCCCCAAGGGGCACAACCAATATGCTAAGTTAGAGCGTCAAGTTTTGCCGTTTTGTATTAATTAATACTTGCACATTTTTATTGTATCTAATAAACTTAATTTATAAGAATTAAAGATGTGTAAATATCTCTGGGTCTCTTCTTTGAACTTTAATGTAATGATTTTATGGCGCGTGACATAATTGCATGCCGAAGTGAATTCGTTCGCGCCACGGAAACGCTGAGAGACGAGGCGGCGGCCGGCGGCGCGCGCCTGCGCAACCGTCTAGCGCGGCTGGCGCACATCACAACGCGTCACCGTCGTTAAGTCGCTTGGCGATCGCCAATACCTAGAACTTGTCGAGGACAAATAAACTGGCGTACATTAGTACATTATAATGTAGAAATCGAGTTAATTTATTTCGTATTTTGTGCATGCCGCAACACTTTTAAAGAATCTGCGCACTTACTGAACGGCGCTAGAGGAATGATTGCACACGGGCACTTCACGAGCTACAAATTCCTCTAATGAGACTTTTTTTAGGGTCATGAGGCGATGACGTATTATTAAACTAACTTAATTTCTAAAATTTTTACTGCAGTTAGTAATTATATGAATACGGAACCTTAACTCGGGCATCATTTCGACTCCTGTAATATCTCTGATACTATTTCAGCACGGAATCAACGAGCTATGCATTTCATATGTGTGGCACAGTGAAGCTCTAGCTCGGCTGTAGTTCATTACCCTGCAATTAGCTATGTTAAAGTTCAGCCTATTGATATTGCTCCATTGTAATATTCGGTCTGTCTGCAAAGCGTTCGATAGGTCTGCTATCGACAGATACTCCTTAATGTTATCTGCAAAAAACAGACACTTGGCACGCCGTTAGACCCAAGACTCAGTGTAATTTCTTATTCACTGTTGATCATCTTTGTATATAAATTATATGAAACAGGAGTGCAATAAAAACAATAAATTGAATTCTGTCGAGTCTAGATCAAGATATCCGATTCCGTTATTAAGATTTAACAGGTACAAAGTTTTTTTTTTGTTGTAAAAATAAGCAGAACATGATTATTCGACCGGAATGATACCACGGCCTCACAGAAAACCGGTGTGAAACAGCGCCTGCGCTGCGTTTTACAGAGTAAGTGATACTGGGGGCCACTCAGGTAAAATTTGTTGAACTAGAAAGAAGTCGACCCCATATATTCTTGAGCATAATAAAGGCTAGGAAGATGATGAGTTATGTTTTTGAGAGAGGCGCTCATAGCCTAGTTGCACTCGGTGATTAGAAACAATCACCGAGGGTAAGCAATGACGGGGCGGTCAGTACCTAGATGGGTGACCGCTGGTGACATGTTACCATGAGTGTCTCCGTGATTCGGAGGTCACGTTAAGCAGTCGGTCCCGGTTGTTATCATAGGATAACAGTCGTGAAGCTTAGTTGGAAGCTTTTGGGCGACTTAAAAACATCCAACGGCAAGATTACGTAGCCACAACGTAGTCTTGCCAGTCCCCAACCCGCACTTGGCCAGCGTGGAGAAGTATGGCTTTCTCCTGAAAGGAGACCCAAGTTCAGCAGTGGGACATTATGGGATTGTGGCGACTTCCACATACAGCGCAACAACATAAAATATATAACAGCGCCATCTACCGAAGAAACATCGAACTACGGAGCAACGAAGAAAACTAAGAAACTACCAATCCTAAATCGCGCAATAGAAGTTCTCGCGCCGATTAACAAATATACAACTTCCCAACATCAACCGTTGGGCAGTGGCCCGCCAGGCATGATCACCTCGCCTGGTCGGAGGATCCTCCCTTTGGGTTGGAGGAATATGTGGCCCGTTCCTCTACAGGATGTTGATTGATTGATTGATTGATTGATTGATTGATCTTTGTGATTATACAGGACGTGGACAAGGAAATCTAGACTGTCAGAGTTTGTCTACAAATCCCTAGATTAGCTAATGCAGCTTTTCTAGGTGTTGATACATTAAATATTTATTGAAACAGTAAGAACAGGCACCACCTTTGCACATTTTAGAGAGTAATAATTGTGCTATTTTTATATTTCTGATTCATCATCGACTAATACTTGCTAGGAGATAAAACTCTCAAGGAAGGTTAAAATTATTAGGGGTTGCATGTGGTTCCGAGCAGGAATAGAGGCTTTGTTAAAATGCTAGTAGAAGTTTAGGTTACAATAAACTATTTGGTACGTACGAAGTTGTAATAATTATATTTTACTGACACTGTCTCCTACTCTGTTGTGTTTTATTTGATGCTGGTGCGTTCTGCTAGCAGGTTTTATTAACAGATGTTCCCAAACCACTCTCAGTGTGGGCGCATTTCCTATTTAAACCTCGATTAGATGACAATCACATGTGAAAAAAGGACAACATTGCAAAAGATATAGGTTGGCTGAGAGTCGGTAGTAGATATTACGACTGGCTATAAAAATAGCCAGTCGTAATATCTACTACCGACTCTCCTTACAAATAAAGATATTCGCTTATAATACATTCTTGGAACGTAATCCGTGGGAAAGATATAGTAAAAGATAAATTAGAGTGAGAAAATCGGATCCCACCAGAAACATTTTCATGTAAAATGTTGCCAAGTCGACTGCATATGTACTTACCCTGTGAAATAGATATCAGATCTCATGTAGAGCCAAACTTCTGAATCTACACGCCCTAATTCAGGTAAAGTAGACCCTAACTACACAAACTCAACATCTCAATAAAAATTTATTTTTAATATTATGTAAAATCGGCGAGCACTTCCGCCTCCAAATCCCACGAGGGTGTTCCGGCCAAGGCGCACGCCGCCTTGGTCGACACCGTGCGGTATCCGCATATGGCTCTGACCGCCAATACCCTCTGAGGCCGCCAGAGGCGCGCCTTATTCTGGGCGGTCAGAGCCAACACCCACACCGGTGCGCCGTACAGCGCCATCGACCGGAGAACCCCCGTGAAGAGGCTTCTCGTTGCGACACTGGCTCCACCCAGATTGGGCAAAAGTCGTCCTAGGGCAGAGGCAGTGTCAACCAGCAGTGGCAGTGGGGGTGGGCTGACCAAATAACCACGTAGGAAAAGGATGAGCAGCAAGTGTTAATAAATAGTTCGCGTCCCTCCACTTTGAAGACGTATAGGGCTGCTTTAGAACGATGGTCGAATTGGTGCCGCGACAACAATATTAATTGTAAAAATCCAGAAAGGAAAGATGTAGCAAGATTTTTAGCTAATCTATATTTAAAAAATAAATTTTCTTATAGCATCATTTTATTGCATAAATCAACCATTTCTACTTACTGTGCAGCCTCAGTAGAGAATCTATTTAAAAACTTTTTCATACAGCAAGTTTTGAAGTCTATTTCCTATTCCAAACCGCAACCTGTTAAACTATCCATATGGGATGTTAATATTCTCTTTGATTGGTTTAAATCAGTCTCAGAGGTCATTATTCGACATAAGTAGAAGAACAGCCTTGATATTGTTATTAGCATCTGGTCGTAGATTGCATGATGTTACCCTTCTAGAGATCTCTAGTGTTAAGTTTATAAGCACTGAAAACAGTGTAACTTTCTGGCCACAGTTTGGTTCTAAGACTAATACAGGTAATCACAGGCAATCAGGGTGGTTGCTAACCAAGCACAAAGATCAACGTATCTGCCCTGTAACTCATGTGCGAAAATTAATTAGGTTCTCAGAGACCAGACGTAGCACAAAACATATAAAATGTCTCTTCATAACTGTCACCGGTAAGGCACAACCAGCATCCAGAACTGTCATTGCTGGATGGCTACGTTCAATATTTAAGGAGGCTAATTTAGAGACGTCTCCAGGGAGTATTCGGTCAGCAGTAGCATCTCGAGGTTGGCTAGATAACAGGCCTGTAGATGAGATCCTGGAGAGAGGAAATTGGAAATGTGTGAAAACATTCAAAAAGTTTTACTGTCAAGATGTAAACAGATCTCGTAATGATTGTGATGATTTGTTATATGATAAGTTTAAAACTGTTTAATATAAGTTAACACTGTTTAATATGAGAATGTTAAAACTTTTATTTTGTTCAAATTTAAATTTAATTGTTTTTTTTTTACTTTTAGGGGATAAAGTTTTGTTTTTATTTGAACAGAGCTTCAATATTACTGATTAAACTGCCTTGTGTCTTGATTACTGTAATACTCAAATATAATAGTTAAAGAAATAATTTAATTGTTTTACATTTACACCTTGGATATTATCAATCAACGATTGAAACTTATTTGTACATCACATAGCGTTTTGTGCATATAATTCTAATCACCAGCAGATGTCAAACAGGTCTTCATCTCAATGCTGTATGTTTTTGGAGACACATAATATGACTGTTTTGCATTAAAACAAAACAGGTATTATGCGTAGGAGAAAACACACAGCATTGGTTTAAGGGGCTTGCTGGCGATGAAGACACAATGACGGTTGACAGCTGAAAGCGCGGCAACAAGTCGTCGCTAGCGCCTCTGGTGACGAATTTGGTAAACTAAATGGAGTAAAGTTATGTTTTTGTACTGATATTTCGTTACTTAGGCAAATTACAAAGGTGCTTCTTCATCTCAATGCTGTGTGTTTTCTCCTACACATAATACCTGTTTTGTTTTAATGCAAAATAGTCATATTATTCGTGTATGTAAGTGTGCTGTTTGTGTATGTATTCGTGTATGTAAGTTTTATTGATCGTAAAGAGAACGCAAGTGGCGAGCTACGGGTGACTCATCTGACGTAAGCGACTCAGTGTGCATCTCTTCGCCGTTTATTTTGTACGAATCGCGATGAATTAACGAATTATGTTTTTTATTACATTTTCGGCATGTGCCATATCGGCATTCTGTAACTGTGTAACCGAACTTTAAGCAGTATTCACATAATTTGCTGTCCTGTATGAATTCAAATTTATAATTCATATTTAAGATCAAAAATTATGTACACGATGATTCTCGTTGCATATAGTACAGGTGTAGGTTGTATTCAAATTCCTTTATAATTTTAATTTGTTAGAATTATTGGTCACCACATTACAGCGAACCTTTGAATGTGTTTGGGTATTATTAACATGATGTTTATGATGTAATGATTGAGAGAAGTTTCTCCTAAGAATTTCATTAATCATCGACAGCAAGTTTTGGTTATGTTTCTACTCTCGTTCGGTGGTGATACCCAATTTAGAGGTGACTAAATAAATAACCAGGGTATCCCAATATTCTGTGGGTTCATCGATTAATTACAAAGCGAGAGTATTTTTTAACTACGGTATCAATAAGTTTACGAATCTGAACCGACGAATCTCTCTGCTCAAGCTGGGAATTTTAAAAAACGATTTGATATGATTTTGTAAAATAAGTTTAGTGTAAAGAAGATTTTAAGTAATAAAACTTTTGAATGTCTGAAATTTCTTTAGAATTATGATTTAGAACCAGAAATATATTGCGAAAGTCTAACCATTGCTCAGACTTACCGTCAAAGGCAGGGAGCGAAATAGTGGATAACTTTACGCAGGGGTTAGTGTTACTCGTGACCACAGACGTTTCATGAGGTTTATCTTCGCTAATCATACACTCTGCTTTCACTAAAATACTGTAATAATCATTTTCAAATGTTTCACGAGCTAATAGATGTTCCTCAGACTCCGGGATTTAGATTCTATCTTATCCTAAACTAAATTAAAATCGTTAAACAAGTTTTTAGTGCCTTGCAAACGTAACTTTAACTCTGTGCGTTTTTAAATGAGTTATATTTAACATACAGTCCAAATGGTATGTGCGGTATATCTAATGGTATCGAATAATAGTGTCACTCATGTATGATTATTAGAGTCACAAATTGTTAATCTGAAGTTGTTTGACTGCTTCTAAAGATTCATATGATACTCACACCCATGACATACATTATGATTTTTTCGAAGTGAGTTGGTCATAAGTAACCCGAGAGTTTGAGGTCATCAGACGATATGAGTAATGTTAGATCTATCTAAAGAGTTTTATGATATATGTACTTATAAACAAATTTAAAAATTTGGTGCTCACTTCAATAAGCGTTTCATACACACCTACACTGGAGTAATTTCCTACCCATTTTAATATAATCTAACAAATACATCTAACTAAAATCGGATTGATGGTTCTTGTGCCCATCGTAAATGGAAAGTTTCTGAACCAAAATGTGATTCAAATTGAATAATTAGATATTTATGGGTCAGATAGTTCATTCTTCGATGAAAAAAATATTTTTATTAATTATAATGAGAAAATTACTAGATTATTATATTTAATTTGAAAAACTATTTATTATGATTTTAAAGTACTTCGGCAAAAAATTATACTTGTTTGTCAAAAACATGTATTTTAGTAAATAATTTAAAGTCTAAATCTACACATCTACCATCGCAGTTATGCACACACGCTACGACGAGTATCAATAAAAAGTTTCAAATAACGGAGATTCTTTTCCTATTCAGAGACCCTCACAAAGCTGCGCTGGTCAACCATTACATAGGTATGTATTACTTCATTCTCTAGATATTCTATTTAGTATAAATATTGATAATAATTAATCACACTAAGTACTATCTATATATAATAATATGGCTTCCCGATCTCTTTTTACATGTACTTTGTGTAAAGCTCGTTATCACAAAGTTTTGTTGAACTTGCTGCGGTCAGCTGAGCCATTATTATGTAATAATTTTATCATCGTATTTATATGTGCAGTTCAAGGACAAAATTATAAATAAAATAACATATGTTATATTGTATTTCCTAATGTGATTTGTATACTACTGAGACACAAAGTAACTGTGCAATGATTATGTTTTCACCTTCAGAGAGCCTGTTTAAACATATATGTGTAGGCTCCACCGCTCAACAGTCGAGTAATACTAGGGCCTTACAGAAAACTCACACCACTCACGAGATGGAGCTCAAATCTCCCCTCTCCCATCCAGAAGGGAGGAGGAGATTATTTGCTCAAAGGTAGCAACGTATTTATAACTCTTGAATTGCAGGTCACCTGGCATCAGTTGTTCGGTCGCGTCGCTAGTTTGACGTTTTAGCCATAAAATGTTCTGAAAGGCTTTGATGAATTTGTTTAAAGAAGGAGAGAAATAAACTAAAAAAATATCATCGTAAAATGCCCGCAGCTCAGTAGTCTATGTGTTAGTATGTGTGTATGAGCTAGACTACTGTTAACTTTCATATGAACTCGTTAAGAAGTTTTATCGTGAAAGAGTGCCTGATATCCAGATCTCCAAACGTCCATCCTCACAAACTTTTACATTTATCACATTAATATGATGACGACTAACAATTACAAAAGATAAAGCATCGCGTAATTGCGTCATCGGATTTGCGCTGTCATGGGCTCGGCGCAGCCGCGTCTCTTGTGATTGGTCGCTTTGTGCGTTCATGCCACGAACAACGACCAATAGGAACTGTTGTACCTATGGCGTGATTTCTTTACTCTATTTTCGTTCTTTAATCTGTCTGTTTACTTCAAATATAACAAATGTGACTTTGAACTTAGGACGAATCGCGTAGTTGTTTAGGCGGCCACTTTCTACTGCGCTGAGTGTTGTAGGTTCAAACCATACAAGCGAAAACACCGTGTGATTCACAAATCATTATTTTGACCCTGGGTGTTCTTTGTATCCGTTTTTTAGGTAGCGTACACGAACTCAGCGGGAGCGGCGCGTTCAAATGTATAGAGTTACATGGGGAGTGTTTACGAACACAGCGGAGCAGGGAGCGGGTGACGAGCGGTGCGCATCAGTGTAGCGATGTCTGATGGGGATGGAACAAAATAGCAATCATCTGTGATTAATGACTTTTAATTTTGTCAATGACGATGTTTGTTCAAGTTTATTTAATTAATAATATTGTATATTTTACTTATTTGTTGCTATTAAAACATTTCAATCATCTTTTTTACTTGAATTTTGCACGCATTGTTGATGATTTTTTTTCTTTGTGCTTTCTGTGATATAACCACCTATAATTGAATGAGTCTAGTAACCTAACCCTTCCTAAATTTGTAAATTATTGTAGATGCGACTGTGACTTATCATGTTTTTTTTTTGAGGTTTTAAAAAAATGAATTTTAAATACTTAGCTACGCTATTACGTAATATATATATATAGGATACTTACCCTAATTAAACAAAATATTATCAAACATTGATCGTTTTCAGTAATTATTTGAAACCACTAATCATTTTATGTGAAATCTGCCATCCGTAACAAGCTACATTTGACGAGGTATTATTTCTTGATCAAAACTTACCTGGGCAGAGGTCATCGGTTCGGTGAACTCACAGGACAAAGATTTGTGTAATTGTGTAATGAATTATATACGTATTACAGTTTATGGTGTTTAATCATTATTGAACTGCTGGTAACGGCCCGTAATTTTTCATTAAATGATACCTAATGATTTATGAGTGATTAGATTTATCTCATCCGTTGAAATCAGAGCAAGCTCTCCACGGTGAACGCGTGCGAACTTAAAATTAGTGAAAAGTTCAGTGCGGATCAATCACCACGCCGAATTCTGTCAGCATGACAATAGAATTGATATAAAATAAACTTAAATTACTCAGAAGTAATAGCGTATGTATGAATATTCTTAGGTATACGTACATATGTCTATATCAAGCTACATATATCTGTTTCGATTTACATATTATAATCTTCTCACTCATACCTAAACGTTTTTAAACCGTATCTTACCTACTTAGGACTCAGCTAGGCAGTTATTCCTACATTTCTTCACGACAAACTCTGTGCTTTAAGTGGAGTAAAAATGAATGTGATTTAATAACATGTAAACGCGATAAACCCGTTATTGTATCAATGTATCTATATTTAATCTAATAATGTAATATTTTTCACACATCTAAGAACCTTCACCTCACAATCCTGTAAATTAATCTAGAATCAAAACGATATTTTAATCTTCACAGTTTCTTCACCCAAATTGAGCGGTAATATAAAGTACTTAGATACAAACGCGCAATGTATGCGCCATTAACATTTATTTCTTAACAATCATCTCTTCTCTTATCATTAGAATACAAAAGTAAATAATTAAGATTTACTTATTTTTTTTTAATTGTCATGACGACGACGATCCAAAAAAGCAGTTCGAGAGAGACAATATTTAAAGTACTAGTTAAAAGTACAAGCATAAGGGCGTTGAACAGAAATTTTATTGCAAAATAAGCCAGCTTATGAAGTTAGGCATTATATAACTTGTACCCATAGGTATATCTAATTCTGTCCAAGGTGACCTGTACAACTTTTTACTGCACTTTCTTGTTACGTTTCTGGTTTTTCTTCTTTAACAAAATTTTATATCTTTTAGATATTACACATAAAATCTTACAATTCTGGCACTGCAAAGTATACCTTAATTTCTTATTGTATTTTAAACTGTCAGAAATGTCAGAATAAATTATTTTATTTCTTTCATACCCTCACCTCAATATGATATGAAATAGAATTGATTGAATTCGACGTCATCCACTACGTTTCATTTTAAGTACAAGCTTAGATAACAAAATGAATCATTGGCGACGATACGTAACAATATGGCGTCTCAGTCTCTTCATACATGTTCTATTTTGGTAAAGCCTGTTATCACAAAAGCCTGTTGAATTTACCGCGGTCAGTTGAGATGTTATAAATGATTTTACCATTGTAATTGTGTGTCCTATTCAAGGACAAATTTATTATAAATTTACTTAATAAACATATGTTGTATTGAATTTCCTTATGTGATTTTGTTTACTGAGTACTGAGACAAATTTGTCTGTGCGATAACGGATTAATAATACGAAGAGTCATTACTCTTATCATCATCATCATGTGAGTGTCGCAATAGGTGACTAAAGAACAGACTAGGCAAGACAACCTGACTGCAATGAGAAGGAAAACTTAAAACAAAGCCTATACCAACCAACGTCTAGCCAGCGTGGTATTGTATGACTGCCTCTGTGGCGCAGTGGTAGCGAATGCGACTGCTGTGCAAGAGGTCTCGGGTTCGATTCCTGAGTAGGTCTAATGTTTGTATGATTTGCAAATATTTGTTTCGGAGATTGGGTGTTTTCTATGTATAATATGTATATATTTACAAAAAAAGTATATAAGTATTAATATCAGTTATCTAGTACCTATACTATGGTACAAGCTCTGCTTGGTTTGATGGTCTAGCCCAGATGGTGTTTTGTGTTAAAATGTCTGAATATATTTATTTATTATTTATTTATTTATTATTTATTACTGTAGGCTAAATTCTCTTTTCTAAGGAGAGGCGCATGTCCAGTAGAGCTCTTGATGATGATGAAACGGCGACTATAGGTAGTATGAGATCAAGCTGTTATTGTGGGTGAACCTAGATGCATATGATTAGCCTCGATTGCTAGACAGACGTGGTCATGGTCTAATAAAAAACTCTTATCACTCACATGAGGGAGCCCAAAACGCCCTTCTTCATAAGAGGTCAAAAAGGTGGATGGCAAGGGTCACTTACAATCAAGAAAACGGATTGATAGTTTGAAAAACATGATTATTAATGCATTTGATGGCATTTGTATTGAAAAAAAGATAAATTAACTAAAACATTAATAATAAAATAAAAAACGTGGAGGTATAAAGCTGAATCATTCAATATTCATTTAAATTCATATTAATATTCAAGACTACTGTCAATTAAAGCTGTAATTAAACTTCTTAGTCAACGTAATCAAAAGATACAGCCGTTTTTGCTGCAAATTTTCGATACTCGGAAGCCAATCACAGGGTACTTCCCGTGGACTCGGAATCTTGAAATTTGATACGAAGCAACCTCTTATAGTACAGATATTTTAGTTATAATAAGTAGTTTATGCTGCAAATTTTCGACGTTCGCAATGGAATCAAAACCTACAGGATATTTCCCGTGGACTCAGAATCTTGTTATTTGGTACGAAGCAACGTTTTCTCTGTATACATTTATTAGTCACACATACTAAGCACGTAAAAGAGAAACATAAGACAAAGGCTACAGCTCAGCTCATGCTGCGGCCCTGAAAGTGACCACAGCGCTGATTTTCAGCTGAAGCTCAACATAACTTGACTGCCTCGGTGGCGCAGTGGTGACGTACGCGACTGCTGTCCATGGCTCGTTTATTGCATCATTTTAGCGCGATTTGCGTCACACATACTATATCTAATTGTTTCGTATTTTTATCTAAATAAGCTGAAACGGCGAACTTTGTACCGCATTATTTAATATTTTCTAAACTGAAGAACTTATTTTAGTAATACCGGCATCAGCTTCCTAAGGTACTGTATAGTTGCGGACAAAAAGAACTATTCCGGGTACCTTTTAATTTTCTTCTATACAAACCTAGTCCTAACAATAACGAACACGTGGAAAAACGAATTATCCACTTTGGTGCAGTCGATCGGAAGTAATGAGCGTACATACATTTGGGCAATTATTATTTATGACGTTACCTTATAATTCTCTTTGTCAGCTCGCTTATCGCTTATTTAGGAGAGCCAACCACGCACACACGGTTGACTGCACGGATGACGTGGTCGTCGGCACGCCACGTTACTGCGCTGATGTTCTAAGTTCGGGTGTTCTAATAAGAACACCCGAACTTACAATACACAATAGACAGACAATAGTCTGTTTAAATGTTTGAAAAGTCCTCGCGACACAGGATATCTTTTATAGGCAAGTTTTGTCTTTATAATAAAAAAAAATATTGACCGGCTCTACCGGAGTGGTTGTAAAGTTTCAGAAAACATGGTTTTGAAAATTTCTTCCGTTGCCATTTGCCGAGTGAGAATGGTTGCTCTTGGAAAACGAGGGCGCTATTTAGTTCGAGTTGTTAAAGGCAGTGTTAGTTATTGTCTGGGGTTCGTTCGCTCGTTTGCCCCTGTACTTACCATAAAAAATACCTTTTTATCGTTGAGTATGATAGTGACCAAAACGCCACAGTACACACCTACTGCTTATGATCTCCTACGGTGATGGTATAAAGGAAATATTTAAGCAACTACTAAATGATAAAGTTATTATTATTTATTCATTTATTTATTCTCGTTAAACTTACAGCTACAAATGTTAGTAAAAAATGAAGCAGACTAGTTATCAGAGAGCCAACTACAAGTTTTCACTTCTAGTTTTAGACTCTAACAAAATATTATAAGCAAATAGGTTAGAAATACACAAAGTCTCACAATACGCAAGTGCCAGATTAGTAATAAGTAATTGCTTCAACGCAAATTTAGGCAACACTACGTCCGCTCAAAAAAACTTAGGGCCAGACGCTTTCTTTCTGAGGATACACTAATCAAAAGGGAATCAATGTCATGCAGTTTACACGATTTATTAAAATTTCTGCTTACCCATACTAAGTAGCTGTTCTGTCTATAATTTGTTTTAGCTTGAGGAATGTGAAGAGCGGGGTTAAAGCAAAGCGACTTAGATGGCACATTAAAGAAAATCTGCTCAAGCAAATCAAAACAGTCGATATTGTGATTTAAGATATTGACAAGAAAAATTTGGTCCGCTATTATACGTCGATCTACAAGTGGGAGGAGGTGAAGCTTTTTGCATAGCTTGAGATAATCCTTGGAATGGTACGGAATTTTCTGATGATAACAAAGATATTTAAGTAACCGTTTTTGTATAATTTCGATACGGTTACTATATACTAAACCCGTGCTAGGTTCCATATCTGAGATACATACTCCAAATGACTCCTTACATAGTTGCAGTATAGTACTTAAAGAGTTTTTGCTTCAGTAAAGCTTTTGCCTACACGCATTATAAAACCAAGCGATTGAGAAGCCTTTTTAACAATTGTATCAATGTGTGTGTCAAAAAGCAACTTAGAGTCATGGTACCCAGGTCTCTGATGGTGGTACCATTTCTTTGAAGAGTATGACCCCCAAAGTATAAAAGGTGTGCAAGACGTTATGCCTTGTATGTTATAAATGAACATTTAGTAGGGTTGAGTTCAAGTTTATTTAGACGGCAGTACTCTTGTAGCCGATTCAAATCATTCTGAAGTGCGAACCTTTAGGATTTTCACGTCACCTGCGGAGCATAATAACTTTGATGACTAAATGCACTGGTCGATGTCGTTCACATAGATCACAAACAAGAGGGGTCCGAGGAGGGAATCTTGGAGCACGCCACTAGACATCGACACCCAATTAGATCTATATTTATTCATCGCTACAGCCTAAGATCTATTCTCAATGTAAGAGGAGTACCATCTCATTTGATCTCCACGAATTCCTAGCCTTAACAACTTTTCAATTAAGATGTAATGGTCTAATCGATCGAAAGCTTTGCTGTAATCTGTGTAAACAACATCGACCTGCCCTCTATCATTCATGGATATTTGATATAATATTAACGCGATATTTCGAAAAAGAGTGTTAAAACCGCTTAGGTTAAAACTGAAATTGATAAAAATAATTATTAACGTACAACGTTTTTAGTACATTTGATACACATTATAAATTATAACTTAAATGATTCGTAATCTTAACAGTAGGTCCTATATTATATTTTTATGGTAATGAACCGAACTTGCAAAGCTTAAATTCACTAACTGGAATGAGATGATTAAATAAGTTGATATGATCAGCGCCCTCTATTGTTACTATATTGAAACACTACCAATTTAGAGTTGGGACTGATTGAGATACTTCTTAAGATGTACAGTAGATGTCACTAGTAATTTTTCGTGTGAATAGTAAGCCATTTTAACGGAATTGGATTTTCACATTCATAGATTGTAGAGTATTATGAGGTTGGACTACTAGTTTAAGTGGTGTGTCCGGATGGCGTAAGAAAGCGGTTCCCGGATCTCTCCCTTGTCATGCGCAGAGTGGCACACCGTGGTTTAGTGGGTAGTCTGGCGAGTCAGTAAGGAGTCCCACACGAAGTGAACTCCCTGTCCCAGCGGGGNCACCACGTAAAAAAAAAAGTAGTTTAAGCGGTCGGGTCCGGATGGCGTAAGAAAGAGGTTTCCGGATCGCTGCCGTCTCAGGCGCAGAGTGGCACACCGTGTGGTTTTAGTCGGTTCGATTCCGATACACCGCCCCGCCGCAAACCCCAGTGGAGTGAAGTGAAAAAAAAATAAAAAGGGTTTAAGCGGTCACCACACTTCTTTCTACTGCGATTAGTCCTGTGGGGTTTAAACCCACTTGGTACCACACTTTGTGTGATCCAAAAATTGTGGCTCTGAGTCTGAGTGTTCTTTTCGCCAGTTTCATGTAGGCTTGTAAATTTCCGCACGACACAAGACATTTATTCCTAATTTAATTTCGATTAGTTTTTTATTTATGGTTGACCTGTTGACCTAGTGATTGTCTGTTTTGTGTTTGATTGTAATTTATCCACGATATATCATCTTCATATTCACCTTTAGCAGTTCACTACTGGACATAGCCTTTCGTTATCCACACGGTTCATACACATGACTTTCGCATCTAAAATTTGCACTTAACACGGGAATTGAACCCATGATACGATAAAATTGTACCTATTCATTATTATTTATGAAATAAGGGGCAAACTAGCAGACGTATAATGGTGAACGATTGCCGCCGCCCATGGACACCCGCAACACTAGATGCGTCACAAGCGCGTTGTGGGCCTTTGGGGTTGGGGATCCCTCCCCCCCCATCCCAATTGACCTGGGGAGGTATGTCAACTGAAAGCAGACATACAAACAAAAAATACTCTACGTGTACGTGTACTAATACGTGTACATGTAATCTAAGAACTCTGGCTACCAGTGAACCTTAAGTCGAACTAATGTATTCTTTGTAATTGGTCTCTCTTAAGTTCAATGAGCTAGCTCTTCAATTCAAGAATTTGATAACTTTGTCTTCAAAGGCTAAATTGAAGGCTGTTCTGGCGTGGGTTTTATATATAATAAGAGGATACCTTAAACAAAGCATTGTGAACTTCACTGGTATATGAGACAGAGTGGCCCCTTTGAAGTTAAATATGAATGGGTATCAACTAGACATAATACAAGTATATGCATCCTCAGGAGCATCAAATAATAACGAGATTGGAGTATTTTATAGCCATGTGGACGAGGCTATAAAACCAGTGGAAATATAATTGTCATGGGCGACTTCAACGCTATGATTGAGCAACTAAGAAGCGACGAGTACTAGATAATGGGTAAGTACGGATTTAGAGTAATACAAGAGGAAACCGACTGATAAAATTTGGAAATGAAAACTAGTTAAAAATTCTACCTCAAGATCAACTACTTCGAGAAACTAAATAATCAAAGATGGACTTGGAGATCATCAGATAAGGTTACAAGAAATGAACTAGGCTTATCTTTTTTAGACTAGCTTTACCCCGCCGTTGTTGTTATAAATGTACAAAAACAACCTCAGCCCTCAGAAAATTTTCCATAAATTGTATTTTTAGTCAGATCAATTTTATTCTAACGATACCATTAGTGAAGTAGTTTTAAATAAAATGCTAATATAACGATGTTTTTTATGGTTTGAACATGTGTAAATACTACATTGTTATGTTTTGTCTTTACCATTACTTACGTTATGCCAATAAATCTAATGATTCAGTACAATAGTTAGGCAAGTGTTTTGTGTGAACAATTGTTATTACAGATTATTCATAATGTATTGTATGAATACTTCAAATTAAAGGCAATACAGGCTCCTGTTCACTCGGAAATAATGATATTTATGAACATATTTTCAGATTGTAGCATTTGCCATTGTCCTTCGTTATTTTTTTTTATAAAACTATTGAATATATTTGCTAACGTATAAGCAGACTTATTCGTTTATGAAACATGGTATCCTAAAAAACACAAGGGTACTAATTAAAATACCATTTTAACGGCTGCTAAGAAAGGTAAAGGTTTATTGAAATCGATGCGTTTAAAAATTCTATTTAAATGACAAAATTCTATTACTTTTATACACGTCTAGAAATCTCTCTATTATTTAGTAATGAAGTAATAATTAGATAGTGATGTTGGGTTGCTGACGCCAGTTCCTGCTTCTGCTGTCTCATATAAAATCTTTTTTACATTTTTAAGACAACATATATATTTTACTTAATCATAATTTTAAATTAATTAATATCTATAACTACAAATTGTATATAATATAAGTACCACAAGGACTTAGTTTAAATAACCCGTTTTTTTGTGAGCAGTTTATTTATTCATCAGCGGCCAGTACAATTTACTATAATCTACAAACTCTTACCATGGCCGAAGATCTGACCAATTTGGTTTCTATGAAAGAATTTTTAATATTTTTTTATATTCTTTGATGTTAAAAAAAATGCTTTAAAAGATTAATGTAATACAGTTTCAATATACTGTTTTAAATTATAAATATTCTTGGGGTTTGCTAAAATATAATTTCGAGAATATGAAAGAGATAATACAATATATAATTGTTATTAACATAATATAATCTCACTGATAATGAAACAATAACTGAGATTTCATTCATCATTATTTTCAGTAATACATTAATCATAATACTTTTCACTACATAGATTATTGTAATTGATTTAGTATTGTTTAGATATAGTATTGTATACATCTGCTTTCTACTCGTATGTAGCACTCGTAATGTCATGGAAAACGCTCATATCCTTTGCACCTAGACTTGTATTGTTTTTTGACTTCATAGGTACAAAACTAATCGGTTCTGTATACTCATTCATTTGTAATACTTTACAGACAGGCAGACAGATAGATATATACAAGAAATATCAAACAAAAGTCTTGGTGGCCAGTCAGTTTCAATAAGAAGTAAGCTGTTTGAGGCTGTTGATAACGCTGTTTTAACTAAATTATTTACAAATAAAATTACTTCCAAATAAGTTTAGGGTAGACCACAGTAATTCAGAATGTTAATAGTCATTAATATATTTAATGATATATGAGTGTCTCATATATCATTAAATATTTAGTAAAATAACTGAATAAATTAAGAACGTTGTCATCAGATTTCAAATTATGAGTTTTATTCATTTATTACAAAGTACGGTATTAACAATCCAACTATAATACTAACTACAACACCGTGCTACCGAATTACTATTACAATAGGGTTTGAAACAGTAATAAATGAAGTCATATCAAGTGACAAGCGACAGTCAAGTCTCTTAATTTGAATTGACCGCCAATGAATTGTTTTAACTTTTTAAATAAAATATTTTAGACATACACGGGTTTGAAAAGTTTCCGAACTTGATGATGCAAATACAAGACATGTTTCCTTTTTTTTACGAACTCTCCTTGAACTCTATACACTTCTCCCAGCGATGAAAATGATGCACAAGTATAGAGACCGGCACGTAGCTTGGCCAGAACCGTTAGATGCGTAATCGTTTCTTAGGTCCCTTTAATTAATAAAGGAAAGCGGGAATTGTAGTATCACCGTTCTAAGCCAGCGATTCTAGCGTTTGTTTTGATTTGTTGCACTAAGTGTGCTATGCGCGAACTTATCCCCACTACGTGGAAATCTGGACAAGTTACGTGCCGACGCCTATACGTTCACTAGCTTTTTATTTATAAGTGCTGTCAACTTCCGTGTAGGGTCGGAAACTTCCCATACCACCTATTACAGTTTACATTACAATGCTAGCATTTCACTCACTAATACATAAGTAATTTAAATAATAATAAATACTGGTACTTCAATACCTAATTGGTAGGTATCACTCTTCGCGTGTTTAAAATAGATTTTTTCTTTGAATATTCTTCTTTTTCTGGCAAATAGAAATAAAGATAGTCTATTCAGGTTCCATGTTTAACAAGGCTTTCCGGTTAGTTCACGATATCTGAAAAAGAAGAAAAATAATTATAATTAAATCATTTTAAATAGTTAGAAATATTAATCGAAAGTATTCTATATGCTACTGCTTTGGTTTTTTAATATGCCTACCCCATTTAGAGTATAATTACTGCACAGATATATATTTTATGAAATGGAATAACAAAATTTAAGAAAACTGTAGAACATGTAGTTTTACAATCAGATTAAATATAAATTCACTTTGAAAATAAAAAACTTTATACATAACACACGCGGTCTTCTGGCCAAAAATTAGATAGACCTTGTATTAAGTAACCAGACTACCGATGAACATATTTATACCTTTCTAAATAGATATACTATAGGGAAAATACACACAGACATGCACATCAGATAATATTTGTGTTAAATGGAAAACAAACCCATTATAATTATACAATTATACTAGCTGACCCACGCTACTTAGTCTGCGCTGATGTCAACTATGTACCTCGATGGACAACTGCCTCGTTGGTCTAGCAGTTAAAGTATGCGACTGCCAATCAAGAGGTCTCGGGTTCAAACCCCGGGTCGGCCCAAAAGTGTTATTGAGTTTTTCTAATTACATAAATACTTAAAAACAGCTCGGAGGTTGGAAGTTGAGGTCTCTACCCCTGTGCCTCGGAGAGCAAGTAAAGCTGTCGGTCCTGCGCCTGATCTCTCCCTGATAGTGTCGGTTAACCGTCCCATCGGATTATGAGAGTGAGGAAACAGAGAGTGCACCTGTGTTTGCACACACACTTGTGCACTATAATATCTCCTGCGGAGTTGGTTCGTATCCGTAGAGACTGGCCGCTGTGGCCATAATCGGCAAGGAAATGTCAACTATCCTATTTAAGGCACACCAGCAAAATAGACATTATAAAAAAGACGTGAATATCGGTTAGGCTGTTAGTTTCGGAGTACATCGTGAACGGCAAAGTGACACCAGAAATATTTAAAATATATAATTATGTTACATCAATATGTACCTAAGTTACAAATATTAGCAAATGCATTATTTTATTAGTTCTTCTCAAACTGTTTTTAATAACAACCATTGTTTGTCTACAACTGTTTGTAGAAATTATAAAAGTGTCTTTTAATTAATTATGAACAGGATGATGGACGGAAAGTTGACACAGCTACTGCGATTATGTCAAACACACGTCCATCAAGAGGAAATATGACGTCATTACTCTATTGCGAAAGATAAAAGCAAGATAGCAAGGTTATCGGCCTTATCTTCAACAATCAACAATTAACTACCTGAATCATAAAATCATCGAAGGATCTGTGCATGTACGTAATTGAAAATTAATGGCGTCTTAATCTAACTCTATAGTTTTTAACAGTCTACTGTTGGATATATGTTGAGGAAGTCTTATCTTACTAATTATATCATGCTGGCCGAACGGGTAGATATAGGATTTGTTTTTTGCTCCTTCTCTTTGTATTGATGTCGTCCTGCCTAATATGTGCCTTAGTCATCTATTGAGTCCAGATCCAGGTCCAGGTGTACCTAGATGACCGATATTTTTTTGATAAATTCTCTTAAATGAATCATAGCTATATCCATTTATCGCTCCCGAAATCCATGGGGTTGCATCCTACTAAATTTCAGATTTGAATTACATATATATAAAATATATAATCGAACTTGAAAGGAATTCCTAAGTGAGATATTCATTCATGAATTGATCGTTTAAAGGTATTAGATGTTAAAGCTAAATAGTTTCATATTTGTTTATTAAGGTTGCCTGAAAGAGATCGCAGACTGCGGCAAGGCCGCTACCAATTACTGTATTTATTTATATTCTATTATATATTATATATAGTGGCATGCAAAAAGAGTACCTAACTATCTATTTATTTGACTATACACAGCAGGTTATCTCGACTTCTGATACTACGGTTAACGAGGATTCTTACAAGTTAAAATAGAATAAGTATTTTTAATTGAATAAAAATTATCAATTAAGCTTAATCTCCTTTGTAAGAAAAGATCTAAATCCAACAGTAGTATCCTTCAGTACCGAGACAAAAATTCATTCAGAGATTCACCTAAACCCGAAAAGAGATTAAAGAATTCAGTTGATTCAGGAGGAAATGTGAGTCATGTATTTTATCAAACGAATCATTTAATAAGCGATAAGCAGTCATGAATATATTCCTCACGCCCTTATCAACAGCTGTTCCCGTGATAGTAACGGGCATCACCTTACAAAAAATGTTCAGAAACGGAATTAATCATTAAAACATGAATCTATACTGTTATCAATACCTGGAAGTTGAAGCTGTAAACTTTATATATTAATAACATTACTCAAAAAATTTGCTACTATTTCGGGAATTTTTCACCGCAGTGATGGATATCTATGACGTTCGATTATTTTTTTTGCTTTTAAAATACACAGTATTATCAAATAATGTATAGTATTTCGTGTATAACGAAAATAGCTCTAAATGTTTAGAATAAGTTTAAATTAAGATTACATTTGAAAGTTTAAATTAATCAACGTAATTGTCCACACATGTTATGTATTCAGAAAAAAAAAATACTTAAATGAAGAAGAGAAAATTTACGGATGAGAACGAAATTCTTTACAACTGAAAAATCATTTCAATAATGCTTATAGCCCGATTCATGGTATTAAAATATTGAATCAAGTGATATCGATTACTCATGTGTTTACGTTTAAGTGATTCATGCAGGAATGTCAATTTTTCAGTCTATATAGCGTTAAGCTGTTAAATGGATATAAAAACGGATTATATTCTAAGTAAATTACTTCTAAATATTAAATTACGACTAGCTTTTACCCGCGTCTTCGCTCGTATTTAATAAAAAGTATCCTATGTTATTTTTAATACTTCTAAGAATATGTGTACGAAGTATAATGATGACCGGTTAAGTGGTTTTCGTGTGAAGGCGTAACAAACAAACTTATATTTATCACGCACAGATAGTCTTAAAATTTGAATTAAAATAATCGAATTATAGTTTTTTTACGCAACCTTTCTTCCCAATAAGGTTGAAGTCAACTTTTAAGTCTAGTACTACAAAGCTGAACTTAAGTCTGAAGAATTTCAGAACCCTAATTAATTAACTAATTTATGTCAAAATCCTGTTGAAAAACTATAAACTATACGAAAGGAAAAACATGAAAATCTGCTCAAGTATGAATATGAATTTATAAACACCATTGTAACGGATAATACTACGAGGAACACACAAACTCAGAAAAACAGATTGTAGAGAAGTTTTGTCTAAATAGTACTAGTACTGTTTAAACCACTACGCCATCAATGCATATTAATAGACATGAAGCCTCAACCAGTTTTATACAATGTATGTTAAACATGCTAGATGCAAGTGCGATGATTCATAAGAAATTACCAAGAACGATGAAGGTTACTCTCATTCATTAAATTTTATTTTTAATCCTTTGGTGTTCCGTGACCAAGATATATTATGTATTATATTATAACATATTAGTCATATACATAATTTTTACACAGACTTATTTTTCTTATACATTATACTTCGATGTGCTGTTTAATTACTGTATTAAATAAGATGAGTAGCTTTAAGTGTCTATGGTTAATCGAAGGTAATTGTAACCAGATGCCTAAAATGTCACTACTGTATTTTTTTTAAATTTTGTTTGCGGCAGGTGCAGCATAGCAGTTTGCCTGAATATTGTTATCAGGTCAGTCGCTACCTTTATATCAACCCTTCCTAGGAATGTAAATTTTTGTGATACAACCAAGAATACAAATAAATTGTAGCTGAGAAACCAATAGAGCAAGATTTCTATGGTCAGTTAAGATACGTATCGGATGAGAGAACAGAGCTCAAACTTCAGAGCTCAGTTTATGATAAATTAGACAGACGTAATAAACTTGTTTATTCTTTATATCTATTGCAACAAAAAGATGTAACAGGCTCCTTAATGTTATATAAGTGATTTAAATAACCCAAAATAACCACAATACTCGTGTCTAAGTAATCCAAAGTTGTTAGGTAAACAGTTAATTTATGCGGTCATCATCGATTTTCCAATTCATCATTTTTTTAATATCTTAGTCATCCTTTAATTTCAATATTTATTATCTTTGGTAATACTTTTAATAAGTCAATATTTCGATTCACATTGTGAATCATATTGATTCATATAATAGAACATTTTAAATAATTTCTTTAAAAATAATTCATGACACCTGTTAAGAATTTTTTTAATCAGCTTAACTGTATTTGATTCTAGTCAATCTGCCGGTTAACCACCGTCAGACTGCCTCGTATAGTGAGGAGTAACTTATGTTAATAAATTTTGCATTTCCTCTCACGAATATTGAAATCTAAATATTATTACAACGATACAAAGCTATCCTAAAGTTGTAATCGCCAATTTTTATAAGTGACAGAGAAAATGATTAGGCAAAAATAGGTACAACAAACTATTTACTTGCCAGTATAATTGAACAAAAAGACACTGATCCGGTATAATTTCAGTAAGGACATATATGACAGTCAAGGTCAACGAGGTCGATGAAGGAAGTAAATGTTTTTTTAATTCATTTATACAATAAACTTGTAGGAAAAAAGGATAAGATTAAGTACCGCAAGTATAAATCAATAAGTGTATATCACTTCAATGAAATAATAAAGTTTGATCAAATGCTGTCATTGGGCTCGAGGGGAAAATAGTTGACACATGATATCACGATGTAGTAAGATGTAGTAAGAAATGATTGAGAATATGGATGAGAAAAAGGCCTACAAAAAATTTAAAATAAGTATTGGAAGAAAAAATAATGAGAAACGACACTTTTCGAGAGGTTAAAAATGTTCAAAAGTACTGTAAAAGGTTACGAGGAACTTTAAATTTAGAGAAAGGTAGTGTGTATAGAGGGCTTTCTAAATTAATTGCTATGATCTATCAAATATATGAAGATAAATAAAGTTAAACGCGATAAGTAGAGTATAGATATAGTATTAGTGTGAGAAAATTATGCAGACATTTTTAATTAAGAAATAAGAAAAGTCAAGGACGTCTGTTCCAAATCCACAACTGTTTTTAATTAGTTTCATAACTTAAAAAAACACATTTCTGTCTAACTTACTGTAGTTTTACTATATTATTTTAAATACCTAGATAATAAATATATGTTTACTTACTCATTACAAGACCAACACCTGTAGATGTAAAACACTTTTCCTATTGAACATTTACCAACTTTTATTAAATACCGTTTAACTCTATGTTTTGGTACACTCTGTTTTAAACCAGAAAAGTCAGATATTTCTTCATTTTTCAATGTGCAACTCTCCGGATTCTGCGTAGAACAGTCAGGTACTAATATTTTGCTAATTTCTTCTGCATAAGTTATGGAAATAAGCACTAAACATAAAGTAAATAGTAAAACCAGAGAATTCTTCATGTTGAATAGTTCGATTTCGTGTTTTGCGTTTACGCTAAGGTGTTTTACACGTCCGCTATCGATGAGCGACTGAGTGAAACTGAATGCGAAATGATAATCTGATATTGGAGACTGATATTTAACGTAGTATGGTAGGGATGCGCCGGCGCTTATCTACACTGTCAGCCATTTCACACATACAAAAAGATTATTTTGTAGGCGTGGCACATTACTTATTTTAAGCTCTTGTTACAAAACATTAGTCGTAATTCATTGTCAACTTCCAACCGATTATAGATAGATAAGCATTAAGAAGAAAGAGTTTGGGCATTTAATAAGTTGGTAATTTTCTTCGTGCTAACTTTCTGTCTGTTTTATAATTACTTAGCTAAATCACGCTCATAGCCATCATAGTTGCACTCAATGGTTAGAAAAAATCACCGAGAATAAGCAATGACGGCGCGGTCAGTACCTGGATGGGTGACCGCTGGTGGCATGTTACCATGAGCGTCTCAGTGATTTAGGGTCACGTTTAGCAGTCCGTCCCGGGTGTTATCATACGATAACAGCCCGAGCCCAGCAGTGGGATATTATGGGTTGTTGATTGATTGATTGATTGAAATTTTTTAATGGCAGGTCGCTTGAATGATGCTAAGGTTAGCATCTGTTAAGTTATTGAAACGGTTTTCATTGAAAAACAATTAAGAATAAAAAAACGAGGATATGGACGAAATGGGTAAAAAGAGAGACCTAAGGCAAAGGATACTGTGATAAAAGTTCCATAGTTCTTGGTTCCGTATTTTTATTGTATGATTGGATGAGTCATTAGTGTATAAACACCGAACAACTGCAATTGATTTTCAATTTGCTTAAAATTCTAACTTCAAATGTGGCTGATTTATTATTTAAAAACATGTAAAAAGTATCCTATGTCTTTCTCCTGGTAGCTACCTCCCAATAAATCAGCCAGATCGGTTCAGCCGTTCTTGAATTATAAACAGTGTTTACACTAACACGACTTTATTTTTTGTATGTATAATATATTATGATTTCACAAAGCAATTCCAAAAACTATCACAGTGACATGCAATGGGAGAGGCCTAAAGCCTAGGTCTATTAATGAACTGGCTTTCGACCTGGTTGCACTGGCCGTGGCCACAGGCTACCTTTTTTTTTTTTTTTTTTAAAAAGACAACTCCCGCATTATGAATATACATTCCTGTGTCGCGGGGATCTTTACAAACATACATGAAACGGACACAAAGTACACCCAGACTTAGAACAACAATTTATGGATCACACAAAGTGTTGTCCCATGTAGGATTTAAACCCACAACACTTGGCACAGTAGGAAGCGGTGTGGCGACCACTCCAACCACTAGGCCAATAATTATTTTTCTAATTGACTTTAAAATTCAACACATAGATATCTATAAAGTGGAGGATAGATAACCCTAATTAGTGTTTGTACAATACCGAGTACCTTACCGAGCTTGCAAGTAAATATCGATTGATTGATAAGATTTATTAAAGATCACACTTATTTTACCCAAAAATTCAAAATTTTAATACATTTTTGTATTTAAAAAAAATTAATACCATGTAATTCTTATACTATTAATACTTAAATGATTTGTTTATAGCTAAAATGAATCATTCTTGTTGTTAACAAATAAACTAAGCATTGTTTAAGATTTTTAACTTTTATTCATTTCTTTTCCACGTGTATACGATTCATTAGTTTTATTTATTTTTGTAAAGGAGTTTTTTTATTGTATTGAAATGTTGTTAAATACTTAGATAAATTAATCACCAATTAAAATTAATAAGGAATTGGTATATTTATTTACCTGTAACATGTTATACACCAGCGACTAAAACGAACCTTGTTTCTAGAACAAGGTTCCATCTTTGACGAGTGCCTTCTAGTTCTACGTCCAAACATCGTCATATTAAAAAGTTTGCCCAAACTCTGTGGATATCGAAATTGCAGAAAAACATTGTCGTTGGTGATAAATATGAAAATCTTTTTATTTTTAATTTCACTTGAATTGAGGAGTATGAAGTTGATTGAGTTTAATATTATTAAAATTACAAATATCCTTTTTGGCCAATTCATTTTGAACCAAGTATATATAACAACCGTCTATAAGTGTTTATATAGATGATTGCCCAACTAACTAACGTCCTCTCGCGACTCAAGTTTCTCGATGACTGATCTGATTATCTGATGAAATGTTGTTCTGTACTGAAAATATCTCTTCCGGAAATAAAGAGTCAGGTAGTCTTAAGAAATATTGTTATGTTATGACTGGCTGACCCACGTCGTACGTATTTTAATTATGCTCAGCTATTTGGTCTTAAAATGATGTTACCTATCCTATTTTAGGTACGCCAACAAAAACAAGCATTTAAAAAACTGACAGTAGTAGTAGCAATAGTTTCTACAATTTTTTTCTTTTATTTCCATTTGTACATAACATTGTTTTTTATATATGGTACTGCTTAATAACTCTAAGTTGCCTGATGGAAGCATAAGCGGATCCAAGAGTGGTTGTCACCATACTCATTGCGAATGCAATGCGACCCATAATACGGCGGATTAGTGATGATTCTGCATCACTAGCAAGATATTTTGGCCTCAATAATCACGAAACATTCATAAATAGCTACATTTGGATATAAAAACATGTACACTTAATGTCTAATTGTTGTTTATAAGAATGAATTAATGTATAGCCAAATTTTAGAGGCTTTATAATCATGAGGTTTTTTTATATTTTTCCAGTATTTGTTCTTCAAGAATTTAGTTTTTTCCTTGCCCACGAGTGTTATGAGAATCACGTATGTGTTTTGAAATGTAATCAAAATAAGTTATGTATGCATTTTGTGAGAAAATATAATACAATAGAGTTCAGAGAATTCATACTGCTTCATTGCAGTATGAACCTAAATAAATGTATGTGGTAAGCATCATTTTTGTGACCATGTCAGTACAGCGAAGACAAAAGGACGAAAATAATACCAAAGTTTTGGCAGTCTATGCATGTTAGTATGTTCCACCGCAGCTAGGGTAAATAAAACATTAAACTACTACACCGATTTCAATAAATGAGGTGTCAATATTTTGTTAATCATATCGCAAAGAAAAGTTTTTGTTTAGACGGGTAATTAATTTAGAATCGAAGCAAAAAAATATAAATAACATTACTGTTGGCTGGTTATCTTCATGTATAGGACAACGTTAAATAGGGCCTACTATGTAATAGAGAGAAACAAAGTGGGCGGTTCATCTGATAGTAAAGGATTGCCATAGTCAATGGGAAAATGCAACTTAGAAAGGAAGTCCTCGATTAAATTATATTCGATTTGATCATATAAAATGCAGATTCCTATAAACAATAATATTAATATATGGCTTTAATGCACATACACCAGATTTATTGAAAGGAAAACATAGAACTTTTTTAAATAAAACTTTAACCCGGAAGAGCCACGCTTCGGCTTGAATGGGCCGGCTTGACCGGAGTGACACCACGGCCTAATAGAAAACCAGTGCGAAACAGCGCCTGCGCTGTGTTTCACCGAGTGAGTGAGGATACCGGAGGCCCATAGCTCCTCCGAATCCCCCAAAAGACGGCAACGTACTTGTAACGCCTCTGGTGTTGCGTGTGTCTTGTGGTAATCGCTTACCATTAGGCGATACGTCTGTTCGTTTGCCCCATATTCGTTAAAAATTACTAGAGAAATACAAAAGGTAGTCGTGTCGCTCAGAGGCATTTTTCACAGATAACCGTACACATAAATGCATATAAGCAGGTAAAATATATTTTGGGAAAACAAATCTATACAAAATCTTTACGTAAACAGATCAGTTACAACGTCTATTATAACTACTGTGATAGTATTTCTTTTTCATTTTAAGATTCGGTCGTATTTTAGTGTTATTTAAAATAAACCTGAGAGTTTTTCATGTCTTTTTAATTATCAATGTTACAAGAAGTTGAGGGTACATTTAATCGAATACTTGTGTTAAAGTTTTTTACATATTGGTATATTCCGTAGGTATATATTTTACGACTCTGCTCTCTAATGCACTGAGTGTTATGGGCTCAAACATAGGACTACAGTTTGTATGATCTATAAATTGTTGATCTGAGCCTCAGAGTTCTCTATGTCTATGTATTAAACTTATACAAAAAATATCAGACAGATGCAGAAAAAATATTGTACTCATTCGTGTTTCGTGGAAATTTAACGTATGAGTTCAGGTTTAAGAGCTAAGGGCGCTGATAAATAAACTTACCCAAAAGCCAGGTGACTAAATACGTGTGTGGACGAAAATTTATCGATTCCTGACGATGACACGATCCCCTTCTAACGTTGACACAAGATAATATTTACAAAGACTAATTATAATAGAATTTTGGAGTGGTGATTGAGTCTCGAGAATCGTGGTGTAGGACGTCCACAGGCGATGTGAAGTGATGACTTGAGCAAGATTTCTGGGGGAAGCTGGATGCGGGAGGACAGGCCTATCTCCAGCAGTATATAATAGGCTAATAATGATGATGATACAAGATATTTTTACTCATTGCTTTTAATTTTTATACATACACGGTAGAAGTGTGTAGAGTAAGTGTAAGGAGACCTTGAACTCTACACACTTTTCCTAACGATGCACAATGCAAATGCAGATTAACGAGTGAGGCTATCTTCAAATTGAAATTGTAAACGTTTGTCAGTGTTTGGTCAGGCCACCTACTACAATTAAAATAAATGTAAATAATGCGATGCTAGAATGTGTTCAACTCTGTAGCGTATAAAACAAACACAACATTAAATTGTCTGGCATTTCGACCAGTTTTCATTAGCGTCCGTCACAAGCTGACTCATCACTTGGTCACGTGCAACCAGACAACATTCGTACCCGTTATTGTAAACGCACCGAAAGATTATCGTATATCTAAAAGAGCTAAAAAGGCATTTTAAATTGTAAAAGCTTTTATTTACATGTGTTTATTTATGGAATAGGTGGCAAACGAGCAGACGTATCACCTGATGGTAAGCATAAGAGGCGTCACAAGTGCTTTGACAGCCTTGGGGGATGCAAAGGGGATGAGGGGAAGGGTTGGATTATGAGCCTCCGGTATCTTCACTCACTCGGGAAACACAGTACTTTTACCGTAGGAGAGCCACGCTTCGGCACGAATGGGCCGGTTCGACCGGAGTTATACCACGGCCTCACAGAAAACCGGTGTGAAACAGCGCTTGCGATGTTGTTTCTCCCGGTTAGTGAAGATACAGGAGGCCCATACCCCAACTCATCCCCATCCCGTCCCCCTGTCTATCCCCAAAGACTGCTAAAACACTTGTGACGCCTCTGGTATTCGTTTACCATCAGCCGTTACGTATACTCGTTTGCCAGCTATTCCATAAAAGAAACAAGATGTCGACTCATAGTTTTTAATTATGAATAAGAGAATTATAAGACATTGTATTTTTTATGTACGGGCCTACCTAAGTAACTCTTTTCTGTCTGATGGAAATCATGAGCAGAATCCAAGAACAGTGATCACCATATTCGTTACGAATGCAGAAAATTCAACAATGCAGCGTGGTGGCCCACATTACGGAGTTCTATTGAGATGTATGTGCACCCTTGAGCGTCCGGTCACACACTCACCAACGAAACACGACAGCAGAAATGCCTTCACAAGATAGTACTGGTTGCACTTCACCTTCACTTCTTCATTACATGGGTCATACATTACCTGATACCTAGCATGTAAAGTTCTTCTATTTTCTCAATTCTTTCGATTCTTCAATTTAATTGACTTACAAAGGAATAACGTTTGTAAGTCAATTAAACTGAAGTGCCTATAGTTTTAGTTACATCTTTCGTTGTGAGTTTATCATATATAGTTATAAAGGGTCCAAAGAATTATTAATTTATTTTTAGTTTAATATCATTAAATACAATGCAACACAAACTGCCTTGGAATTGTATGCATCCTAAATGTATATCAACGAATTGAAAAACTTATCACTGATGTCCTAATTCGTCACCGTTTACTTATTCATTATGACTAATTCATTACGGCGATGGATTAAGTACTGGTGAACTTCATTTTCGAATGTATTGCAACAAGTTCTATCAAGTGCCGACAGTAGAGAGTATAAATTACATAAAAAAATATATTTTATGACTAATAATTTTATTTCATTATAATTAATGTTGGCTGAGATGGTGATCCTTCTAAGCCTTACATGCCTTTCGATATTGGTACGCTAGTAATCAGAGGTCATTAACTCTATCTATACAAACAAATAAACTTTGAATAAACTTAGTAATTTCAAATTAAAAGTCGTTCACTAAATGCATGTGAAACTTTATGTATACGGTACTTACGTTATACAAGCATTTTTTTTAAAATTGGGTGTCAATTTGTACCAGTTTCCTCTGGAACGGCTTTACCGATTTTGGAGGGACTTTCAAAGGCAGAAAGTCGATGTTATAAGGAGTAATTTAAGCTACTTTTATTATATACTAACTGGCCAACGCGGTGTTACTCGCGATTCTTGATGTAAAAGTACAATATAACACAGTTAATTATATTAGCGCAAACATAGCACACCTCCCAGCTGTACTTCTAAATAAAAACTTGTCAAGACATGTTAAACTTCAAGGCCGATTGTTCTAATAACACAGTTATTACGAACCGTTATTGGTGAAATTACTAATACTGTCTACTAGTTATATTAGTAATTAACACTAAGTTGTTTTATTACTAACATGGTAGATGTTAGTAATAAAACAACTTAGTGTTAATAATAATAGTACCAATAATATTTATTACTTTTAACAATACTTTTATATATTTTTCATCCAATCCTGACTATTTAAGTAATTGTTCTTAAATCACAATATACATCTTGCTACAATTCGCTGTTCTGCCTGATGAAAAGCACAAGTAGAATCCAAGGGTGGTGGTCATCTTCATTGTGAATGCGGTCAATGTAGCATGGTGGCACCCACACTGTGGCGGCCTAATGGAATTCTTTTTAAAGGGTTTGCCTATAAGAATCGACTTATTTTGCATTGGGTCTGTTTAAGCCACGAAGAATAAAAGGCAAAATCATGTTTGACTAGCATTATATTTCTAGTCTTATAAAATGATGTTCTCCTAGCCGATTACGGCCACGACGGCCAGTGTCTACGGAGACCAGCCAACTACGCAGGAGATATTATAATGCACAAGTGTGTGCTTAAACACAGGTGCACTCTCGGTTCCCTCTCTCTCATAATCCGATGGGACGGTTAACGATCACGATCAGGGAGAGATCAGGCGCAAGACCGATAGCTTTACGTGTTCTACGAAGCACGGGGGTTCAGAAACCAACTTACAAACTCCGAGCTTTTATTAAGTATTTATGTAATCAGAAAAACTCAATAACACTTTTGGCCCGAACCGGGATTTGAACCAATGATGCAGTTGTAGCCAAAATATAAGGCTATTAGTAAGTAACCAACAGAAAGTACTAAATATTAGCCAAGGGATACTCATAATACACAAGATGCTAGATTTATCATTATCGTATGACGCACTAGTAGAATGCTATTAGGACCAGATGTGACCCCCATTTTCGGAGTATTTCACTACTCTACCTGCAAATTTTTTCGCAAACCCCTGCAGTATTATATCCTAAGTATTCCTAAGCTCTGCGTTCAAATATATGCAAATGTATTAATTGGTACTATGATACTTTGGTCCGGGTTCTATATAAAGTATGGTGCTGAGACCAGTCGATAGGATGGTTTTTAGTGGAAACAGCACTTAGTCCTGGCTCTCTTACCAATAAAATATATACTAAGCTTGTTACAATTGTATTTTATATATATATGCATAAGTAACTTTGATACATTATTAATGAGTATTTTATCTTAAAAATTATAGGCTTATTTAATTTTTACAAGTATTTTTTTAGACACCTTAAACTGACTAGGTTTTTTTTATATATAGAATTTATAATGGCCTATGACGCCTGGAACATTGTAACGAATCTATGGACACCTTATTTATTTAAAACAGTAATACGGTGTAATATACAAACATACATAGGTTGCCAAATTAATTTATTCTTTCTTCAAAGCATTCGACTGAAGAACGGTAAACCTCTTCGATTCTCGCTAACTGTAAATGTTAGATCACAGGTATATTGTACCAGCATGCTATGAGTTTAAATATGTGGTTTTACTTGTGACTTGTCCTAGAATATCGAAACACAAAAGAAAAAAAAGAAAATTCCTAATTAATCAAGCATATTCCTTGAAGCAGACAAGTACATAAAAGCCACAAAAAAATGTTTTCAACCTTGCGGCAGGTTTTCCTTAACATATTGACAGACTAGGTCGGTCAATGATCTGCCACCAATCAGTCAGCAATACCTACTTTAAACGTATTCGTGATAAAAATTTGTGTTAAAGAAATACCCGCTTTAGAATAGCTGTATTAGACACTTGATTAAAATTTTGGAACATCCCTATGTATATTATTGTTTATATACGAATAAGCGAAAACGATACGGAACCCTGAAAAAAGAAACAAAGTAATTGAATGATTCTCGAGTTTTGCACTTAGCAATACATTTGGTGATTCATTTTTATTTACATAGATGTCTTTTAGAGGACACAAACTTTCCGCCAATTGGAGTCATATGTATAATATGACCCGTTTAAGATATTTTCTATATTCTACATTTTACCAATATAAGCAGAAACAGAATATATTGGTATGACAGGATAGGAAAGTATAAATCACTTTATTTGTATTTATATAATATATCTAGACATAGAACAACCTGTCCTAAAATTAAGGAGAATATTAGAATTCGAAGCCAAAGAATTATATATCAACCTTGCCAAAGCTACTTTGTTTTATTATAATTTTTAACTAAAATTACAATAACAAAATATTGATAACAAATTCTTCTTCGTTATTGTAGATCAGCTAAGTATGTATTACGCATTGGTTTTTGTCTGATTTAAATTTATAGATAAAATTAAATTCAAATTCTTTTCTACAATTAAGACACTAAGTGACATTCATGAACGTTAAATTTGAGCTACAGATAAAAGTCATAGATCGACACAAACAGACGCCACAGATGTACTGTATTGTCAAAGTGAATAAGGAGAAAACATCAAATGCCACTACCTGCCTGTGTCGATCTGTAACTTACAGTTGCCAAAATACGTAGAGCCTTATACTGGTTAAGAAACTCATGGCCACTCTTTCTAAAGGTCAGATCTTCAGGTTTAATAGTATACAACAACAAAAATTACAGGAATGTTTAATAGTTTGCAATGCTTTGAACTTCCAGTTGCCAAAATGCGTAGCCTTATAACAGTACACTGGCAAAGAAACTAATGGCCACTCTTTTTAAAGGTCAGATCTTCAGGTTTAATAGTATACAACAGCAAAAATTCCACGAATGGTTAATAGTGTGCAAGGTGTTGCCACCTGAGTTTTATTTTATTGAAATGCTCCAGAAGCAAACGTACCAATAAAAAAATCACTGTGAAATAGCGAAATAGACAATTTATTTATCACGATATATTTAATAAAGCTTTCAAGCGATCAACATGATTGTACAAATATAATCAAAAGTACAGAACAAGAATTTTTCATTCAAATCAATATTAATAAAGAAATTATTTTTTTTATTAATCTGAGGGAAAACCTGTATTGATAAATAGAATCAATTCAGGATTTCCCAATTTCCTTCCAAATTGCAATTCAATAGAATCGATATTGACGTCAGTACTACATAGTCGTGTGAAATCAATATTGAATTGTAATAAACTTTGTAGGCAAACTAAATTCGATCGATGCGATCATAATGCGTATATGTATATATTTTTTTTTTTTTAACTGTGGAAAATGTCATACCCCTCAGATTCTATAATTGTCTTGGAAAAGGGTATAAAGTTTTTGATTTATGTGTACATAATAATATATTATATAGATTCCGCTTCTAGAACATTCTAATTAAGTTGAACTACCTCTTGCGGTTACTTTTGTCCACAAAATACCTACCAATTAAATTATGTCTATACTATTCGTAAATAGTTATAAAGGCATCCTTGTCCCTTTTTACACATCATTTAGTTACAGGGTCTCTCTTAAATTAGTAACATTGGACTTTGGATGTCATTTTGATGTCAAATTGTATATTGACTGTATAATGATTCAACGAATGATGTATGGCCTTAACCCTCTCCTGAGAGGAGACCCGAGCCCAGCAGTGGGACATTATGGGTTGTTGTTTGTTTGTTTTTTTTTAATGATTCAACGGAAAACAATTTGATTTATATATACGTGTTTTGTCACTATAATTGTATTACTAGCAACTACTAGAAAAAAAGGTATATAGAGGAACATAGAACTTCCTTCTAGGCTTGTTGTCGGTTAAGAAATGTACGGGAGATAATTTTTCAGTTGTGACAACCATAGTAACGAGTAAGATTTTAGAAGAAATGAATAATTATAAGAGTTATAAATAGCATTTTTTTTCACGTCTGATGGAAAGCACGAGGAGAATTCAAGAGTGGTGGTCATCAAACTCATTGCGAATGCAGTATGGTAACCCACACTACAGTGGCCTACTGAGATGCTTCTACATCACTGAGCATCCGGTCTCGCAGTCACCAACGAAACACGAAAACACACACACAGCTATATATGTTTCATTAAAAGTCGAAGGACTTGGTCATGTATGCACGACAGGGATAGAATGTACGTTTTGATAACATATGATCAAATACCACGTATTTCGTTCAAGGTTTCACATGTTATCGCGTTCCGATGTCAGTTAAACACCTACGACGTCGATGCCTACTATTGCAATGAATTTAATGAAAGCCTTGTATCATTCAAATAAGAGTACCATAATATCATGAATTCACAGCATTAAAACCATATCATATATTTTTGTCTTATAGTGGCATAAATTATAGTGATATTTCATCTGGAATAAAGTTTACAGTCTTTATTTAAAATCAATCTACTATGATTGTCTTCCATATTCACTGATAACCAATATTTATTTATATACATAACTGGAATCAAGTCAAAAGTTTTATGTTATGTAATCCTTTACACATTTTTGTAAATCATGGTAATGTATCTAAATAACATTTTTATAAAATAAAATAGTGGTAGTAGTTTAGACCATTGATTTAGTTATGTACAAAACAAAAAAAAATTAATTTAATATTATGTCAGTCCGGTTTCTAAGAAAACAAAACTCGAATTAGACTACGCCAACACTAATTCAATGTTCAAAAAAGCCCGCTATGTAAACAGCTACCTTACAAATCTTTACGCCCGTCCGACGCGTGCCAATGTTTTTTATATTCAGATGAAATCAAGTATGTCAACTTAAATATTATATGCCAATCACAGCGACGTATACAGAAGGTTGCGGCTTGACCTTAATAAGAACTCTGTGACATACGGAAAATCGTTCGTCGCTTGTTTTTATCAAGAATCAACAGAGTCATTAAAACCGGAGATCCGATTTTATGAGGTCTGGTCCAGATATGAAATTGCTACTGTTAAACATTATGGGTAGCAGTATTTTTGCAAAATAGTAAATCAATAGCTTCGCTTTCAGTTCCTTCGTAAGAAGTATTTTCTAAGGTATTGGTGGCAAATGAGATAACAATTTTCAGAGCAATAAGCGCGTTGTCGATCTATAAATCCATTTACGATAATAATAATATAAAAATTAATTCTGAAGTGTCCATTTCAAATCAACAACTTTTCACTATATATTATGTAGATGCAGAGGTACTTTTTTGGCTATATATTTCATTGTTGCTGGTAACCTCTGTAAGGTAAGGTCTGGATCAATTTTCTCGGAACTAAAACTGACAGATGACCTGATGTTGTAAAGAGTAACTAAGTCTTCTTAACCACGATAACCACGGATACAACCGCGGGATGTAAATAAATAAATAAGCCTTTGTTGTTCTCCTTTTTTTCTACATTCTTTATGACAAGATTATAACTTTAATTAAACTTACTTAAGTCTAGATTTCCTTAAAAGTTAATTGTTACAACCGTTAACGGGTTTGAAATTATTGTTAAAAAGCTTGTCTTGCGACAAAGCCCTCTCTAAAGATTTCTACATTACCTTTTCCTTAATGACCGACTACTTGCTTGATAACATCTTCCCAAAGCTTAGTCTGCCTCACTCTTTTTCTTTTATAGTCTCTGAGGTATCACTTCATTATAATCTTTGTATTTGTTATTTATTACCAAACTTTATTCTCTCATCATATCATCCCTGTCCACTTCTATTTTAGTATTTCGGATTTAGTGATTGCGTCTTTGAAATTAATTTTATGCTTAAAACACCTCGGGGTGTAACAAGTGATAAATAACTTAATAATAAAGTTAGTTCGGTATCTAGATCAGATTGAAATAGAAGCATGATAATAATATGAGTATGTTTATGATAAGCTAGAAAAGAGTAGGTAAAGTTCAATAAATATGAGAACGTCTAAACAACATGTCGACTATGACATGCTCGCTATTGTTCTGATCTTCCTTTTAAAAACACCTGTTCCTTTTAAAAGCAATATGAAAATCTATTGAAAAATAATAGTCTAATAATAAAGGAAGATTTATGTCACCATAAATAAAAACTATAAGGGACTACTTTTATTAAACAGACATCTGATGTTTTTGTAAGAAAAGTGGTAGTACCTAGTACAAGAATATTTATTTAAATGTAGTAACGCCTCTATATTGTTGCCTTTTTAATTGATTGCAGTCCAGAATGCAAGGGTACGCTAGCAGATACACCCTTTTAAGTTCCCTCGTACCCAACGATTCAACGGTTAAACAACTGTGATAGTAAAATGTTATGTCGTTACATTAATTAGAGGTGAATATTTTTCTTTGTATGTATTTTAATTAGTAGATTATTTTCTATTTTGGCTCCAAATCGTTGTGTTGTAATTATTTTCTCCTGAACGTTTATTATCAAAGTAGGGTTTAAGTTATCTTTTAATAAACCATCATTAGTTCAAGAATGGATTCCATTAAATATTTTATATGTATTGGTTATAAACAAATAATGGTGCATTGGGAAAAACATTCCAAGTAATGAAGATTTATTTAAAATAATTCGCAAATGACGGAGTTCTAACCGATTAAACAGCCCGGAATAAAAAAAAATGGAATTGAGAACTTTCACGGTATCAAAATATATACTGCTAGAAACAAAAAAAAAACGAAGCCTGATTAAACTATAAAATTTTAAATTTTCCCGTTTTTTTTACCCGATGCGAAAGGAGAATGGTTATGTTTTTTGAGTGTTATCATCATCATCAACAACCCATAATGTCTCACTGCTGGGCTCAGGTCTACTCTCAGGAGAAGATTAAGGCCGTAGGTCGTAGGTGTATATAATTGGCATAACCTAGAGCTTAAACGGCTTATGGTATTTTTAGGTTATAGTTTCCTAAATATTTGTACTATCTTGATTCTACGATTACATTAAATACAAATATATTTAAATATGTTAAACTGGCACAATACAATGTACAGCATGTTACACAAACTTGATATTAAAGTTGAAGATATAATCTCTGGGCATTCCATGACATGTAATTAATTGAGAAAAATCATATCTATTGAGGGAATTTTACTTCGTGTTAAATTTGGATAGCTGTGGGTAATGATCACTTTACCCTTTCAGACCTATTTTTTTTCTCTTGCGAAGAGGGAGGGATATCTCAGGTAGAATACAGCAAAAACAGCCTGTAGATAATATTTTCTAAAGTATTGTTGTTATTAAATTCTAAACGTGTATAAAAACCAGTTAAAATATTAGCAATGGAAATATAAATGAGTCACCAATTAGCCTCTCGTTTCGCTAAGCAGAAGCCTTTCTTGGTTATCGAGCACCCAGTTCTCCGCCATAAGATGCGTCATACTGTATATATGAAAAATATTGATGAGGGAGGTTATAAATAAACTGGTTGAGAGTAATGAACTCTCTTTCTATTTACTAATATATTACCAATATTGTGAATAAGGAAGATTGAATGGAACGTTAGTGATCAAAAACGCGAGGAGATTAATCATTGGGTATTTTAGTAAATTTTATGCCAGAAAAGTTTATTTACAAAAATCTATGTAAATCTGAGCTAATCTCTTAAAATATTTTTTTCAAGGAGTCAGGTGTACCAAAAACTTAACACAGTATTGTTTTCGTATTCTTAGTTGTTACTAACAATACGAAAACAATACTGTTATGCCATGGGAGAGCCACACTTCGGCATGAATCGGTCGGCTCCGCCGAAGTGATATCACGGCCTTACAGAAAACAGGTGTGAAACAGGGCTTACGCTGTGTTTCACCGAGTAAGTGAGGATACTGAAGACCCATTTTTTAAAGTGTAGAAACCCCCAAATGCGAGGGCATTAGGGTGACGACCCTACCAAGGTTTCGGCGAGGCGTCGGTGTGTCGGAATAGGGACGACTAAAACAACACGGTATGCCACTCTGCGCCCGAGAAGGGTGGGATCCGGGAATTGCTGATACTAACACATCCGGATCCCTCCCAGCTCCTATCCGCACTGACGCGGGCACTGTCTGCTGTTAGGCTCTCAATTTAGAAGTCGCACGACACACTCGTACTACGCCTCCTCGCAGGATACCGGAGACCTATACCCCAATCCCTCCAAAAACTTGGAGGAGTTTGGATAGAAATATTTTAGTTGCATTAATAAGAGTTGTACCCGGATCTCAAATATTGTACGTGCAGAGCCACACCGTGTAGTTTTAGTCCGTTTCTGATACACTGCCACGTCTCTAATCGCCATGGCTTAGCATCGTCTCCAATAACTAGTGAATAAATTGATAAAAAAAACTCCCAAATCAGGCAACTAGTCTAAGAAGTAAGTCAACTACAAAAAAATACAGCTAAACAGTAAGTTAGTTAAAGTTTCACTAAACTTAATTTATCAACAATTTCAATAAATATTTTATGGACGAAGCTAACACTTTTGTTAGTGTCTCCAATATATTTTTAATCAGAATTGTCAATAAAGACAAACATAACTAACTTAACATTGGAACTCTAGGTAATCAAACAGAATTTTTTATGTTTACTTACTCGTCACAGGGCCAGCATCTGTATATGTACCAAATGTGTCCAATTGCACATTTTCCATACTTCAAAATACTACGCCTAATTCTGTTCCTTGACACAGCTTGGTTCCCCCCATAATTTGAAATTTCACCCATTTTTAGACCACACTTGAGAATATTTTCACAGTCATCAACGAACAACTTATTGATTTCTTCGGCGCAGTTTATAGAAATGAGTATTAAAAAAACAATGCACAGACTAAAAATATTATTTTTCATTTTTTATTTATCTTTTACTGGGTCAAAGAGTCACACGGCCGTTGTCGATGAGCGTTGTGATAAAACTGTATGTGTATGCATTCAGGCAATCGGACATCGGTGACCGCTATTTATCGTGTGCCGAGGTGAGGCTGCGCAGGCGCCTCATAAGAATCCAATTACACAAGAGGCGATACGGATATAGGTGCGATAAATACTCATTGTAAATGAATAGCTTTGTATGTGTAAACTAGTTCCAATTTACATTGTGGGTTGACGTATTAATCACGTATGGTGGACTTTTTATTGTATTTTAAAAGGTTATTATTAATTTTGATTAGAAAATCACTGATACTTTTTATTTTATAATCATATCTCGATAGGATAAAGAATACTCACACATTTCATGTTAAAATATAATCTTATTCTTACCTGTTATTTATCTATGTATATGAAATTATTATACGATACATAATAAAAATAAGAAAGTAATAAAAATATTAATTTTGGCAAATTTAGAAAGTAATAAAAATGAAAAAGTAACGTAACTATAACAATTTTGCAAGGCCAAACTGTTTTAATATACTGAGACATGGTGCGTGCAATTACTAGATAACCTGGCAATATGTTATAAGACAACTAAACAAATATGAAAATTATTCTAAATTTTAATGGCAGTGAACGAGTTTAATATTTTTTATTTATTTATTAAACGTCGTGTTCTAGCTTATCTCTGTATAATAAAACTAACTGAAACTATCAGTAGAATAAACTATAATTGAAATTTTAACTATAATTTTTTAATAAATTTAACGAAGACGGATTAGGTACACCAAATATAACTAAAGAATTGCTGAACTGAACTTGATTTTTTAAGGAAGTAAAATGTTTTACTAAAAAGGCATATAATTCAAGCCTTTCTCCCTATATGCTTTGACATACCTTGACATTCCTGTTTGGAATTTAATTTAGACTATATATTTATTGTATATTATGTATTTAATAACAGTTTAAAAAAATATTGTAAATCTCTATTTTTACCTGACTGCGAAAAAAGGAGGGTTGTGTTTTTCGGGTGTATGTAAGCACGTATGTATACTTCTTTGGCACGCCCCCCGAACCTAAATGGCTTGTCGTATTTTTATGTGAGTGTTGTCAATAGATTCGTCTTAGTCGTGAGAGTGACACTGATGGGTACATCCAAAATTAAAAATAAAACAAAATTACAAAAATTATAAGCAATATTTTTATTTTAATAATTAATTACTTGTTAAAAAAGTAGCTTAAGGAGTTTCTTGCCGGTTCTTCTTCATGGCAATGACATTTGGGAATCGCGCAAGTGGATTCCATTAAAGTACTATTTTGTTAAACGCCTACCTAAATAAAAACTTTATGATTTTGATAGATTTTAAATTATTAGAATAACTTCTAGAATATTTTAAAGATTTACAAATAAATATAAATCAAATTAACTTTCTCATTTATTGTGTATGGAACTTAATAGGAATGAATATCAGAGCCGTGACTAAGAACGCAGATTACATTGCGGGTTACTGTTAATACTATTCACAAAAGTTATAGGAGAATTTTAATATGCTATAACCTCTGCGGTCAAAGTGTGTAATATGTAGGGACCTTAAGAACGACAGTCCTTTGCGATGACTAAGGCTTGTGTGAAAAGTTGTGCCTGGTATCATACGGAACTGAGTATTAAGATTTTATAACATGAATATTACCTGAATTTAAAATTAGAAGGTTAATTTTGCAATCAAACCTTCTTCTAGGAGAAGATTATGTCCACCATGAAATTTCATCCCAAAGGTTGTTAAAATTTTCCACTAACTTCATATTTTCGAGTAATCATATGCTGAAAATACCTTACATAATTTTAGACAACAGCTGATACTCTTACACTTCTGAACTGATACTAACCAAACATAGCTAAGACCCATCACAAGGAAACTGACTTTTTAATTTTAAAACCGCATCGAAATCGGTCCATCCGTTTCAGAATTACAATGCCACAGACAGACACGCACAGACAGATAGACATAGACGTCAACTGACACATCTCTTTTTGCGTCGGGGGTTAAAAATAGACTGAGGAAATGTGTCTGTATTTTCCATTTGTGTGCAATTTGTTTCTTTGAGGAAACTACGCTGATAAAAGGTTGTACTTTATGAAGTTTAAGATTTTTATTATCTTGAGTAATAAAAATATCTAGATAAGCTTATTTTAGAATTAATTCTGTTAAAGTTGAGCTATAGCTAAACAAAAAAATTGGCAGACATAATGACCGCAGAGAGAAGTGAAAATTTTTAACAATTAATATGTATGTCGACGATGCGAACCTGTAAGATTTTCCCATAACAAAAAGTGCTCAACGCAGCTAAAGAAACTTACTCCAAAATAGAAATTGTTACTTAAATTCGATTTGTGATACTAATATGAATGTATCTCCTCACTCACACACTCGACTTCCTCATTGGTCTAGCGGGTGACGTAAGCGACTGCTAATCAGGAGGTCTCGGGGTCGAATCCCGGGTCGAGCTAAAAGTGTTATTGTGTTTTTCTTATCATAGAACTACTTAATAACAGCTCGGAGTTTGGAAGTTGGGATCTGAACCCCCGTGCCTCGGAGAGCACGTAAAGCTGTCGATCCTGCGCCTGATCTCTCCACAGTCGTGTCGGTTAACCCACCCAGCGGATTATGAGAGAAAGAGAACAAAAATTGCACCTGTGTTTGCGCACACACTTGTGCACTATAATATTCCTGCGTAGTTGACTCGTCTCTGTTAAGACTGGTCTCCGTGGTCGTAATCGGCTAGGTAAAGATCATGAATGTATGTATATAAATATCTGTCTATTTATATTTAAAAACCTACATGTCCAATGTATTAATCACCCTTTTATATTAGTCCGTCAGCCTATCGTTAAGATGATCGAGCTTTGCTCGGTATTTTTTTAAATTATGAATGTACCTAGACTTAAATGGATTTAAGAGTGACAACAGCTCTCGAGGGTCAGTTTATAATTAAAACATTAGTTTTTGGAGTTCCAGAACAAGGTCACTTTCATTTTAAGTACGCTCATTCATTCTCGTGTTTTTAATTTCTGTGAAGTCTTGATACTACATATTTATTCCTTAGCTATTTGTAATATTCATTACTTTATAAAATGCTGTGAGTTTTTAGTTTAACTTATAACTATAACTTTATTATAACTAGCTTCATTACATAGTATAAAACAGAGTCGCTTTCTTTGTCCCTATATCCCTATGTATGCTTAAATGTTTAAAACTACGCAACGGATTTTGATACGGTTTTTTTAAATAGATAGAGTGATTGAAGAGTAATGTTTATATGCATCAACCAGCTTAGTCCTTCGGCGTTGCCCGCTGTTATAATAGCGAACGTGGGTAGCACCGTGGGGCTCAGCTAGTGTGATATAATTTTAAGTATAAGTTAGTATATCGAACATTGCACTTGTCAATAATGATGAAATTTATTATAGTAATAAGATACCATAGTACCTGGATGACCGAATTCTGCTTGTTTTTATAGGCTCCTAAACCTCCTGCATACCAAATTCAAAGAAAATCGTTTGAACGGGTTTCCGAAATTCAGATTATATATAAACAAGAATTGCTCGAGAAGCTGGATAGATTTATATAAATGCGAAAGTAAGTAAAGTAAGGCTAAATGTGTGATGTTCTTTTTTTTATATGATGACTGGTGTCCGAATTAGACGTGAGTCTGTAGCTCAGATCACCAGGCACTCACCCCGCTGATACATAACTCAGCTGTTAGTAAAGTTACAATAAAGTTTTTCTCATCATCATCATTTGCCATATAATTATAAGTGACGACTGCTGTAGCGTATGCGACTACTGTTCCTGAGGTCTCGGGTTCGATTCCCGGGTCAGATCACATGTTTGTATGATATGTATCTATTTACAAAAAAGTATATATATATGTATTATATCAGTTGTCAAGTACACATAATACAAGCTCTGATTAGTTTGGAACTAGATGGCGTTGTGTGTTAGATGTCCGGAATATGTATTATTATTATTTATTATGATAAGTGCACAAGTCAACATAATTTTTTCCACGTTTGGGGAACGCATTTGTATCACTCTATGCGGCGCACGATATCCAGGATGCTTCGCGACAGTGGAAAAATGGTCACCTTGCCTACTAGCGTGCGTATAACCAGAAGCTCAATATCAGATATATGTCTAGCAACAGTAAGGCAACACCAAATCATTGTAAATGTTTATTTGCATACCGTATCTCGTGTTGCATGGATATCAGACATGAAACACGAAGCAGATTCATTCCGGTAGTAAGTAAAAATATTTATGTTATGTCAGATTCATTAATATCTAGTTAGGGTTTGTTAAAAGACGTCCACTGATAGTCATTTATTTATTTATATAAACTACCTGCAAAGCGGACTTAATGCCACAGGCATTTTCTTCTAACCTAACCTTTGTGTTTTGCAAAAATGTGTAGTTTTTCATTCATTTGAGGAGGTCCAACACCTTTTTTTAAATCTTTATTTACGGAGCTTAATCACAATTATAACTATGTTGCTCGTCTAACAACATTAAGCCAATTACAGTTTCTAACGTTTAGTTTCCGTTTGTGTTATTTGTGAGATGTTTTCTTACGGAAAATTGTAAGAATGTTTAAGCACATTCTTTTGCTTTTTGAGTAGTTAAAACAGGATATTTATTTTTATATTAAAATTGAAAACTTATACTACTTAAAAATAAGTCCAAATTTTACAGAACATGCTAAACAGTTTCTTCTGATTGGATCTGGTACGGGAAAAACGATTTATATAAAATATGTCAGTTTTATTTTAGAAAAATATTTAAGATTATTAAGCCACAGTAAAACCAGCACATCTAACAATAGAACCAGTTCTCTAATTGACTTAGTGCATGTAACACGCATAGTAACCTTAATACATAATATAGTTAGTTATTCTTAGAAATAAGATGATCAAACAACAAACCGGTGTGACACAGCGCCTGCGCTGTGTTTCACCGAGTGCCGAGGATACCGGAGGCCCATAATCCAACCCTTCCCCTCATCCCCCTCCCCATCCCCCAAGGCCGGCAACGCACTTGTGATGCCTCTAGTGTTACGGGTGTCCATGGGCGGCGGTAATCGCTTACCATCAGGAGATACGTCTGCTCGTTTGCCCCTTATTCCATAGAAAAAAGAACAATAAATGGATAATATAATTTTTCATTAGTGTTGATAGACAGGCGAATAAAATGATAGATAATATACATCATGGGCGAAGGTTTCCGCAATTTATCTACCGGTTTAGTTGACTTTGATAATTAGGTACCAGAATATATTTCATCACTACGCCTTAATTTGTCTAGATCCGTTCTAACATGATTGAGTTAAAAATATCAATTCAAGCATACGATTTTATTTACTTTGAGTATTTTTTCCAAACAAGGTTGGTGTCGGCTTCGAGTCTAGTAACTATTCTAGTACGATACTGCTGGACTTTGATATTTTACTTGGAGCAACTGCTATCAAGCATTCGCATTCGTAGTATCAATTAGATTCAGATTTCGCTAAACAATTATGACATCATTTAACGTTCATACAACTTATCATAAATCAATGCATGTGAAACCTTTACCTATCTGTAATTCCGGAATTATCACTCGGCCTTTACCGTCTAACGGTAATGTGAAATCTGTATATTATGTATACATTTGTATTTATACTGCAAGTGAGTCACACGCATGAGCCACAGGTTATGGAATTTCTGTAGGTTTTCTTTTTGCACTCGAGGTTGATGACTCGATCGATTGGGTGGATCCTGTTTACCTGTATGACAATACTTCTTAGCTTCTGTTCACTTCTCCACACAAGTATTAGGGTGGGTCATTAAGTATGGAAAAAAAAGGTAGTTATATTCTAGCTTCAGTGATATAACAGAGTCAAATTATATGTGTAAATAGACTGCGAATATTAGTAGTAATCGAAATTTATAATCTGCCTCCAGTTTTAAGCGGCAATTTAAAAAATAAATAGTTAAAAAGGTCTAAACAGTATCCCAGAAAAAGTTACACTGATGATAGTTATTTATGAAAAAAAAAAGTCAAATAAAATAAAGTAAATAAATTAATAAATGAAAGTAATTTTGTTTATTAAACAGAAATTACCATTGCAAATAAGTATTACAAGATATTAAATAAATAATACACAGTGACAGTGAAGGGCTACATTTTAGGAAAAGTCATTTTTTCTGTCTAATATTCAGCATTCATCACTCATCACAATTATAAAAATCATATGAAAACGAGGTAAAAAGTGCTCATTTTAATCGCTTTTAATGTAAGTTTCCAATGGTTAAATTTTCTTTTAAATTCGTTCAATAATTTAGTCGTGAAAGTGTAACAGACAAGCATCACTTTATTTTAAAAATAAACCTAATATATTATGAGAATTTTTGCAAGTAACTCACATTATTAATATCTAAGTTGGCGCCATTATGATTATAAATTTTATCTACATAGGTTATTAAACCAACTTACATTCGCATTTATAATGTTAGGATTTGTATATAAAACTATAGTTCACTGCCAACCAAACGAGTTGTAATGTAGGTTTAATTTAGGTTTCTGAGAATACATGCATGGTATTTCCCTTTTAAATTTTATAACTGATCAGTTTGTTAACTAGAACAACACTAACAACGATTAAAGCAAATTATATAAGTGTAATTTATCAAGACCCGAATGAAATTAACTAATGTATATAGAGACCGGCACGTAACATAACTTGACCAGATCCGTTAGACGTTCAGAAGTCGTTTTTAGGTCCTTCTGGTTGATAGATAGACGCGTGGATTATAAGTAGCACCGTTCCAAGCAAACGATAGGAACATCAGTCGTCAACACTTCAATTTAGTTTGTTTTGATTTGTTGCCCTAGTGTATTCTATGCGCGAGACTTCAGTCACGAAACTGCTAATAGAAAACTGAAGAGCTCGTTTGTAGGTTTGGTTAATCCTCAAGAAGTTATCGAGGAAAGCTATAAATAATATAAATCAGGCTAATACTAATAAGATACGAGCATTAATGACGTAAGAATGGAGAAGATTGCCTTTGAGAGACGCACTGTAGGAGATCGTGTGAGAACCATGCTTCGGCATGAATGGGCTGGCTCGACCGGAGTGAAACCACAGCCTTACAGAAATCCACAATGTTTCACTGCACTGTTTCTCTCCCAATTAGTACCGGCATATCTGGAGTCGGCTGGGAAGTACATATATATATATATTTCAAAGAAAAGCTACTAATCAATGAAAGAAGTACCTAACAATGTTGAGATTATCAAATAGTATCATATTACCCATGTCTCATGAATGGAATGTTGAATCAACAGAAATACTGCAATGGTTGTTGTTTTGTCACCGTGGACTTTAAACAATTTAAATTGTAAACAGGTGTCTTAGACTTTAACTTAGATGTAATAGCATACTTTTCTTATATATAAATAGGTATATTAAAACATAATTTATACGAGTAACTTATGATTTGTACAAATAAGCCAATATTCGATTTCTTACAGAATTATAAATAAATAGTTTTTTTCTTAAATTGAACTTTATGCCTAAATATCCTGAGTATATTGAAAATTACTGTATTTCGCGTTAAAACTCTATAATCGGCTAATGCCTCTATTCTCTGACATTATTCTGTTCTGACCATGTGACTTAGCATTTCGATGACGTCATTCCCATTCATTTGATATGTTTTCTAATAACGTTAACGGTTGTAGAATGATAACTTACTAGGGAGCCACAAGTTTCTAATAAACAAAATAGCCTGGTTCATGATCACGTAATGAGATAAAACTGCCGCCACTTGAAGGAAATATAATTCGTGGGTTTTTTAATATAGGTACTGTAGATATAAAAGAAAAATTTATAAATAAATACATATTTCGGATCTCTGACACAATATGGCGTCTAGTCCCAAACTAAGCAGAGCTTGTGTTAAAAGTCAAGTGATATAAATACACATATGATTTTCATTTGTATATACTATCTATTATACATAGGAAACATCTAAACGAAAATCAATATTCTCATCTAGCGGACTTGTTCTCTCTAAATTTTGATTATCTTGATGACTTGTAATGAATGTAAAACTGAATTAACAAGTTTAGATGCAAAATATCTGTTGCAGCAAAGAAAACTCCGTTAGTTTAAGGTTCTATTCATCGAACGCGTTATTAGCATCAGGTTTGTTTGGCGAACGTCCGATAGTCTAACTGTTGCTTAAGTACTAGACTAATACTATTAATAGGCATACCTATATACCTTGTAAATATTATTATATGATAAATAAATTACATTCAGGACTGCCAAGACGGTAAATGAGTCTGATTCAAATTCCGGGTCGAATCAAAACTCTTGTCGGGTTTCTCTTACAATAAATTCTTATAACTGCCCGAAGTGTGACAGTATGAACGTGTTTTACGACCACGTCTTTAAAATCACGTTTAGCCGTCGGTATCGGTTCTCATGAACATCTATGGCAACAATTATTGATAAGTTAGTTTTCTCAAATATACTGACAACTAGTTCAACTTTTAAATTCAGTTCAACCACGAGGTTGCGGAGCTCCCATATCGGTCGGTCTGTGAAAAAACTGATATTAAACTATTATCTTTGAGACTCTTACACACTGTGTCGTCTACAAGCCTGACGGCTTGGCGACGTGAACTAGGCACCAACCGCGAACTAGTGCTGTCCACCTAATTATGTTGCTGGCACATCTGCGAATAGACTTGATGGGAAGAGAATATTTCATATTCGAGAATCCTATTGTGCGTACGCTTATGGGTTGGCTAATAAACGTGGTAACAAAGAAATAGTGTAAATAAGACACAGTATACGTGTACAATCTACTATTTTATTATTATGATTAAAATACTGAATAATTATTATATTTAAATCGTACTTTCTTTACAAATGTTTAAATACTATTTACAATGTGCTAAAAATATTACTGTTCACAGCTCTGTTTATGTAGTCTAGTCTATATTAATTAAATTTATATATGTAACATATTTTTACTCTTAAACCCTGTAGGCATATTCGAATTACGCTATAAGAACCAAGTCCTCACAGCATTTCGTTGTTCTATAGTCCGCATGGCTAGTTTTAAGTCACCCCTACTATTTATCAATACTATTATATTTTAAGGTGGTTACTTGGTATTTAAAACACATTTATTTGAACTATATAACCAATTTCGAACATTTTTTTTACTTATGAACACATTTCACAACATTTATATTTGCTTTTCTATTTATTTTTTGTTACTAATATCTTTTTAATTTTTTCTACAATGAAACTATTTTACTAATATATAATATCTACATTAAGCTGCTACAAATGGCATAATTATGTTTTAGTATCAGAATGTAGTGACCACATAAATAACACGAAAGCTTACAATTTTAAAAAATTTAAGTATACATACATAGATGCTTTCACAAACAAAATATGTGTTTTTTTTTAATACTTATCACAACTTTGAAACTTGGTTATTTTATGTTTTACATATAAAAGGGTCACAAGAGTTGACGTTTCTTACATAAACCAAACCAAGTAATTCTCACGAAATTGAATGTACAATGTGGTTGACAAGAACGTGACCGGCTTATTTTTTTAATTTTGGAATATAATGTATGAAAAAAATATTCAGCTAGATAGAAAAATCCTTTGCCTAAAATGTATTGTAAAAAACATAAATTTAACCTCCAGATTTTCTTGTAAAAATATCTTTTTTTACAATGAGTGCTGCGTACGCTTCCCTCATCATTTCTTCTGATGAAGCTTCATTTTCAGCAGCCGGTTACTTGACTCGAGCTTGGACTACGGCTGATAATAGACTGATGGTACTAAACGTTAAACACCCTTTAAAGGTGCATGTTTGTGGAAGCTTCTCAAAGAAGGGTTTCAAAAATTTGAACTGGTTTACCGGTTATTTGGATGCTGAGTAAATTACAAAAAAATACGCAAAAGCATTATTACTATGTGATGGTGAAGAAAATGTTTCACAGCAAAACGATTTTTGGATTCTGAAAGAGGATAATTATCCTAAACACCAAAGTCGGCTCTGCACCACTCGAAAAGTAGAACATGGTATTAACATATTGGATTGGCTCTCGCAGTCCACTGATACCAACCAAATTGAAAATGTTTGGGCGTAGATGAAACTTGAGGATATTTTGCTTTTAGTTTACTAAAGTGACAGTCACTGATCTTATTTGTGAAGTCTGAAAAATTGACGGAAAGTATGGTTTGATATTTCTAAAGTTTTCATTAATCACATCACATTTACATTTTACCGGTCACACTATTTTCGTACACAGAAAAATAATACATTGTGACATTAATGGGCAAGGAAATTTCCATACCAACTAGAATGTAGATTTTACATCCATTTCTTATACCTATTCTCTGGGATTCTGGGATAATTGTACGTTTTCCCAAGCGACAATCGACTTTATAAACATAGCCTCTCATACGTTTCTACATGCTACAGTTAATTTTTTACATAAAAAATAAGTAATAATCGCAAATATTAAAATTAATTTGTAAAAAACTACAACAATAAATAAATGACTTGCGAATTTGCTGGAAAAGGTTTCAAAAATACAGCCTAGAAAACAAATTACGTTAAAAGCATATGTCACAAAAAATGTACATTGGATACATTCTAGAATTAAACTCACTAGTGCTTATTCCACTACTTTTATTTCCTTAATTTTACTGCCGTACTGCTACTATAGGGTGAATAAATACAAAATGCTTTAATTTTAAAATTTGTTTCAGCAAGTTCCATCAAGTGCTGACGGTCGAGAGTATAAAATTACCATTCGTTTGTCAAGAATTCCAGTAGTTTTAGGACTCAGCTTTATTTCCTGAACTTAGTTCAAATAGTAGTATCAAATACAGCTATACAGATGACAGAAAAACTTAGGTTATTTAACTAACTACAAGTAATTGTTAGTTACCACACAACAATGGCATTTCCTACCAACTTCTGACACCATAGAACAAGTCTCACATTCATCTGTAATAGGCACATGATTATCTCATTAATTCTTAAGTGGAAATAAATAAGTATTCACTATTCATATAAATAATCTTAAACCAAAAATCACAGATAAACTTAATAGAATAGTCTTAATAGGTTGTGTATTCAATCCAGCTGAATTATGACCTGTACATTTTTTATGTTTGTCGTCTGTCAGGCACATGGCATAAGCCATTAAATGAGGGACAACATTCTGTTCATAACTGGCTGTGAACAGATGCTGATAAGGTCCTGAAGCGTATACTGGAACGTCCTCTCCTCCGTGTGTCTCTGAATCTAACGGCACTAAGCTTGGATATGCATATTCCAAATCTCCTGAGAAAAACAAATAATTTGTAATGTATCTTAATAATCAAAATGGTCTGAAAACTGTACTAAGTGCTATATTCCGAATACATTACAATGGCCCTAGTCACAGATTGACACAGCCTAAAACCACATGGAGAAATATTATATTTTATTTTTCCTACAGGTTTTGTCTTTGGACAAATAATATTTTTAAGTATTTACGAAAGCATAACAATATATCCAATTTAAAAGAATTACGTTTATGTTCATCATCATCATCATCAACCTTTCGCAGTGCTGGACATAGGCCTCTCCAATTTCACGCCACTTGGTTCGATTTTCGGCTTCTCGCATACAGCTCCTGCCAGCCGTTTTGCGCAGATCATCACTCTACCTGGCCTGTGGACGTCCCGCTCTACGTTTGCCGAGACGCGGTCTCCATCCAAGAACTCGTTTACCCCAACGGTAATCAGTTCTGCGGCTAATATGGCCAGCCCACTGCCACTTCAACTTATTAATCCTTTAGGCTGTGTCAATAACCTCTGCCAGATCACCTCATTCCTGATGCGATCCCTCAGAGAAACACCGAGCATAGCCTTCTCCATAGCACGCTGAGTGACTTTGAACTTGTGGACCAGTCATGCCGTAAGCGTCCACGTTTCGGCTCCGTATGTCATGACGGGCAGGACGCACTGATTAAAGCCTTTCATCTTTAGGCACTGTGGGACCGACGATGAAAGTAGCATGTTTATATTACTATAACAATATAAATGAAATACTTACTCGTTATGAAGTTTTTATCTTTGGTTACGTCTAACCGTGTTCCATCTTCTCCTATAGAGACTGCTTTACCGTTGGCATAACTGATTGTAGTATAAGGTTTCCCATCTAGGCCGTTGGCTGTATCAACAGTTCCCAATATATCATTCCCTCGTGACGGGTAACCAGCTACAGTCATTGTGTGCGCGTGATCAGCACTCACAACTATTAGTGTATCATCTTCATTTGTTAAAGACCTTGCTTTTTTAACTGCTTTCGAGTATTCAACTGTTTCATCTAGAGCTAAATGTGCTAAGCTTTCGTGATGGGCGTGGTCTATTCTGCCACCTGGAAAGGGAGAAAAATATTTTGGAATAATTTCCTATTTAGTCAATGTTCTTTTTTTAAATTACCTCTTAAAGTGGTTATACTTATAAAAATAGTATAGTTTTTGATGTTATGGATTAACCACAGATTTTATTAGCGTATTTTCTACCCACAAGTGGTTACGTATGAGTCATCATTGACTGTCAACGCATAAAGAGTATAAAAACTTTAGATAAGTGAAATTAATAAGAAGTTCCTCAGTCTGACCAGAAAAAATAAACTGTAGATAAACATTCAAGTAAATCTATACTCTATGCATGAAACAAAAAGACGCAGTTTCATTAAAAACCTCAGAAACTTTATTTTTATTTCTTAGATAACATAATTTGAAATCCGTGTCTGACGGTATAATCGATGAAGCGTGAGCCATAATATGATTCATAAAACTATGAAATAATAATGTGACAAACATCTATTAAAAAATCTTCGATACATATATATTTGTCACATTATTTGTTTAGCCAAATTATGAAAAAGCATAGCGACCTTCAGACATACTTTGATACAGCTAGACCCGTGTGAAACAATTCAATCTGTTCTAAATTATGTCCTTGGAAGAATACACATACGATTTTAATGGAACCAATCTATTTGGTTCTATTAAAATATTCATAGTGCTCATAGCCCAGTTGCACTCGGTGATTAGAAACAATCACCGAGGGTAAGCAACGATGGCGCGGTCAGTACCTGGATGGGTGACCGCTAGTGGCATGTTACCATGAGCGTCTCTGTGATTCTGAGGTCACGTTAAGCAGTCGGTCCCGGTTTTTATCATACGATAACAGTCGTGAAGCTTAGTTGGAGGCCTTCGGGCGGCCTAAAAACATCCAATGACAAGATTTACGTAGCCACAACGTATTCTTGCCAGTCCCCAACCCGCACTTGGCCAGCGTGGGGATGTATGGCCTTAACCTTCTTTTGAGAGGACACCTGAGCCCAGCAGTGGGACATTATGGGTTGTTGATGATGTATAACGTTGTACAACTATTTCAACCACCCTTGGAAACACATACAAGTCGGATAAGTTGCACCTAAGACCCCCACCATCATTATCATCTACCTATTGCAGTCCTCTGTTAAATATAGTGAACCCAAAAGGCGCCATTTTGACCCATTTGGGTTGCTAAGCATAGCAAATGTAGTATATATCGGGACTTACGGGGTTAATGTTAATACTATGCTATAAAAGATTTTTAGTTTCAGAGTTTTTTGAAGCACACAGTAAATTACCACTAAAGTTATTTGACTAGGTTTTGTGTAAGCCTGCCAAAGTGACTCTTCCCTACCTAATGGAAAGCATGAGGAGAATCTAAGAGTGGTCATATTCATAGCGAATCCGCAAAATGCAACAATGCAATATGGTGACCCACACTGTGGTGGCCTATTGAGATGCTTTCGAATCATTGAGCCTCCAGTTTTGCTGTCACCAACGAAACACGATAGAAAGAAAGCTGTCTTTTTTGGTTAGTCTCCTATGAGAGGGTAGTACCGCCCCTGTTGAGCCGACCCGCTGGTGCTCAAATCAGCGTATATTGCCTATATTCACGTAAGTAGGTTGTATCAGCAGTACCAGTACGAGTGGTATCGGTACCAGTAGTAGTAGTATTTCTCCTGTAGAAAGTAATTACCTTCAACAAATAGGAAGTATCCTCGTTTACTCCTGCTTAGCATTTTGATCGCCACTTCAACCATCTCCTCGAGAGTCGGTTGGTTTTTAGCTTTCAAATGATAATCCATGTGGTCGTCGTGGAATAGTCCAAGTAGGTATTCTGGAAGGTCGTCTGAGTTGAAAACCTGTTTAAAAATTATCCATTATATATTTTAGAGTTTTTAAAGTTATACATTTTTTGGCGTGTCAAGGAAAAATGATGAGAGTAAATTTTTACGATGCGCGCGCTCATTGTCACGAAAAACCGACACCTTGAAGTTAGGTATAGTCCTCATTTTAGTTTTACGATGCGCGTGTACACTGTCATAAAAAAAACGGCACCCTGAAGTTAGCTATAGTCAACATTTTACTTTTTAAAATTTTTATCTTGTTACGCCAAAGAAGTATAACTTCTAACGCGTGTACATAAGTTGTACACACACACCTTTGTTTTCTATTTTTTTTTAAATCTTAATACTAGAAGATCCTACCTTGCAATTAATCTGTCTATGTAACTAATCCTATCTTAATATATCTTGAAACAAACCGCCTGACCAATATGGCATAGGATGCAAAAACTTCCTTTCTAAGGGGTTGATGATGTTCCTTACGTAAACATGAATATGTTAACTGTATTTGATGACTATTCCAGTTACTTTCATATAATTTGGAGTCGGTTAAAATAATAATAATAATAGAAATAGTATTTTTAATAATAATAGTATTTTTACATATTACTAGCCGATCCAGCAAACGTTGTTTGGCCATAAAAATAAAAAAATATTTTAGAGTGGGTCACCGTTTCATTTAGGGGTATGAAAAATAGAGGTTGATCGATTCTAAGACCTACCCGATGAATAAAAAATTTCATAATAAACAACATTGTGCTCTGCGAGAATTATGTTTAGGTACTAACGAGCCGAATCCATTGGAGAGATTCCACGATCTCACAGGAATACAGTATCCAAATTCAGTGTAGCTGGACCTCTCAACAAGATTCCCCTTACACCAGTGAGGAACGAAGGACACGCATTACACTAACAAGTCCTAACTTGCTGGTATTCACTAGGCAGAAGCAGTCACTTACTGTCAAGTGATAAGTCTGTTCATGGATCCTCTAACCTTACAGACAAATATTTCTGCATGCTGTTTAAGGCTAGCCAAAATACCGTTAAACTTACCTTCATAAGTTCAGTCCTGTCAGTGACGTACTGATGCGTCGCGTTCATACTCAATTTGTCCACATGCCATATCTCCGTCAGGTCTACTCCATCCAACCTTCTTCCCTTATTTTCGCTGATGGGACTCGTTACATTGGGCAGTAGTTCTCTTCGTCCACCTCCCATAATTACCTTGAATATGAAATTCTTTTATAAGATTTTTTAATGTTTCAAAGTTTGCTGCGTTGTAACGGTTATTTCTTGTTTTTTTTCCGGCTCGGCCCTTAAGTTTAAGTATTAATTATTTACACTTAACACTTGCGGTCGTTTGGTTGTAAAAACTTCTTCGAAATTCAAGGTCTTGTTTTATATTTTTTTTATTGGCAATTGAAAATTGAACTGTCTTTATATCGACTTTCGAAACAGAACGATACAAATTTTATATTGAACCATCACAGTTTTATAGAACTAATTTTGCTTAATTTCAAACTTTATAGCACATTTTTTGTGCAAAATAAATTTTAATGGAAAAAATCCATTAAAATTTATTTTTTCTTAAGAATAAATTCTTTGAAGTACCATACATGGTTAAATTGAGGTACTACGACTTAGAAAGATAACATATACATAAACAAAAAACAACAGAAACAAAACATATACATAATTTAAACTATTTTCTCGGAATCTATATTCACAGATAGCAACAATTCAGTAAAACCCACCTTATAATGTCTTCCAGGTGTGCTCATAATCAGTTGCGAAGCGATGTCCCTACAACCTAAAGCCAGACACTCTGAGGGAACATCTGCATCTGACTCCCAATTTCTTTCAGAAGTATGGGCATACATGCCGGCTGGAGAGGCGTGCGTCACTCGCGTGGTTGTTACGAAACCTGAAAATACAAAAAGAATATTATTAAATTGTGTTATAAAAGCATGTATTGTATTAACAAATAGGATATTTTTAATTTTTTTTTGAAATTTATAAATGACTTAACGGATATAAAAACTTAAAATATCAATGAATTTCCCGTTGGTATGGTAAAATAATTAATATTTATCATTAACTATAGAGGCCTAGCAAGAGACTAGCGACATCTATTTCTTTCACGTGTAACTGGATTGATAATCACTTACAATAATAGTACAATTAATAATGTATAGACGTCGCTGCACAAATAACTTCAAACATTTCAGCGAGGTCTAATTTTAAAAGTCGATGACTAGTTCGATTTGGCTTTATTAGTGTTTACATTTTTAAAAATCTATGCTAATGATTTTAAAAATGAATATTTCGCCGTCTAAATCTATTTTTTGTCTTTTTTACGTTTTTGTAACTGTCAAAATATTATCTATTATGTCTTTTCTTTAATTAGATTATTTACCAAGGGCTTCCTTCGTGACTACAAATTATTAAGAAATGTTTTAATAATAATGGCTAAATATTTGTTTTGAGTGTAAGCTACATAGTAAGTAAAAATGAGTCCTCAGCACGAGGAGGTAGGATAGTGTAATTTAAAGAGACGCTATTAATTTAACTTCCTTTCTTAAGTTTTATACAACTTCAATTTTCTGTTCTTTGGTTTTTATTTTTTACTAGTTAATATTACTAGACACTTCTAAATATTATCACACAAGAACATAAACACATCAGAATCTATGAGTCACACTCATAGCTATCATTCTAACTTTTTTCTTTCAAGTTAATTTTAATGTTCAATTGTTCTTTGTTTATTTATGGTAGTATACCCTACAGAAATAAATAATGTATATATACTGTTACGTCATTATGAAACTATATTATGTGCTGTGATGTAGCAAAAACGTGAACAATAAGCAATTATATTAGGCAAAGGATAATCATTAAAACAACGTGGATTGAAAATAAAAGAGCTATTAACAGTCTGCAATCCCCAGATATATACAAAGTCATTATTATTATTCTCTATAAAATAGCCAAAATTAATCTGTTTGATAGAAAGCATGAACAGAATCTAAAAGTGGTGGTTACCGTCCTTCTTACGAATGTGGACAGAGCAGCAAGGTGACCCAAACTATGGCGGCCTAGTAAGATGCTTTCTAACGCCCCGCTTAAAGGACTCGGGATCATAGTGGCAAGGCTAACAGTGGGAGAGCCACGCTTCGACATGAGTGGGCCGGTTTGACTGAAGTTATACCACGGCCGCAAAGAAAACCGGTGTGAAGCAACATTTGCGCTGTTTTTCACTGAGTGAGTGCGAATAGCTGAAGACCATATCCCAACCCCTGTCCCATCTCCTACCCTCATTCCCCAAGGGCCAACAACGCACTTATGACGCCACTGGTGTGTTGCGAGTCTACATGGGCGGCGGCAGTCACTCACCATCAAGAGATACGTCTGCTCGTTTGCCCCCTATTCTACATAAAAAAGGAAATACGTATGCTGCTGGTGAGTGAAAGCGTATGTCGGCCACTCTGACTCGATAACTTCCAAGGTCAGCATGTGTAGCCGTGTAGAGGAAGGTGGAAGGTGGAATCAGTTTAACTTTAAGTAATCGAATTTCAATAGCATAACGCGATAGCTATAGATATTTACCCTATCAGAGATAAAATTTCTTAAAATATTTTATTGACTGCTTTCAACTGAAAAAAAGGGTTTTTAATATGGCCTGATTAAATAAGTCTAATCTATCTGATGGAAAGCAAGCCAAAAGTGATGGTCACCATAATCATTACGAATTCAATTAATGAAACCTACACTATTTAAGCTCGAAATGAGCAGTTTAGAACACTTACTATTAACTTAGTCTAACACCATCCACTGCTAAACGAAGAATATTTGAGTAAGTGATATTGGCTTATGCGTGATTGCCACCACTAAAATTACCAACACTGATTCTCTGGAGGTGGTTGGGAACAAATAAAAAAATAAACCTTCTTCCCAACGGCCACCATTAAAACTGCCACCACTGGTGGTCATTGGGACAACATTACAAATTTTTAAGTACTGACCTACGTCAAGACCCCGATCTAAGGCCCACTGTCCTATTGACGGGGCCCAGTTTGGTGGATGAAGTTGCGAGTCGCAGGAACCTCTTGTTACGTTGCCATCTAGACCGACCACACCATATTTCGTCTTCACCCCCGTTAGATAAGAAGTAGCGGTACAAGCTGAATCCGGGACTTGTGCGTCGATGCAGTATGTCTGAAAATATTGAAATAAAATAAAACTTACTATTTTGTATAAGTAAAGAATTATGACTATTGAATTGCATCTTATTGAATTTTCTTCTTTTTTAATCATTAAGTACGTACGCAAACATTTTTAGTTTTCCCGATTTTAAGTCTTAAAATGATTTCAGTGTCTGTTTAACTATGCCACAATAACTGTTGGACCCCTAGACCCCCTTTAAAAAGAGGCTTTTTGCCTTCGATACCACGCTGGCGTAAATATAAAAAGGTATGACAATGAATGCGATGTTTTTTTTTAAAAAAAACAACGTGTCTCTTTGGAAATAGCATTAGATACGATTCCTAAAATACAACAATATGTCTACTCTCAACTAATTGAGATTGCAATTCAAACGCGTTCAAAAGGTAATGGACATTGGCCGGTTATCAAATACTTTAAAACATCGAAAAGTATCAAAGGTCGCAAATAGATATGATGAACCTTTTGTTTTTGCACACACTTCAATTTCATTATTGTACTATTGAGGTGTGCCCCAATAATGTCGCATTCTGTTAATGAAAGAATTTCAAGGATCGGATCAGTACTTGCGAAGATTGACCATTCAAACGACATACCCGTGGGAGAGCCACGCTTTGGCTTGCATGGGCCGGCTCGACCGGAGTGATACCACGGTCTTACAGAAAACCGGTGTGAAACAGCGCCTGCGCTGTGTTTCACCGAGTAAGTGAGGATACCGGAGGCCCATAATCCAATTTGAAGTTAGAAACATTTCCTCTTTATAATATTAGTATACATAGGTCGATATTTGTCCGTTTTCTATTGTGGGTTTAATTTCCTCAAGGGTCAACATTTTGTGTGATTCCCAAATTGTACTTCCGTGTCCGTTTTTGAAGTCCTCTGCGACACGACATATATTTTTAATGTGATTTTTTTAGTTATCCGCAATCTGCAGCTCTTTAAATCAATATGAACGTAATCTGTTGAGCTAACGTTCCTTTAACAACGCATTTTTTGTTCGTAATTGGATTGAGTGCTACCTACCCGGTGTAAAATAAAATTGCACGCAATTAGACAAGGTAGTGTTGTTGCTGTAGCTGTATCACGTTGTTCTCATGACCATAAAAGCATAATAATATTATTTTAGCTTTAATACTCGTATTGTATTATATTATATGTATATTACAATGTCTTTAGAACTCCTTACTGCGAAATGATATGCAAAATTCTTTTGTCATTTAATGCATAGAAAGGTATTCCTACTTTTCATTTTTTCTATCGAAAGTATGCAGAAAAGATCCTTATCTCTTATTTTTTTTATTCTCAAAGAGTTAAAAATTTTCATACTTTCGAACGAAATTTATAAATTCGAAAATAACTTAGTCTATATCTTCCGCCTTCGCAGCAAAACCGCTACCCACTGATTTAAATGTAATCACTGCCTCTGTGGCACAGTGGTAGCGAATGCGACTGCTGTGCAAGAAGTCTCAGATTCGATTCCTGAGTCGGACCAAATGTTTGTATGATCTGTAAATATTTGTTTCGGAGTTTGGGTGTTTTCTATATATAATATCTGTGTTTTAACAAATAAAAAAGTATATAAGTATTAATATCAGTTGTCTACTACCCATAGTACAAGCTCTGCTTAGTTTGGGACTAGGTGGCGTTGTGTGTTAAAATGTCTGAACATATAAATTAAGCATGGAGATGATTTGATGCTTAAGGAAAATGAGGAAGGACATAGATTATTCTATATCGCGATAACTGACATATATTCATGTGAAGCCTTGCGCAAAGACTAGTGTAAATAAAGTTTAAATATTTTTGACATCTAATACACAACGCCATCTAGTTCCAAGATAAGCAGAGCTTATGTTATGGGTACTAGACCACTGAAATAAATGCATACATACTTTTTTTTGTAAATAAATACATATTATTCATGGGATGTACCGATACAAAGGTTTGGTGCGACCCGGGAATCGACATAACAAATTTTCGAGACGGGCCTGTAAAGTATTAGGCTGTCTAAACATTTCTTACGTAACTCGTAAGAATGTTTGTAAAAGTAATCAACAGAAGTGATGATGGCAATGAACCAAACAGTAGTTTTACCTTAACAAGCTTTTAAATCAACGACATGCATATTCTTCGACAATGAAAGGAAGGAAATGTAGTGTATTATCTGCACGGCAAATAGCACATTATGACGCAGACAGCGTAGCGTTCTCACTCAAGGTCTAGGAAATAATCTGATTATTTTATAGAATTCATCTTGAAACTAAACTATAATATGTATTTATGTATTTTCCTTATTTATATAAAGTCTTTTAGGGAACAGTGTCTGAATATTTAGGATCTAAAAGATAACGAAAGTCATATTAGGTCTTTTTTATTCTTGTTATTTCGCTTGTATACAGAAATCTTTATTCCTCACACTGATAAATAAAATTGACTTGATTGTTCAGTTTAAAATAATAGTATTTATAAATCATAATGAATAATAATAATAAATAATAAATAATTCGGACATCTAACACACAACGCCATCTAGTCCCAAACTAAGCAGAGCTTGTATTATGGGTACTAAACAACTGATATAAATACATATATACTTTTTTTTTGTAAATACATACATATTATACATAGAAAACACCCAAACTCCGAAACAAACATTCGTAGATCATACAAACATTTGATCCGACTCGGGAATCGATCCCGAGACCTCAAGAACAGCAGTCACATACGCTACCGCTGCGCCACAGAGGCAATCATGTCAAAGGAAAGCGGGTGGTTTGGGCCCACACTATGTGGCACGGGTCGGTTAGTGTTTAATTAAAATAAAACATCACATAGTGTAGCCATGTATGATGGACAGTGGTCAGCAAGCCTCATAACTATTCTTTCATAGAGCCTAAACGAAAAGACATATCACCTGATGGTAAGCGATTGCCTCAGCCCATGGATACCCACAACACTAGAGGCGTCACAAGTGTGTTGCCAGCCCTTGGGGGATATATGGATCTCCGGTATCCTCACTCGCTAGGTGAAACACAGCGCAGCGCTGTTTCGCACCGGTTTTCTATGAGGCCTTGGTATCAGCCCGGTCAAGCCTAGCGATTCGTGCCGAAGCGTGGCACTCCCGCGGTAAATTTTCTAAGTCAACACATTAATATAAACAGCCTTGAACAGTCCACTGCTGTACATAACCCTCACCTTAGAAAGGAGGCTTATTATACTTATTACAACAAGAAAAAAACTATAACACAACTATGTTAACCCTTTTGATAAAAAAGTTATAGCCTATGACACCTAAGCCTTTATCACAAATATAATAACACCTTTTTCAATAAAATTGGTTCAGTAGTTTAGACGCTGCGATGGAATATACCAACATACACAGACAGAAATATCACCGACAAATTAGGCACTGGGCTATCGAACCACCATTGTCTCAAAGGTCTGACGTACCATCTTCCTCAGTATTGTTAGGTCATTGCCACTAAGCAAGGGCGTTGATGATTGTCGGTTGACGATAAAATATCAATCAAAATGATAATGTAGGATTGTAAACTTTCGAGTTATACGAAATTAACAGTTTTTAAACATTGCACCGCGGAAGAAGTATTTCCCAGTGTTTCGCGTGACAATAATATTTGTATAATACCAAAAAGCGGCGATAAGCCGCCGGAAGATCCTGAATCCTATCGACCCATAATGTTGTTATAATCGCTGGGAAAGCTTTTAGAAAGTCTTGTACCCGAATTGTCTATCCGGGCTTACGTTGGGAAAATTGACAACAGATGCGGTTACATCTATCTATAAGGAAAACTGGCAACGAGTCACCGTTTCAATACGTCTTAGATATATCTGGTGCCATTAACAACGAGTGGTGGTTCTATTGCTAAAATTAAAATCAAGAGGATGCTTCTCACAAGACACATCTAAGTTGAGATTTTGGCATCATTCTGTGTCGAAGGCGCTTACGATGATAGGTCCTCAGGGGTCAGTGCTATGTCCATATTTGTGGAATATAGGCTTCGAAAATTTTCTTACAATACCTATACAATCCGGGTACCTTAAACGCGTATGCGAACGACGCTTTATTATTGGTAGAATCTGATACTAGAACGTGACTTGAGGAACTAGTTAATAGACATTTGAACTTAATATATCTTTGGGGCGTACGTAATTGGTTGCCTTTTGCACCAAACAAAACCTTCCAGCTACTTCTGACCTATAATCTCAAATCACCCCCGTATATTAAATTTGATAAAAATAAACCTCGATTTATTATTCAGGATTGGTTTTACAAAGAAACTTTTTATTTATCGAACATACTAGAATAGTTAATGAAAAGTCTAAAAAGAATTTCTTTGCACTGACTAGAATATGAACTGAGACATGGGGTCTGTCATTTATAACAATAGAGTGTCTGCCTATTTCGACTTCTTTTGTCTCCCGCTTTGCTAAGGAGGGAAATGGACATATTATATTTCCAACACCTCCAGATTTTCTCCTGATTAATTTCGTTGCGGGTCCCAAGAGAGTTTAATTTTTCCGGGGACTTCCCGAGAGTCATAACGAGGTGTCCTCGTGCGTCACTGCTGTTGATCCTGGTGTACAGGAGTTACAGTGGGGGTAGTGTGGGCGGGATTAGTCCCACACAAAATAAAAAAAGACGGAAAATTACCCTTCCTTATGGCCTTACCGTAGTATTGTCACTAACAGGAAGATACTGTAATTATTGTTCTCTAGCGATATAAAGACGACTTCATATGGAGAAATACTTTCCTGGACCATACATCTTACTAATTACATCATTAATATATGACAATAATACTCGACATACCGATAATACAAACTATTAATATTGTAAAGGCACCTTCACACATAACCGATATAATATCAATCGCTGAATGCGCACACGTTTATCATAAGTCACGTTCAAGGCGAGATATACGTACAGACACCGAGGTCGTTCTCAGTCACGTAATTTTCTATAGCTCCGTTACATTATTGCAGTAGGTTCACTGACGTGTAGAGAGGCTATTACCTTCTACAATGTCCAGCAATAATTATTTTGATAGATATGATTTAACTATAGGCTAGTATTGACGTAAATCAATTTACGAGCATCCTTCAATATAATAATATGCCTCTAATCTCAAATTGGACTGCATGGTTGGTCTAGTGGTTTAAGCGCGTAAGTACAGCGCCAAGTATTGTAGTTTCGAATCCCACATGGAAAAAAACTTAGTGTGATCAATAAATTGTTGTTCTGAGTCAGGGTATTCTTTGTGTCTGTTTCATGTATGTTTGTTAAGTCACATAGCCACACAGGGTGTATATTTCTAATGCGGGGATTGACTTAAGGAAAAAAACCGATTTGTTTTGTTACTGATTTGTAAAACAAAAGTATTCATGCTTCAGTACAAATGAGAGGGTTTGGCCGAATTGATATGACGGCCTAGCAGAAGTCTAGTTCGTCTGGTGTGATTGGTCAAGAGTTATGTGTAGGTCATTCGCAAAGCTTAATGCTATCACTGACGATACTAAAATTCCAGAAAACTGATGTTAAACTATTTTTACACCGACCTTAAAAAAGGAGAAATTTTCAATTTCACTGTATTTTTTTTATGTTTGTTACCTCATAGCTTTCGACTTTGTGAACTGATTTAATGATTCTTTTTTTTCTGAAAGCTGGTGCTTCCCGTGTGGTCCTATTTCAATTTGATCCAGTCCTTGAAGTCGGTTTCTTTTTGTGAAAAATTGAGATTATTCGCCAAGTTTTACAGAGTGACTTAGGTTATCGTAGAAGTACCGTAGTAATTATAGAATCTTGGGGCAGTTGAACTTACTTCTTAAAAAAATATCGGTTAAGTGCGAGTCGGATCACGCTAAAGTTTTGGTACCTTTACGAAATACATTTCAAGGGTCTACATGTTTCCAATATGAAGGAAAAAAAATGAAAAAATATCTTTTCTTTGTATAGAAGCCCCATATAAATATTTATTGTATTTTCGTTACAGCGTCAACAGAAATACATCGTCTGTGAAAATTTCAAATAAAACAGGATACTATAACGAATACATTATAACGAATCAAGAATTAGATCTTGTGACAGACAGACAAATAGACAATGAAGGCTTAGTAATCGAGTTTTTATCCTTTGGTCCCTAAAAACTATTAATTACTACTCTACAAGAAAACGATGCAAAAAAAAATTAGGAATTTAAAAGAACAAGTATTCGTGTAAATAATAACTATAACACAGGTGTAAAATCCAGTAATTTAAGTGTATTAAACAGAACCAATGAATTACATCAAATGAAAAAAAACAATGGCGCAGTTTTTGCGGTTGGTTTTTATAAACACAATTATTTTCACTTAATTGCGTAATGTAAGACTTTAAATACGAAGTTAATCTTTGAAGTTTTTGAATTTCGACGCTGATAATTTCGATAAAGTGACCATCGACGTCACATTTCGTTTTGAGAATAGTAACGCGTTTTGTAAGGTTGAATTTCCCTCCTTTGATTTTCACTTTATTTTTAAAATTTTCTTGGTTTATGCAATCACTAAATAAATTACTTAATAAGTACCCTTTAAAATATTGTAAAGACTCTAGAAAAAATATTTGAGACAGTAAAAAATGTTTTGCATAGTCCCTGTTGTAATCCTCCTTTATATACATATTTAAAAGTAGTGTGATCGAAAGTATGAGTTGAACCCACGAGTGGTGGCCATCATTCTGTGGTGGAGCAAGCCTGAACCCGTCAATAGGACAAACATATTTTGAAATAAACATATCTGTATAGATATTTCTAAATACATACATATTGCATTTAATGGAAATTGCTTCCAGACAGAACTAATAATGATCATTCTAATTACAAAAATTGCAAGCAGTTTGCCCATGCCATACGAGTACATCGTCGCTTTGATTTCCAATCTCTGTTTTAATATTACATCTTATATTACGCGGTAAATGCGGTGTGCATGTGTGGAACTCCTGGAGAACTGGTACAGTCCTTCTTGCCGTATCTCTCGACTGAAGGAACATACCTATGCCCCCATACCCCTAGGGCAGGACACTGTTGTACCTCTACCTGTTGGCTGACTGACTGGCTTAATTTTAAATGTATTTATTTCATGCGTCAATTTATAGAAAGTTAAAACTGACTATGTAGATTTTTTGTTACAAGTAAAGAATACCTACCATTTTCGTATCATAATTCTAAACAGGTATACAGTAACAAGTCTCTTTAGTTATTTTAAATATTTTATGTGTAATATGTTGCTTAACGGACGCTACTTGTTGATATAATTACTCTTAGCTATTTGCAGGTTAGTACTTTGAGGAAAAATAAAACACAATCTTTGTTTAAATGGTAACCACAGAAAATTCCTTTTCCTCCGAGCCTTTTTTCCTAAACTAGGTTGAGGTTGGCTTAAAAGGACGTGGCAGAGGTCGCCAGCTCCCCAATTGTCGCCTTAAGGTCGCTGCGGTCACATCTCGGGAAAAGAGAGAACAAACGGCCTGAGACCGGTGACAAGTGCGGTGTGATCGGTGGGTTTCGTCTAAGGCGGGTCGGTGTTCCGCCTCTTATTGTATAGAGCGGTTGCAGGTACAACAACATCCTGCCCTGGGGGTGACTCTAGTTGCCCCGATATATACCTCATAGTGGGGTAAGGCAGGGGAAACCCCAGAAGCCACTGATGCGTGGTGGTTAATTGGGTAAACCGGTTCTAGAGTCCTACATACGCCCGTCATTCCCCTACGAAGGGTGTGGTACAAAATGAATTTGTATCAAAGTTCTGTACAAAGATATATAATTACCGATAACATTCTCTCTGGGATACGGCGGGATCTCAATACGTCAATAATGGTCACCTATTCATACTCATACGTGGTTATTGTTGCTTAATTCTGCAATAACTTAACCTACTCGGTTATCTCTAATCACAGAAAACATTTAAAAAAAACTTAAAACGTAAGATCGAATTAGTTTTAAAAAAGAGCAGAAAAATCAATGCCAATCGACAGGTACTCCTCGGTTGTAAAAACGTTCATGAAATGGTACATGTAAGCAATATTAAACTTTACTTTTAATACTATTTTAAACAAACGATTAAATGATCTAAGATGTGAGCACTAGGAGTTAATATAAGTTGTGGAATCTGAGCAACGGACCGTGAATAAAGACCGTTGCAAAAGAAAACATAAGAAAAAATAATTACGTGATAGTAGCTAGCTAATACCTACCGGCTTTTTGCGATGATGTCGATTTTACAGTTACCTAATATTATCCTATCTAAGTGACAACCTTAGTAAATCTAACTACATTTCATTTTAGAAATTAATCTTAGCTGACCAAAATGTATCAACTAACAAATATATTCAAGAAAAGAAATCTATTTTCTTTTACGTGTGAAATTAATTTATACGTTCAATACATGTTTGTCGGTAACAAGTGATGAGAGAAAAAATATATTCTTTTTAATAATTTCATTACAGACCCTTGAACCCTCTTAGAGAAAATTTTCAAAAGTCTATTAACTGTGTTAGCTGCTTTGAGCGTGGACGGGTACTATGCGGTTCAGGCTTTAGTTTTAGAAGTATTAACACGATTGTGATATGAGTTATACAGTCGATAACCTATTCCATAAAGATACGCGTATTAATGCATGTACGTCTGATGCTTTAGGCGAAGAGGTGGCGGAAAGGAAACGGGAGATGGACAGTACATTCCTGTCCCGAAGGAGTGATACCAAGAGGGGTATAATGATCTCTGTTCTCCAGAAGTATTGGCCGGTGCCTTAGTAGACGTAGCCCCGAAACTGTGGTATGAAGGCAAAGCCTCCATAATTAATGGTGTGGTTGCTAATGTCCAGTATCTATCAAGGATCTCAAGAACAACCTTCTTAGGGTAGATGATGAGAACCGATGCAGGCTAAACTTTCGTGAGCTCCGGTTAAGCCACTGTGGCTGTGACTCTACACTCAAAAATGTATTAAGAGATATCCTCTTAATATATTTTTGTTGTACATAAACAAATAAGAAACCATGTTTGTGCAGTCTACACTGCTTTTAATTTTAACAAGAGTCGAATTTATATTTTATTCACAGGAAGTCCCGACAATAAAGGTAATAAAATTTTATTGAGGTAAATTAATATGTAGTGCTTTAATATTATCATATTTAACAGTTTTGATATTTAAAGTTATTGCATGAGTATTATATAATAATACTAACAAAAACTCGTAAAATCTAAACTTTGTCTGCGTCTTCTGCCAGCGGGATGTTTGTATAGGGTAAACAAATTTGATTGCTATAAAAAAGTTGTGGTGACTCAACCTTAACAGTACGCAGTTTTAACAAACATTAAGCTGTTTTTAACATTTTTATCTTTTAAAGATGAATAATTCTGTCATACATTATTTGGCGAACTTGTAACCCTTTACGTAGCGCGGAATGAAAGCACTCAAAAAGGATTGTTTTCACCTGTTTCTGTAATATTTTGCATTGATAATAATCCGCTTCTTTTAGCCTTTAAGTAATGATAAATTGCCTATATAAAGATATAGGCAATTTATCATAGGATAGTTCATGTCTCAAGGAAAGCCTTGAGACATGAACTATCCTAACTGTGAATTTTGGTTGAGCGCGTTCAACTAAACAATCAACGAAACAAACAAACTATGAACCTTTTAATTTAATAGAACTGTAGTTATGTACACTATATATAATACTGGCTCGTCTTCATATTATGTATGAAAGAGCTATGTTTATGAAGTACGCAAATATTATTTAACTTTTAATGAGTACGAGAATGTCACATCTGAGCGAATTTAATTAATTTTAATTGTATTCAGTAATGTAAGAGTATCGGCTTTATGCACTAGACGGCGTTTTAAAATTCATTTCATGGTGTTTTCTTGAGAACTCAATGTTTTAAATGTGTTATTATTATTTTTTTTGGAAATTGTTTTTTGTTTTTTCGAAAGACAGACCCTTATGGCATCCACATTTTTTATATTTTTGTCATTAATTTCATCACGACGAAGACTTGAAGACTCGAACTTAATATTAAAAACTCTAAATACTTGATATTGGCAGAAATAGGTGGTCGCCATCGGGAGGTTGCCAACTCATCATCAAAATAAAATTTTTAATTTATTATTCGTGGAATTAATTTCTTGTTTAATTAGTGTTGTTTTCAAGGTATATTAATTCCACGTAAAACTTGAAGTAGAGGACAGTTAACGTTTGTACTGCATAATCTTTATGATTTCATCTATGGGTATAATAGGTTTATTTTATTGTAATTGCAATAATAACAAGAAATTTTTAAAGTTAATCCAAACTTTTAATTAATAAGCAAACACTTTCATCATTTTCTTTGAGACTCCTTCAATTAAAGGATTTTTTGACTAGTCGAGGTAATCATGCCTGGCGGTTGAAGTTGGGAAGTTACATATGATTATCAGCACGAGAATTTCATATATCGCGATACAGGATTAGTAGTGACTACAAAGCTTAGTGTGTTTTCGGTAGATGGCGATATAGTATATCTTTATGGGTTGTCTGCGGAAGTCGCGACAATATAGACTAAATTAATTAGACTCTACATACTGCTTACATTTCTACATCTTAAAGTGAATCCATAAAAGTGTAAGTGATTATTTCACTTAAAACTTGCATTTAGCGCTGGACGTGTTAAATAAATTGCCAAAAAAGCTGTGAAGCGAACGTCAATATTTGAATAAATCGTCTCTGTATTCATGGTCTAGTATGATTTTACAGTTGCTAATTATGAGATAACAAACTAAATGTAATAGTTCCGTGTCAGATCTAGTACGCATTACATAATAATTCTTTTTTTTGGGCTATATTCATGTATGAAATAAATCTACTAAGGGTGTTCCCACAGTGAGGAGCTGTTTTTTTATCAAGGGAGCGGAAACTCCATACGGATGTCCTTCGTTAATTGAGGAAAGGCTTTCTTAACTTTTCTTATAGGCTAGCTATCCTGTTTATATCATATTGAAGATAGTTATATGTTTTCAATTGTTAAATGTGATGAATATTACATATTCACCTCTTTTATAATTGTTAAGGGGGTGGTTCGAGTGGCTTGCATATGTATATTTCTATGGCTTGCCCTAGAGCCTAAACTATAGTATTTTTATGTGAGTGGTGTCAATACATTCGTCTTAATCGTAAGAGTGACACTTTGTACATCAAAATAATAAAAATACTTTAAAACCCTTATTTTTTAGTTCAATCTATCTTCTCAGATCTATAATGAATTTAACAAAGATGGCAGATATAGACGCAAACGGGTTTTTTAAAAATAATTCATTACTTGTTTGGTAATTTTACATTTCAAATTTCTGTAAATGCGCTTACAGAGAAAAAAAACCTATAAATTCAATGTTATTAAGAATTTTCATCTTACTGATTGTCGGATGTGGCAACTTCCATATACGGCAACAGAAACATACTATAGTGCCATCTACCGGAGATTCACTGAACAACGGAGTAACGAGCGATTCGAAGGAACTACTATTCCTAAATTGCGATAGATGTTATCGCGCAGGTTAGGATATAATACAACATCCCAACATTAACCGTTGGGCCGTGGTCCGCCTGACCTTGCTGCGTCTGAGGATATTGTCTTTGTGTTGGAGGGACACGACCCCCATTCCTCCACAATCATATTTGCTTATAATTATTTTAAGAAAAATGGCGATAAGAAACACGATGATTTCAGAACGAACGGGCCCGCTCCAACGGGCCGGTACTACCCTCGCACAAGATCAACAAACAACAATTCTTTATTGTAATTCTTTAATGATTTTTTTAAATAATAATCAATTATCAACCCATAATGTCCCACTACTGGGCTCGGGTCTCCTCTCATCTCTCCTGAGAGGAGACCCGAGCCCGGCAGGTATAATAATATAATCAGGTATAATAAATATCCTCCTGGTTAGGTATAATAATAATAATTCTTTAACAATAAATTATAACAATGACAGCGTTTCGTGGTTTCGTGTTTCGTGGGTGCGACTGCGAGACCGGAGTCCTAATCTGCCTGATGGGAAGTATACGATTTCATTTCGATTCAAAATTCTTGGTTATCATATTTATTTCATCATTGCCCAATAATGCAGCAGCATTACTAGGCCGCCATGGTGTGGGTTACCATGTTAAATAGTCTGCATTCGCAATGAGAATGATGGCGACCACTCTTGGATTCGGCTTATGCTTTCCATCAGGCAGCGTAGTCATTTTGGAAGTTCCATGGTACATAACAAGTAGCGAATTATTTAATTTAATTTTAAAAATAAACTTAGCTGCCTATATTTTTTATTTTTTTTATTTTGATGTACCCAGTGTCACTCTCAGGACTAAGACGAATGTATTGACAACACGCACATAAAAATACGACAAGCCGTTTAGGCTCTTGGGCGTGCCAAATAAATATACATACATACAAACATGCATACACTCGAAAAACATAAACGTTTAACATTAAATTATTTCAAAACTATGTAGATTTACTAATTTAATCAGCATGACACTGTAGAAAACGTAGGAATGTATTTTGTTATTGAAATCGTCACAACTTTTTGCGAAGAATTCAAAATCCATTATTAAATTTCTAACTATATGATTCACGTTATAAACAGTAACAGCTTTTGCCCGCGGCTTCACACGCGCAGTAGATATTTCAATGTATTTCAATAAATAGTTCAGCTCCATGAGAGTTTAAAAACTGTCATAAAAATTTTCATCCCCTATTTATTTTTATGGAGTCACGGGAAAACGAGCAGACGTATCGCTTGATGGTAAGCGATTACCACCGCCCATGGATATCTGCAACACTAGAGACGTCACAGGTGCATTGCTGGTCTTTCGGGAATGGGGATGGAAAGAGGGATTGTGGTATGGGCCTACTGTATCCTCACTCACTCGATGAAACAAAGCGCAAGCGTTATTTCACACCGGTTTTCTGTGAGGCCGTGGTATCACTCCGGTCGAGCCGGCCCATTCATGCCGAAGCGTGGCTCTCCCACGGTAAAAATTTAATCCCTTTAGGAGTGACATTTCCAAAATTCCTGAATTAGTGCTCACTTATATACATACTATTATAAAGCACCTACATGCAAAATTTCAGATTTCTAGGTTCAGCGGTTTGACTATGCGTTGATCTTTGGATATCTTAATCAGTCATCTTCCTCTTTTATATATATACAAATCTCAAATATAACTATTACAGACTTATTGCTAACAGTATAGGATCTATCATTTTCCTTTTGACACGATGTACTATTTTTACATTATTACAAGATTGTATTTATCAATATTTTGCGTTAGTTATATTCATCATGTCTTATTATGAACTTGTTTCTTTTACCCCTATTATGACAGTTTTATAATGGACCACCACATTGAACCTATTAGGATACAGCTAGTTATAAATTAAATTCAACCAATCAAACCAATTACCATGTACAAATTCAGGGTCAATAAATATCCATAAGACTAGCAGTTCATTCCATAAACTTATGATCCCTAGTCCATCAAATCATCTGAATCAAGTCACACCGAAACAATTAGAACACGTTTCTATAACAATGGCTTCTCGTTTCGACTTTCACTGAGCTTGAGATTTCAAAGTTCACAGGGTTACTAAACACCATATTTCATGCATTAAGCATACTTTATTTAACTTTGAAATCTATTTCATAAATCCAACTATAAAACCGTTTCAATGACTAGATACCTCGTACACCAAGTCGAACCAATACAGAACATTGTTCTTCAATGATGATAGCTCGTTTCCACTTCCACTGACCTTGAGATTTCAGAGTATGATCAGAGGTTGCAGAGGACAATACGACAAGGTATTTTTTATGCAAACTTGAACAATGCAATCAAAATCATTTCCTTCCTTATTGTGTGTAAAGTTACGTTTCTGGCAAAGCCTTCAATAATAATTGTTAGTGGTTACTAGTAAAATGTATAAGAGGTATTACAAGTTTAAATTATATATTATAGGTATATCATTGACCAGGATACAATTAGAGTATGTCCAGCAGTAGAATGCAATAGGCTGATGACGATAATGATGATTACCATGAAAGAGCAATTCACTTGATCTTTACAGATCATTTTCTTGCAGCATGATTAAAATGCTGACCTAGTTCTGATAAGATTTATGCGATGAGTTTGGCTGACTTCAGTAATTCCATTGTTACATTTAGTTTAGTTTACTAATCAATCTATACACATTAATAAAGTTGAAATGTCTATTTGTAATTTTAAAGTAATAGTTCGTACTAAATGCATATGAAAGTATATACGGTACTTCATCAAAAAATCATTAATTTAAATTTTTGGCTGACTGTTTTTTCAGGCTTAACTCTGGAACAGCTGGGTTGGCCTTGACAGGAGTTTCACTGACAGATAGCTGATGACTGTGGCGCTCATAGCCCAGTTGCACTCGGTGATTAGAAACAATCATCAAGGGTAAGCAACGATGGCGCGGTAAGTACCTGGATGGGTGACCGCTGGTGGCAGGTTACCATGAGCGTCTCCGTGATTCGGAGGTCACGTTAAGCAGTCGGTCCCGGTTGTTATCATACGATAACAGTCGTGAAGCTTAGTTGGAGGCCTTCGGGCGGCTTAAAAACATCCAACGGCAAGATTTAGGTAGCCACAACGTATTCTTGCCTGTCCCCAACCCGCACTTGGCCAGCGTGGGGACGTATGGCCTTAACCCTCTCCTGAGAGGAGACCCGAGCCCAGCAGTGGGACATTATGGGTTGTTGTTTGTTTGTTTGTTTATAGCTGATGATATAAATATTAACTTAGGCTATTTTTATCAGGTTGACTTCGTCCCGGACGTTACCCGCAATTGTTATTATAAAGGTAAACCAATAACACACGGCTCGGTAATACAGTGGGGCTTAGGTAGTACGTAATATATATATATATATTTATGGTATAAGGGGCAAACTAGCAGACGTATCGCCTGATGGTAAGCGATTACCGCCGCCCCTGGACACCCGTAACACTAGAGGTGTCACAAGTGCGTTGCCAGCCTTTGGGGGTGGGGAGGGGGAGGGGTATAGGGCGGGTAGTTGGATTGAGGTGTGGGCCTCCGGTATCCTCACTCACTCGATGAAACACAGCGTAAGCATTGTTTCACACCGGTTTTCTGTGAGGCCGCGGTATCATTCCGGTCGAGCCGGCCCATTCATGCCGAAGCGTGGCTCTCCCACGCGGTAAGATATATAAAACATTTACAATTTCTTTAATATACAAATTACATCATAGGTGGTTAGATCTTGCGAGGTAATCAAGTGCATTTATGTACATGTGTTACACCGTAAATCCTAATATGGCGTAGACAACTAAAAACAACATCCTATCAGAAACCGTCAAAAATGAATAAATAATACAGACTTAGTACTTTTCTTAGATGAGATACCCTAACGTATACTTGGTAACGAGTGTTCAATATTGCGTGGTGGTTCATCATCAGCCAGTCTTTTATCAGTCTAGTGCTGGGCTTGGGCCTCACCTTAGAAGAGAGGTTTTTGAGGCCTACAACACTTCGATAGCCAAACGGATTGATATAGTGTTTGTTTCAAGTTAAGTCGCTCCTTAAGATATCCATGGAATGAATAGGGATGGTATACTCCATACTTTTAATCCATATCGACTCACTCACAATGATTAAACTACATCAATTGACTTTCATCGATAAAGACATTAGAAATGGCTTATTCAGGAAAAGGATATTTGATATTCAACTAAGGTAACTAAAAAACCTATATTAATACTAATAACGCAATAAACATGACGGTGTAATAGTTTTCTGTAAACATAACGTACAAACAATCGATACTTAGATTTAATGCACTTTAAAGGCGTTTCAGATCAAAGTTGTTTTATATTAATAAATGTGAATCAATGTGATTTCAAAACGGTTTCTCTGCCGAGTACGACAATAGTGAGGGGTGATTTTCACCAGCTAAGAGATTTTTTCTGTCTGCGTATAGTTTAGTTATAATATGTACATTATTTAGAAATCTATACTAGTAAAATTGCTTCCATCTGATTACCAAAGCACATGTTTTGCTTAGATTTAAATTAGATGGAAGAACCATGCGTTAAATTATACATTAAAAAGGTACATAAGTATTCTATCAGCCATATGGTTTACATAGTACAAGTTTTAGTTGGTTTGACGCTAGATGGCGTCGTGTGTCTAGTGTCCAAAATATTTATTATTATTAATTTATTGTTATTCAGAGATGGGAGCCTAAGCATACAATTTAAATAATGAATTTTTAACACTTACCTTGGCAAGACCGCTGACAGGGAAATTCTCAAATTCCAAATTAGAATCTTCTCCCAATCCCCTATCTAGTTGACCAGCAAACGTTCTTGCAGCCATCACCGTTGCCAAAGACATGCCATCTCCTATGAAAAGGATTCCATTCTTTGCTTTATTGATGTTTGGAGTCTCTTTTAATTTTTCTCTTAGGGTATTTACTGCCGATTTCTTCCAATATGACCCGTGTTTTTCCTCCGCTGGGATGTAACCGGGGGCTATGATTGTGTCCAGAATTTTCTTTGGCTTTGGTCTCGGCTCAACATTCTCTGTAGAATATAAAAGGCTTTCATGTATTTTATGTATTACAATTATCGTTATGCTGTTGATTAACACTTCACCTAACGTTAAACGGTCAGTTTCTACTCAGAGGCCGCTTGTCCCAAACGTTTCTAAATAATTCATCTCAGATAAAACTACGTGGTTCCAAAATCTTCAAATTTTAATAACCATAACCTTAATAAGAATAATACAGGAAAAGTTTTTTTTTTTAAACTACTCGTCACGTTTGTTAGCATTGTAATGACAAACCATAACAATGATTTGCCAAAAAAATAGTTTTTGCTCGAAAGTATCACAAACGGAGGACAATGACGACTGTCAATTTTTTTTGCGAAAATTACGATTGTGAAAACACAACCGGTTTTTTTACCTTTTATTTATTTTTCCTTTGACATGTAGTGTTTTCGTTTAATATAATTCGATTCGAAATGTGGGCCATACTGATCCTGGTATCAGGAGGCTCGAGTATGAACCCATATTTTTTGCCATCGACTATTTACATTTCCCAATATATCTCTATAAGTAATATATATAATAATATAATATTTATATTCATTATAAAATGACAAATTAATGTCAATAGCATATTACTTAAATGAGAATAAATTGCAGTTGGTTAATTATATGCTCATTTTTAACTGATTTCAGTGATAAAAAGTGAGTATTCTTTTTATCACTGAAATCAGTTCAGAAAGTGTATCAAATTGCCAAAATAATAAATAAATATTTCGGGCCTATGATATACAACGCTATCTAGCCCCAAATTAAGCAGAGCGTATATTATGAGTATTGGCCACCTGATATAAATACAATATATATTTTTTTTTGGAAAAATATATAAATTACACTGTGTTTTCTATAAACACCCAAATTCTGGAACAAACATTTGCAGATCATTCAAACATTTGGTCCGACCCGGGAATCGAACCCGAGATCTCAAGCATAGCAGTCGCATACGCTAACACTGCGCCACCGAGTCAGTCAAATTTGTAATTGTCAATTTTCCGTTATTATTTTGCTAGATACTATAAATATTAAAAAATGTAGTTAAATTTTATTACTCTGTTACCGTTAATTTGTAAAAAATACACATACGTCACAATTTTAAAAGGTCAAAAGCAGTCACATCTATGTTTTGAAAAATGAATTACTGTTCGTTGATCTCACTAATTGTATCGATTGATTTGGTTGATTTTGGGCTTACAATATTCATGGGAATCCAGGGAAAGATAAGTCGGTGTTAAAAACATTATAAATACAGTTCGTTCCTAATTATACCAAAAGCCAACGTTACGCACGTCGTAGAGAGCACAACAACTAAAATACACTTTAAAAAGTTCAGATGAATCACTTTTGATTACTTCGATAGTCGTTATAATTAGTAATATTTTATATTAACAACTACAGCAAAGCATTGACTGACAAGTTGAAACAATGTTTATTCACACGAATGACCAATAAAATATCGATTATTAGAAAGTCATTAGGTACATTTTTTATCTATGAAACATGTTTTAAACTTCAAAGAAAGATGTTTTATCATAACGTTATTACTTTTTACGTGACTTGGAGTTAATTTACAATCGTGACCACAGATAATTACAAAATTACAATCGTTATGTTTAAAGATCCTTTACATAGTATTGATAATAATATTATATTATTTAAAAAACATTGAGCAAGAACACAGTTTTATATGGAGAATTTTGGAGGGTCTATTTTTAATGACTAAAAAGTCGAAAAGTAATGGAGACTCCATTATAATTTATCCATGCAAAAAATATAGTTGAAGGGTATGGTTACAGAATTTCACTAAATGCGTATGTACACGGCGCTTACAGAAATAAGTCTTTTTTTTTGTCTAGTGTTTATTTGTTCCGGCTATATCTCGAAAAGCTGGAACGATTTAGACCTATTTTCACTATTAAATAGCTGATGATATGAGTAACTTATGCTTCTTTCTTTTAGACTAACTCTAACTCGCGGTTTTGTCCACCTTTATTGTTGTAAAGGTACAACAACGAACTTCGTGGCCACGAAGCGCTATTAGTAATATAGAAAGTGTGTTGACCTGTTGTACTTTAAGAGCAACTTATGAATTCAAAAGATGAGACGGAACGTTTTTAAGTATGTTTTTAGAAGAAACTAAACAAACAGCACAAAATTAAGCAAGCAAAATATATAAAAATATGAATTAAACAAATATATCAATGTTTTTTGAAGCGTAATATTATCGTTCGTTTAGAGGAACCGATATAACAACATTAAATGAAACTAACACTCAAAAAATGTTAATCCTTGTTATAACTTGACTCGTTCTGCATACATTCAACTTAATTCCAGATAAACCAGATTCTTGATAAACATACGTTTCTCTTAAGTTTATATATATATAAGTTATATCGTCAAAGAGTTTTTGTCCGTATGGAAATAGAGGTCTCTGACTGCCAACCAGAATCTCTAACTGCTCAATCATCAGAACAGTTATTCAAGGATCAGGACTCCAACAATACCAAGATTTTTATAGACATACTTTGGATAAATGACGATCCAAGGCATCATATGGTGCCATTATTCTAGGTCCGGTTTCAGTAACTATTACAAATAGCGGTTAATAGAAGATGAAATAATAAGCAATTGTGAGAAGCCAATTGTGAATGATTTGAATACAATAGAAAATGGACTGAATCTTTTGAATTTTTTTATTTAGATACACGGATCTTTCAAGATCTGTCCGATGTATGTTTTTCTTTGTGATTTTTAGTTACAGGAATTGTATTAGGAAAAGGTCAATTTAAAGTGTAAATAAGCGGCGTTGACTTTCATCCTATCCTCTCTGACACGGTGGCAGTATATGCGATTGCTGTGCTTGAAGTCTCGGGTTTGATCCACGGATCGGACCACAGTTTATGACGGTTCTGTGTATCTAATTCTCTATTCTGTTCTCTACGTTGTATTTGCTATTGAATATCTTATTGAATGTTTGTATTATATGCGAATATTTGTTTTGGTGTTTGGGTGTTTTCTATGTAAATTAAGTAAGTATTATAAAATGAAGTAAATATATAAAATATTCATATCAGTTGTCTAGTACCCATAGTACAAGCTCTGCTTAATTTGGGACTAGATGGCGTTGTGTGTTACATGTCCGAAATATTGGTTAATATTTTTTATTATTCCACGTCCTGTATTCATATAATCTAAATATATTAAATTCGGTTTGGTGTTGTTGCCAAACTCCTCCGAAACGGCTGAGCCAATTTTTATCAAATTTGGTATGCGTATCGGGTAGATCTGAGAATCGATCAACATTTTTTTTCATACCTCTAAATTATAAGGGTAACCCACCAATTTTTTTATTGTAAATTTTTATTTGCGGCAAAGCAAAGTTTGCCAGTTCAACTAGTATATTAAAATGTATTCGTATGCATATTCAAAACTAACTGCGCCTCGGGGTATTGCCCGAGGAATTTGTTGCTTTTGAATCGAATATTGTTCACATGTTTATTGATTTAAATTTTGTACTAAAGTATTTGTTTTCTATTTTCTTTCTTAAATAAAGGTAGCCTATATTCCTCTTTATAATATTAGCTATTAGCCAGCCAAAGTCCCGTCAAAATTCAACCGTTCCAGAGATTAGTCAGACCGAACAGATAGCCAGACAAAACATTTTAAAGTTGACATTTTGAGATAAGTATTTAGTAAAAAGCTGTTAATTTGAAATTATAAACAGATAATTTAATTTATTTAGTTTTAATAGATTTCGGTGGACCTTGATAAACGGACGATCTTACGGTTCAGAAAGGAAAACATCTGTGGGTAATTACCGCCAGCAATAGACATCAGGAGTCACTAGTGTGTTGCCATTCTGTCTGTTCTCAACTAGAATCAGGGGGAGAAGGGGGTTCCTGTAACTTCATTCTTTAGGTGGTCACCAATAAAGAGTTGATTCAATAAATATGTATCTCCCACGAAAAAAAACACTTAAATGCTATTTAATTCCATTATTTTTCAATTTGTGAGTAAAGACTATGTAAACATACTATTTGGATGCGAACGTATTATAGAAATGTGTTATTTTTCGGATATTTGCTTAGAATATATAATATATTTTTCCACATTTTGGTGTGTGTACGGTTAAAAAAGTCAAAAGTATGGGTCACCATGCTTCTTTGTCTACTTCCACATTGAGGATGGTTGCCATTATTCTTGGATACTATTCATGCTTTCCATCATTCTAGAGTCATTTTTGCGGACTTATATCAAAAAAAGAGTTCAGTAGATTTATTTATTATGTGGAAATACTCCAACATATTGTTTTTCATACAATCTTCGTAAAAGTATTGAAATACGTGTAATTGAACGAAACAATACTTTACTTTATATATTTTTGCCTTGTAATTTATTCATTATAAATTGTTTCAATTAGTTTCCAGTATGAAAACAGGTGGGCATAGCCAATTGTTTAATACACAGTATTCACTGTTTGCAAAATTCTTTATTTACGTGTGTCGTTATATAGATTTAACAATTATAACAATTACTAACTTTATTACTTTTGGTCGTTACGTATAACAAATGTATGGAGTATAGTTTATAGTAATATATTAGACTTTATTTCACTGATAACAATTTACTAGTATAATTAAACACTCGTTATTGTAGTGGCCTTAATGGTGTAAGAGACTAACTATTTTATAACATAGTTGCTCATCAACAGTTTTCAACAGTCTGCTATTGGATAGGGGCCTATATTTAAAGACAAGATTTCAGCCTACCATTATACGTCACACGTATGCCTAATGGACAACTCCACAGTTTTTTTATTCATGGAATAGGGGGCAAACGAGCAGACGTATCGCCTGATTGTAAGTGAGTACCGCTGTCCATGGACACCCACAACACAAAGGCATCATAAGTGTGTTGCCAGCCTGTAGAGGAGGGAGAAGAGGGTGGGGGGAGGGGATGAGGTATGGGCCTCCGGTATCCTTATTCACTCAGTGAAACATAGCTCAAAACACAGTTCCTAATAGTCAATAATATGAGATCTTAAGAACTATGGTCTGTTTGTGATGATTGTAGGCTCCGATACTCAGTGGCACACAAACAATTCTTAAGCAAAAAATCAACAAACGAAGTTAATCTGTTGCTCCGTTGCTGCGTGAAGGAAGGACAAATCAAATAACGACAAAACACACTTTCGCAATTATAATAAAAAATAAACCGGCCAAGTGCGTGTTTATTCACGCATAGTGCAGGGTTCTGTATTTATCTCTACCCTTTTAAGCAACTCATTCATTCGCTCACTTAAGTAGTTAATTCTTAGGATTTGGACCCAAAGGGTAAAACGAGACCCTATAAATAAGACATCGCTGTTCTTCCATCTATCACGAGGCCGTATCTCATTAACCTTGTTACTTAGACAGTTGAAATTTTCAGAGGTGGTGTATGTATGTTGCCGCTGTAACAACAATATTAAAAAAACAGAATAAAATGTAAATGTAAGGGGGTTCCCATCTTTCCGATTTTTTTGTCGTTTATACTCGATATTGATAACGGCAACAGGTAGACGCTTGAAGATAATGGTACGGAATCCTTCCTGCGCGAGTCCGACTCGCAACTAGTGGATTTTTTAAAAAGGTTTTCTATTTTCCATGAGTAATAAATTAAGAGATATTTGTGTTTAAACTAATACAGCTAATTTTTTACTCTGAATCATTTCATCGACAACGTCTGTTTTATAATCTTCTAGTTTGTGTTTCCACGGCTATAAATGTGTAATATTTTACTAAGATTTGAGTTTTTTATAGGATTTCAGAAAAATAAAACTAACCTAATGCTTAACGTTTTGCCAACTGGTAAGTGAATAAAACAATAGTTTTAATTTTAGCTTGATGATTTTGTGAGCAGGAGAGAAAATCAATTTGTGAGTACGGGCGCACGACATGGTGAAACTAGGGTTTTTTTTTAAGGTTGAGGAATCTCAAAAATAATCGAATCACTTGAGTTTATATTACTTGCATTGTGTGGGGATTTTTTATATATATCAGTCTGCCAAAGTAACTCTACTTTGCCTGATGGAAAGTATGAGCAGACTCCATGAGTAATGGTAACTATACTCACTGCGACAGTGTAGCTATTTATAATAATACATTATAAGTGTATATTTCAAAAATTAATGAAGCCTCCTCGAGGCCATATTATACTGTTTTTCCAACTGAGTGATAAGAATATGATGTCCTTGTCAAGAGATTTAGTAAATAGATTGAGCTATTGTTCATCTCTTTTCTAAAATGGGTGCAAACGAGTGAACGGGTCACTTGATAGAAAGTGGTTACCGTCTCCCAAGGACGCCTGTAGAGCATCAAGCGTGTTGAGGCGAGATTATGATTTAAATCACATTATTATTATTTTTGATGCAGTTCATTTATATCACAGGGTATATAAAGTTTATTACAGAGATTGAGCTCTGTGGAAGATCACTACGAAACCGAGTAAGTCATTTTTGACAAGGGTCATGTTGACAAATCACTTAAATTTTCATTCTTTACGTGTCAGTTGTATTATAAATAAGACACAATACCTTTTAATATAAATATTTACATCTAAAATCAATCTAGTAACTTCTAAAGTAATACTAGGGACTCTGTTACAATTTAAAACATTTTGTAGATTATTGTAGTTTTAAACTGTATTGAAGTAATTACCGTTAAGATAAATAAATGTAAAAAAAAACCCAGTGAATACGGGTCAGACAAAAATACATAGATTAAAATTTCCCACACAACAGTTTAGTATATTTTATTTTCCGTGTGAATTTAGAACGTAAAAATAAAACGTATAATAGCTAGATTCGAGGAATTTAGAATTTTTTTGTCGAGGGTTGCAAGTATCAAGAATGAATAAAATCTAAAAGATTTTCTTTTAGTAAACGATTTCTTAAGCGAAGTTTAAATAACTACAGATGTCGGAAATACATTCATAACCTCTCGAGGGTCATAGTGTAGTATTATCGACAAAAATCGAACTACTTTTCAAAATGCGTATGTTCCAATAGGTTCGTTATTTGTTCACATCAGATACGATTCTAAGGTATTTTAGCACAGAGCTAGATTAAAGTGTAAAGTAATATTTTTTCAAGTATCTTAGCTGCCAAAATAAATAAATAAATGTTTTCGGACATTTTAATCTACACCGCCATCTAGTCCCAAACTAAGCAGAGCTTGTACTGATATTAATAAATATATACTTTTTTTGTAAATACTTACATATTATACATAAAAAAAATCAAAACTCCGAAACAAATGTTTGCAGATCATACAAACATTTTGTCCGACTCAGGAATCGAACCCGAGACCTCATGCACAGCAGTCGCATACGGTACCACTGCGCCACCGAGGCAGTTAAGAAAATGACTGCTGTGCCTGATGAAAAGCATGAACTGAACTAAACAGTGGTGTTTACCATCTTCGATTCGAATGAGGAATATGCAGCATGGTGACTCGCAGTATAACGGCCTAATGAGATGCTTTTCCACATCTCGCTTGACGGCCATTCACATCACAGTGGGAGGGAAACACGTATGCTGGTAGTGAGTTCCAGGTTTGAACACATAAGATTAAACCTTACAGAATTGATTAACATATTTGATGTAAACGCATGTATTTCTCTCCCATTATGACCCCGGGTCCTTTAAGCGGGGTGAAAAAGCATCTTATGAGGCCGCCATAGTGTGGGTCACCATGCTGCTTTGTCCACATTCGGGTTGAAGATGGTGACCATCACTCTTGGATTCTGCTTATGCTTTCCAATCAAGCAGAGTAGATTCATTTTGATTGCTCCTACATAAAAAAAAAATATAAACACAAACGAACTCGTTTTCAAAAACTAGTAAACTATTAAAATTTAAAAAAAATTGTATGTTTACAAGGAAAACTGTCAGATTAATAAACTAACATTGTTTAGACTGTTGTTATTCAAAGGACCTCTGCAATATACAACTTAAAGTATAAATTATATTTCAAGAAATGCTGTCTTTCTATTGCATTCCATAACAATCTTCATACAATTAAATTGCAATAATTACGTAAACATCAAGCATAATAAACAAGTGTAAATAATAATAATAAATTGTTTTAAGAAACAGTACTCAGTAGAAGCAAATGAGAAAAATGTGATGAAATCACTTTGATCATAAAAAATGAGTTGATTTTAAATGACTGATAATAACCAGTCCTTTTTAAGGAGAGACCTATGCCCAGTAGTGGTCTACTACTAAGGACCGTTGATGGAAGGTCCGTCGTGAAGTTCTGTTAAAAATAAGATAACTCCCGCTTTAATAATTTACATTCTATGTCGCGGTTACTTTACAAACAATCATGAAACGAACATAAAGATCACAACAATTTGTGGATCCCACAAAGTGTTGTCCCATATGGGAACGTGTGATCTGAACCTTAAACCTTTTAAATTTAAACCACTGGGCCAACAGCGCAGTCAAAGTGTTTTGTGTATACATATCTCGTAGAACATAAAACAGCATAGCCTTTTAATAGATACATAGAACTGGTAGAAACCCATCTGAGTAAGAGCAGATTTGATTTTATAACTCGTCTTGCTGGCCTATTGTTCCCAAGATAAATCGAGGTTGGCTACTACTTCAACCGGTTTTGCCTGAATATCAGTCTTTCTACAGAGCGGCTGGCATCGGAGCCCCGCAACCCTGAGGGTAAACTATATTCAAATGTTGCACCAGTTGTCAGTAGGTAAATTTGAAGGCACTCACTTCCCGATTGCCGTAGATGTTCATGACAATCGGGTCTGATGGCTCTCCGAGGCACACGTGGGAAATACCACGATCTTCCACACTTCGGGCTGCTATTAAGAATTTCTTCTAAGAAAAACCTAAATACAGTCTTAATCGACAATCACTTACTTTAGCTAACGAGGTAGTTAGTTATTGATTTATATACCCACTAGCCTTAATTTAAATTTTCAATTAATTAACTTTTAATTAACATTTTTATTCGATATTAATGTAATTTACTTTGTGTCGTAATATGTGATAACAATAAATACAAAATTCAACTAAAGATATAATTTAAAATTGACTGTTTGTCTTCATTATCATTGTCGACCCCTTGCAGTTCACTGTTAGGCATAGGCCTCTCCGAAAGAACCCCACAGAGCCGGGTCTGTTTCTTTTTGCATCCAGTTACTGTCAGCCCCACGAAGGAGTCCTACACTATGTTTGCCAAGACGCGAATATGTATTAATCTTAAAAGCGATTAGAAATTTAGGTTGTTGTTGAATTATATTATTTGCAAAATAATTTATGACTACTGATGATAATAAATATCAGTTTTAATCGTAAAGTGAGTGATAAGCGTTTTAAGAGACATTATTAATACATTAATCGCTGCCAATTATTAGTATATTGACCGCTTGCTACCATCCTCCTTTGATAAACTTTAAAAGGGATAACCCTTATCTCTGGTAGGTTAACTTGATTTATAGCTTAAGATGTTTCAATAGTTTTAATGAAACCTTTTTATATAAAATTCAGCATCAAGGGAGCTAAGATTTTGACACGATTAACAACACGCCTAGCATATGCTAACCTATGATAAACCTAAAGTCTTTGACACAACCATATTGGTTTGTCTATCTGCCAGTCAAAGTCCCGTTAAAATCGATCCAGGTATTCCTGAGATTAGTCGGAACAAACAGACAGATAGACTGACAGACAGACTAAAGTTGAATAACATTATATTTTGGTATATGTACTGTATATACATACATTTGTATTAATAGGCTATAAAACGCGGTTAATTTAATATTACAACTCCGTGCCGACCTATTTTGCTCTATTAAAAATATTGTAGAAAGTAAATATTTTAATAGTTTGATAAAAAATATTATTAATAACACCAATTAATTCTGTAAGGACAGGTTGTTGCTTCTTACTTAATAAGAGAAGATAAGAGAATGACAAAGTATAAAGTATCAAGCATAATTAAGTTAAATATTTAAATTACCAAAAAAAATATTAAATATACTTAATACAATTAATTGGTTTCATAGAACGCTTATAAATACATGGGAATTACAGCAGAATATACAAGACTGTAACATTTTACGTCAGGACCGTCAAAAAATATTTAATTAAATAAAATATGAATTTAATAGGCCGTATCTGTCTTTTGTGTTCACAGCGTAGGAAAATATTAAGGCCATAGACTAAACAGCTATTAAAATAACTACAGGTATCAAGTAATTTCATGAATAAATTATTCACTTAAAACAAACGCTTAAAACAAGTTTTGGAAATCGCAACTGGAAGGCAAGACAAAAAACTTAAAGTTAATTAAATTTTTACGTATCATTTTCCCACAAAAAAATATACATTCGTTAGATATTAAGTTTTAACAAAGCTAAGATAGTTTAGAATAATATAATAAATAATTTAAAAAAAAATAATAAATTCACACTATTAAAATTTGTAACGCGGAGAAAAAACTATCCGCTTTTTTTTTAATTGACACAGAAATCCACTTAAGAAAAATCACGTCTGTATTACATTGCTATAAACGAAAAATCTCACACAACACACTTACGCACCTGTTGCAACATTTGCCACCAAAACGGTCGACACGACGAAAAATAAAGTAATCAAAATTCGCGCCATCACTGAGTCGTCTGCGCGCGCGCCGCTCGTTTTATCAACTGCACTGCGATGGGTTTTCGAGGGCTAAGACCACGCGACAGATGAATGTCCAAACGTTGGATAGCATTTTATAAGTGAATGAGGTTTTACGTTCGAGCACTTAATAATTGATATCATTAGCGTAATGACTATACAATGACTACTCTATCAATTAAGTTTATTTTATAAGGACTATTTAGTAGATTATTTAGTAGTAGTAGAAAAAAGAGCCTACTTCTTCTTCTTTTCATTTCAATTTCTATAACATATTATTCACCTGATAAATCTGTTCATATAATAGAAAGACATTGTCACTCTGAAGAACACTGAGTAGATCTATTTTTGAGGATTCACTTGGATTCATTCACGCACTTGTGACGCCTTTGGTGCTGCGGGTGTCCATGGGCGGCGGTTATCGCTTACCATCAGGCGATACGTATTCTCGTTTGCCACATATATCATAAAAAAAAAATATTTACTTAAATGAACTTATTTAAAACGTAATTAGATTTGAAGTATTTGATATCACTTATGTGTAAATTGTAGGAAGATTTCTTATCGCTTGACCAATGATTTCGGACCTAGAGAAACAGTGTTATTGTGGTTTCAGCAGATCTGAATTCATGGTACGGTCATGATAAGACGTTTCATTCCACGAAACAGGACTTTCATAGAGTTTTAAAGGTAGGTAGTAGGTAGGTAACCTACCTTTAAAATCATACGGGATTTTGGCTGTGACCACTCACGTGTGTTTTGATTATCACGATTTAGCTGCCCGGTTGGCCTAATGGTTTAAGCGGTCACCACGCCGTTTTCTACAACACCAAGTATTATGGATTCAAATCCCACATGTGACAACACTGTGTCAAATTGTTGTTCGTAGCCTGAGGACATACAGACCGACAAAACTACTTTTGAATTGATAAAAATATAGGAATGATTTCATGATTTAGAGAAAAATACTCATTTAACATGAGTACAAAGTGTAGATATTACCAGATTAATTAAAACATGTCATAGTATCTGCCTCGTCCCCCTTATTGCTTAGCTTATAGAAGCCTCTTTGATGATATGAATGATTTTAAGTGACAACCACCTTGGCCTGAGACCTTCTATCCCATTGTGGAGAGGGAAGTAACTTAAAGAGGAGTAATGCACTTGTGTCTCCAGTGTTGTAGGTGTTCACTAACTGTCAAGTGACCCGACTGCTCGTAAGGGGACTAAATACAGGAGGTTATAGCATAAAAAATGAATTATAATATCATTAACAGTCTTTACCAACTTCTTGATGGATGTAGACCTTATACCCTATGAAAAGGTTAGACCATTTTCAGCAAATCTATACTAATATATAAAACTGAAGAGTTTGTATGTTTGCTTGCACGTACTAATCTCAGGAACTTCTGGTCGGATTTGAAAAATTCTTTCTGTGTTATGTTTCATCACGCCAAAATCAAACGGAGCGGAGCACCACAGAAGAATGTTACAAATAACGGGGGAAAATTATCACACTACGGGTATTAGGAGATGCAAACGTGGTGACGTGGGTCAGCTAGTTGCTTATAAGTTAAAAATGCAATAAAATTTTTAATGCCTATCCCATTTCACCTTCATGTCATTTATTCCTTTTTATTTACCTGGTCGGATAAAATATTAAGAACTAGCTGACCCGACGAACTTCGTACCGCTATTCTTTTTGTATTTTTTTTCAAAATTTTGTAAATCTTGTTCATGGCGTAAAATATGAATTTTTATGCACAGCTGCCGGAGCTACAGTAATATCGGTAATATCGTGGACTAAAAAAAATTACACTTTCGGGTTTCTCATAATATTCTTTGATACGAACTTTCTTCTGAAGGGTAGGAAAGACATAAAAAATGAATTATCTAATTTAGTGCAGGCTCTCGGAAGTTATGCGCGTACATGCATTTCAGTGATTCATTTTTATTTATATAGATACACAGAAGTAGCATAAAGTTTAATCAGTGATCTTTGGCAATTCCATTTGAAAACAAAAAAATATGACGTCATTATTGTTACGACGAAGTGTTTCCAATTTATTTTCGTAAGACCCCAGTTTAATATTTTTGGCGTTGGAGCCCATAAAATGGTTACTCAAACCAATTTAATTCCAAAAATTTAATAAATATAAAATCTCACACATTGATAAAACACACCATTGCAGCTTGTGAAGTTTGAATTTTTTTAATGTTGTGAAATCGGTGGCCAACTTCGTTTTAATCATGTTTTCTTACATACAGTGTTTATATACTGTTTTTTAAGAATAAATTGATAACTTTATCGATGACTTTGTCGTACATACAATAAAATATATTGAATATACTGACAACTAGTTCCATCTTCGAATTCAGTTCGCACAGGGTTGCGGAGATCCAATGTCAGTCGCTCCACTTAAAAACTGATATTCTGGTTAAACTGATTGTACTAGTCAAATATTCTTGGGAATAATAAAAAATAGAAAGATGATGAAAAAATAATGACTATTTTGCGAAAATAGTAAAATAAAAATCCTCGTTGAATAAAAGAATCGATGTTTACGTTACGTTGCGTTCACAACACAAAGTTATTGATTTAAAAAAATATTTCGTATGGTTTTTTAAGAGTATGAAACATGAGACGAGGTTACCTAGTTTTCAAAAGATAAGAAGTTTCTTTTTTATGGAATAGGGGGCTAACGAGCAGACGTATCGCCTGATGGTAAGCAATTAGCACAGCCCATTAATAACTGTAACACCACAGGCGGCATAAGTGTCACTAGTGACGTTGTCGGCTTTTGGGCGATGGGGAAGGGGATGGGGGAGGGGTTGGCGTTTAGGCCTTCAGTATCGTCACTCACTGGGTAAAACACAGCGCAAGTGCTTTTTTTACACCGATTTACTGTGCGGCTGTGCCTCACTACGGTCGAGCCGGCCCATTCATGCCGAAGCGTGGCTCTCCCTCGGTCCTCAAGTATAGTTAAACTTACGGTTAGTTCATCGTTAAGAAATTTCTTCTTTTAAAGCCTTTTAAACAAGTTAAGGAAATTTCCTTGCTGGCAGCGCGATTGTTATTCGTGTGGATGAAAAAAAACGCTCAATCAAAGCCGTTGTCAGTATTTCCGTCACCATCATTGCAAAGTTTTGCCTACTTTATCCATCTACAGAAATAATTACTTTTTTATTGATATTATTCACCTACAAAGGACAATTACAGGATGAGACTTAGTTTTACAATTACATCGAAAATACTAATTTCCTGTAGCTACAACAAAGCATTTTTGATAGTATGCATAATCATATAAGCAGCATTTAAGTACCAATGTTGTTATAAATTGAGTGGAACGAACAAACTACTAGAATAGACTCTTATCCGTCCGAGTATTTTTCAAACTGTGTCCTCCTTCTTCCGGATTAAAAAAAACACAAAGCAGTCATGAGCACTGCCGGCAGACGTGAAAACTCAAAACTATAAACAAACTATTGTTTAAGCTCATCGGAAATGAAACTCTTTGCTCGTAAAATAAAATGCGCTATGAAACGAATTAAATAATGACAATTATTACGTATTAATTGAATATACTAAACACAGCGAAAAACAGCGGACTGTATCTTTCTTGCTCGAGTATATTCGGCGATCCCGAGTTCACCCGAGTGGTTTTTTTTTGTTTATTATTGGTTTACCAACAGTTGTATACACAACACAATAACAAAGTAAAAAAGCACATCAAGAGGAAAATAGCAATAGTGTTACAATTACTTATAGGTAAACTCCGCATGCATTAAATTAGTTGTACCATGTATTACTATAGACTATACAAAAACTATAAAGGGAGTGAGCACTGGTTCACACTTTCCAATTCACACGTTCCTTGCTACCGTTCTGGAAGGTTCTTAAGTAAACAAGACTTTACTCAAGGAGTCAACGTTCAGGTCGATTAAGTCACTACAATTATTAATTAACCTTGCAAAAACGTGCATACGGCCTATTTGCACCAAGAACCGTTCTTCTAAGAGGTGCGGGTAATGGTGTTATGGCTTTGCGAAGGATACTTGAAGGAACACGGAAGTCAAAACCCTCTAGTAATTGTGGCATGAAAATTATGGTCTACTCTCCCTCCGTCTTACGAATTTTCGATCAGATCACGTTGTCCTGAAGCGAGTTTAACATTTTTTACCCATCACAAATAAAGTGCACATCGGTTCCAGTTCAAAAATATTTATGCGTATTCACAAACACTTAGTGCGTTCGAGAATAATAATAAATATCACATTATTTAAATCACATTAATAAAAAGTATAATTTATTAAACGCTAAATGATAATACAACATATTTATAGACATGTGATTAACGGAACATCGCAATTAGTAAATATTTCTATTTCATTAAATCCATGCGCATTACAAGTTAACACAATTATCTAATATAATTATCAGTTGCAAAATCATCCGTAACAAAGTTGCTAGTATTTCAAGAGAGTAATAGCAATACATGTAATAAAATAATAAATAATTATTAGAAACTATATAAAGGTGTATGTAATAATAGAAAATATTAATAAAAATAAATAACCGATTTACATTTAGTGTTTGTTCTCCACTTTACATTTAGTGTTTGTTCCATTTTAATCGGATTATATATTTAAAAAAAGTTATATTAGTTTCAAAAACTATCGCAACCGACTTTTATGCTGCGGTGCCGCAGGCAAAAGCTAGAACAATGTAAAAATAGTTTTCTATGCGATTGAAGGTCTGATTAGCATTGGCATTGCTATTTCTGACTTGACTTGGTAATTCATACCCTGATTTACCTCTAACAATACTTGCAGTCGTCCTAAGTACGTCTTTTTTAAGAAAATCAATTAATTAGTACATGTTAATCGTCAGTAAGAGTGTGGACCTGGTTCTTAAATAAAGCGTTTTTCCAGGGAGTCGATTTTAGAATACTGAAGGCGTTTCAAGTAGCTTGGTTGTTTTTTTGCAATAGCCTTGGAGTAGATAAGATGATTCACGGCTCTGACCACCTCAAATGAGGCGCGCCTCTGGCGCCCTCAGAGGGTATTGGCGGTCACAGCCATACGCGAATACCGCACGATGTCGACCGAGGCGGTGTGCGCCTTGGCCGGAACACCTCCGTGAAATTTGGAGGCGGAAGTGCTCGCCGATGTTTATCGACGGGTGGCTGAATTCCGGGCGGAGAGTGGCACTAGCCCTCCGCCCGAAGAGGTACACGAGTGGCGTGAAGCCGCCTGTCGAGCCACGATGGTTCGTTGGTCGTCGCGGCTGGAGGCTCCACGTGCTGGATTGCGTAGCTTGCGTGGAGGCGCTCCAGCCGGTCATCCTCGAGTGGGCTGGGTGGCAGCACGTTTTCTTCCGTCTGACACATGTGCTTTCCGGGCACGGTTGCTTCGGGAAGTACCTGCACTCAGTCGCCAGAAGGGAACTGACTCCCGCCTGCCATCATTGTGACTGCAGTGAGGACTCGGCCCAGCACACGCTGGCGGTCTGCCCCGCTTAAGCGCCGCTCTCAGATCTCTCGCTGCCGACCGTTGTACGCTCCATGACCTGTGGCAAGAGCAGTTTTACCGCGGTCGCGACCTTCTGCGAGGAAGTCATCTCGCCGTCGGACCGGGCGGCGGAGGCGCGCCTCTCAGCGCCTCATGCCACCCTGAGTGTGGCCGTGGATGGCGGGGACGGGTTTTCCCCTCCATCCGCTTCAGAGACCAGCCGCGAGGAGGCGACGCTACGCGTGTGCCGAATGTTGCCTAAATTGAGAGTTTAACATCAGAAGAAGGTGCCCGTTTCAAGGCGGGCAGGCGCTGGGAGGCGCCCTCCCATCTTAGGCGCAGAGTGGTATACTTTGTGTCTCCAAAGGGTCTATAATTTTTTTAAATATAAGCAATTAACCGACATACCTAATAACTGATAAACTGGAAAATTAAACTCAATGAAATCGGAAGATTAGTTTTTTTTTACTTAAATATATCTACGTGCATACAATCACTTGTAAATGTCCCTGAGGTTAAAACTTCCTTTTATCCAAATGACGTGACGGGTGCAATAGCCTCAGTGTTACAAACAATTATAGTTTTTTGTGTCTGGGGAAGATAGAGTGATAAAAAATAATTTTCCACGGCCTAAGATACATAAATTATATTTCACATTCATCAGAAGTTTAGCACTACCTTGCGGTTGCAGATTACAACAAATTTATATTCAAAATCATTTATTCAATTAAGACACTGAGTGAAATTTATGAACTTTAAATTGAAGCTATAGATAGAAATCATAAATCGACACAAACGTCTGTTTGTGTCGATCGCCCAAGATGTACTGTATTGTCAAATTGAATCAGTTGAAAACTCCAAAATCCACTGCCTCCCTGTGTCGATCCATAACTTCCAGTTTTCAAAATGCGTAGAGCGTTATAAGAAGAATACTGGCAAAAAAATCCATGGCCACTCTTCTTAAAAGTCAGATATTACACATACAGCGACGGGTGCTCAAAGTAAAGGTTTGGAATTAAAAAGTACTGTATGGATAGTGCCGTTTTTAACTGCGCTAACTGTCATGGGTTCAAATCCCACATGAAACAACACTTTGTGTCATCACTCAAATGGTTGTTCTGAGTCTGGGTATTCTTTATGTGTATTTGTTAAGGTCCCCTTGATCCCGGGACAGTGCCTGATACAGACAAAAATAGTTAACTGGCATAACCTTTATCCTTAGAAAATTTTATTGAGCTTATTATGACACATATAATCCTGTGGGAGGACACGATTATTACAATAATTCACCAAAATGAGAAAAATCAGTCAAGATAATTAAACGAAACGATAAAGTAAAATATTTAAAATACTCAGGTTTTTAGGTAATGCTGCAAGATGGAATGATTACACTTTCTTTTTACCCTGTTCTTTTTAAACTTATTATGTGACGTGATTAAAGATCGGCGGTTCTCCGTTTCTGGTTTTGCAATCGTTTTCAAAACGGTGCAATGACCTCGGTTGCGCTGGCGCATATAATTGCTTACAATACCTGACAAGTTTTTTGAGGGACAAGGGTCTTACGTAAATTGTGTTTTATTACTACGTTTAAAATCAATCCGTTTTTAAATTTTTGTGATTAAATTTGTAAATTAATTTTAATTGAAAAATTAAGCTATAAAATTCTTGAAATGGTTTTTGATTATGTCCCTTTTTAAGTAAAAAAAGAATCAATTTTAGTGTATTTTTTAAGTAATAGCTACCAAAATGATTCTATTCTGCCTGGTGGAAAGAGGAGTAGAAGTCAAGAATGATGGTTAACATCCTCAATTCAAACGTGGACAATACAGTGTGGTGAGCCACACTGTATTGTCTACTTTGTCACCCTCCACCTAAATGACCCAAGAACATAGCGGGAGGAAAATAAGTGCACTGACAGTGACTATGTACATTGTTCCTGAAATATTGAAAATGAAAGTTACATATTTCTTTTATTATATCCGACTGAGATTATACAACAAAAATGTTCATTTTGATCCATACTTATCATATGGTCTTACAACGTTCGAGACAGACTCATAGGTGAATGTTCCTAGGCATTTCTATAATTATTTTTCCATCTAATAACAATGTTTGTTTCTGTGTATACTTACAAATACGCAAGTAGTAAATCCGTGATAACCACTGCTTAAGAATATGTGACATTAATTTATTCATAAATAAACTATTTGAGTACCCACTATCTATAAATAGGTTTCTTCACTTTTTATTTTACGTGTAAAGAGGATTGCAATCTCGACAGTCGTTTAGATAAAATTCAAGGTCATTACTTAAACAGCTATTGACAAAAGTTTATTCATCTATATATCAAACTAATAATATTGACTACTGTGGGGTATGAATTTCCCGATAACAAGTATTCGAGTTGAGGTCAGGGTCATCCCCCTCGTATAAGCAATGTACCTTTTTATACGATGTACATGTGTCTTTATTCGCGAAGATAAAGATATAATACATAAATATAATTAATATATTTCTAAACACATACATTTTCTAGATAACACACAGACATAGCCAAACTTGTAGTTCTTATCATACAATATTTGTCCTGACCAACTATTGGCTTAGGAGTCACGATAGTTAACCACCAGACCAGTAGACCTGTTTTATATTCCTTTTTTTCAGTTGGTTAATTACCTCACGTAATATGATTTTTTGATACCTGCTTACTAATTAATACCTAATAAGAAACACCCGAGAAGCATATCTAACTCTGAAGTTAGCATTGGTTATTGAGTTCCTCTTAATGATATATCTAGAAACAAATTATAGTTTGATGCTGAAAAAACCCTAGGCTATCTCTTGGAAAATACAGAAGTGTGTGCGATTTTAGTTTGTGTGGAAAGATATGTAAAACTGATTTAACAAAAGCCTTTCCTCGTTGTGAATAAAATATAACGTTTTCCAAAGTACTTACTTAGGAGCACATAGGGAAAATAAACTTGGACGGTAATATTAAAAAAACCTTGTTTATGTGACTTCTAGTACAGGGATATTAATATTTACATACAAATGGAATGTTAATCTTGAAATTTCGAATCTAATAGGGATCATTGTAATGAATAGGTTACGTAACTTTAAATGTTCTATAATTTGGACCGGCCTTGACGAAACTTAGGACAATTCGTTACGATGGTTATAGGCCTTTTGAAATATAATACTTTCATATTACTAAAAATTGTTGGGTTTAGTCGAGTTTTTTCCTCTGTTCATGCATTGACTAGACGTTAATGTTACCAAACAAATAACACGAATATCTGTAATAAATATTATTCAACTTGGCTATGAATCATTGGTTTGAGTAGCTCATTACCTATATAGTTGTTTAAACCTTATTAAGGTTACCGACTCTAGTTTTTACAGCGGTCAAATATGCTTTAGGTAGTTACTTCGTGTTTTAAAATAATCCTCAACTTTATATCTGTATAGATAACTGGTCATTCACCGCTTTTGACTCGAAGTATATCTAGTCATTGACATAGCCCAAGGGATTAGTAAGCTGAAATGGCAGTGGGCTGGCCATATTAGCCGCAGAACTGATTACTGTTGGGGTAAACGAGTTCTTGACTGGAGACCGCGTACCGCAAATGTAGTGAGGGACTTACACAGGCCAGGCGGAGTAACGGCGGGCAGGAGCTGGATGCGATAAGTCAAAAATCGAACCAAGTGGCGTGGAATTGGAGAGGCCTATGTCCAGCTGTGGACTGTGATAGGCTGATTATGATGATGATATGTAGTCACCCATTCATGCGTGTAATATTTATACTGAGCAAATAAAAATATGTATTTTTTTTTATCCAATGACCCTGTAGGTTTATGGATTAGTGATTCTGACTGGTAAGATAGAGTTCGTGAATTTAAAAGATAACACCCGCATTCGGAATATACATTTTGTGTCGCGGGGGACTTTACTAACATATATAAAATGGACACAAAGGACACCCAGATTCAGAGCAATAATTTGTGAATTACATTCATTACCTACAGAACACGTTCGGTTCGAGACTCATCCAGGAAAAATATGTGTATGGAGAGCAAGGTCACTTATTTTAGGCTTGGGTGTAATCTACCTACATGTAGGCATTTAGAAATACAAAAGTATGTTTATCAGCAACCTGGTTATCGAAAATATAAAATTTTCGTGTCGCGTTGTTGGTTACCAAACCCCTCCGAAACGGTTTGTTCGATTTTTATGAAATTTTGTGTGCCTATCGAGTAGATCTGAGAATTGGCCAGCATCTATTTTTCATATTCCTAAATAATAAGGGTGATCCCACCGCTAAATAAATTTTTTGTCAATTTTTTCATGTATTGGAAGCAACATTTTATCTTGTCAGCTAGTTTTATTATATTATATCTGGGAACCAGGCAACTGCGATCTCTAAAGTTTGTCAGCTGTCAAGAATTGTAGTTGATATTTCACGAAACCTTTGAATGTCTGAATATTTATACAAAGTCACATTTATGACACAGATAAGAGAAATTAATATTTAAGTGTTTATTTAAGATACGTTGTCGTTTTTCCTCTTTATTTGTTTTAGTTTTGATAAAAAATGCAAATATTGTTAAAAAAAGTGTGCTCTATGATGATGTTAGGATTATTTCCATGACAGAAAGACAATATACTTATTATGTAGTTCAATGACAAACTATACATTTTAGTTATTCCTATTATCTTTACAAATAAATAAGAGTGGAGTGTCTTTTGTAACATTAAAATAACCGCTTTTTTACTGAATGCACATATGTATACACGATATATAAACACAATTTTTTTTTCAAGTTTTCTCTGTCTATTTTTCTCGGCTAATCTCTGGAACAGCCGGGCTTATTGTGACGGTACTTTTACTGGCAGATAGATGATGATGGTTAGAGTAACTTAGGTAACGTAGGTTTACCCGCGGTTATTGTTGTACTGCGGGTAACATCGTAGGGCTCAGCTAGTTAATACTGTTAATTTATCATTTTTTGTATGTAGGGACTGGTAAACAAATTTATGAAAATTCTGATAAAATACATTTTATCTAAGAAAATTTAAAGTTTTAATGACATATCAGCTAGGTTATTTATACTGGACTTGCAACAGATATGCTACAGAAACTTAATTTACAAATGTTTAAGTAGTCGTTTTTAGGAGTCAAAACCGAAAATTATAAGATGAGCAACAGTGTCTGGGTGATAACAATTTATCTGTAATTTTAATCTCAGCATATCGTTATCATAAAAAACTTACGTTGCTCATAAAAATACTTAATCCAAGATTAGAATCCGTTTTTGAGATTCTCAATGTTTCAAAAATCTATATTACACACACAGAAAACCAATGTAAAATGACAGTGTTCGTGTCGTGTCATTCTATATTATCTGTATCTGCATATTACATGAGTATGGTGACCACCACTCTTCGATTCTGCTTATACTTTCCATCAATCAGATTAGAGTAAATTTACAGGGCAATATATAAAAAAGAACAAAAAAAACTTGAGACAAATATTAAAGATGAATTATACTATTGTGATAAGTGGCAACAATGTAGATAGCAGTGGTAACACATTGCAAAGATAAACAATTCAGTTAGGTAAGCTTATGGATAGCTAACAATTCTTAATATATTAAGACCTCTTTGTGTCTTGGAGAATACACCTTGCCATCGAGCAAGCTGGTGTGATAATGGTCAAGTATTAAATCTATGTTCAGTCGCATCATAGTAGATTTATGACTGCCAACCAAAGAATAAATGAATAACTGAAAGATAGCAATAGCATGACACGAAAAATATAGGCTTAAAAAGCAATCATAAAGCAAAGCAATGGAATGTAAAATGAAGATGAGCAATAGTTTGGACATACAGGCTATTAAAAATTCCCGTGGTACGTTAAAGTTTTCCTTAGTAATTTCCCATTACTTTAGGGAATTCACCTAAAACATGTGTTTAATATACCTATCAGCATTCAAGCTGCAAGTTACGATGTCAACCGAGTTGTTAAACAGGGAAAAATAATACTTTTACATAACATTATATCTGATGTTGTAAGTACATACATAAATACTACTCATAAAGATACACAAACCATTGTGAGTCCAGGGTAAATGTGATTATTTTCATGTACAAAAATATACTCTCAACTTGGAGTATAGGACTATAGGTAAGTGTAATTATTTTCATCCATAAAAAATATAGAACTGATTGCTCAACTTGAGATTACTATATACGTATATAGAATAGAGGCCTATACCCCACCCCTTCTCCCCATCCCCCTCCCCTTTCGCCAAAGGCCGGCAACGCACTTGTGATGCTCCTGGTGTTGCAGGTGTCCATGAGCGGCGGTAATCGCTTACCATCAGGCGATATCTCTACTCTTTTGCCCTCTATTTCATAAAAAAAATGAAGTCATGAATAATACCGCTTAATTCACTCTACTTCAATCAAAAATAAAACCGAGTATAGTTATACCGAGTTTAATATTATACAGCGTGAACAATTTCGTAACCATTAAAAACTTTTAGTCATCAAACTTAAAAAGTTAGACATATGCTGTTGCTGACTTATTTTAGAACTTTCAAAGAGGAATAATTCTTTCATAGATTTATTCTGGAAAATGTTTACCGTTTACGTAGCGCGCGCAACGGAAACTTTATTTGTAACTGTTTTTGTAACGTTTATCATTGATACTCCACTTTTGTTGATCGTAGCGTGGTAATATATAGTATCTAACCTTCTTCGATTACTGGGCTGTCTATTACTGAAAGAATTTTTCAAATAAGACTAGTAATTACTGTGATGACCGCGTTCCCCTAAACAAACAAACTCTTTTCTTTGATTGTATTATTAGGTATGGATATCATAAATTTGACCAACTGATTATCCTTAACAGTATATTTATTGCCAATTTATTCTTGGTAACTTATTTTTGAATCACATGATTTTTTCGTCGCTCCGCAACTTTTTATTTAAAGGACTTTTTCTTACCAGAACTTAAACAAAAATGGAACCCTATACTTTTGTAGTTGCATATGCAAAGTATGTAAACTATGAATATAGATTATAGTATATTATTCATAAGATGGTGCGAATTCTTCGTCTTGAGTAAAGTTTAATTACTTAAATTGCAAAGAAGAGCAATATTGAGTAAAGTTCAATAAAGTTTTACTATCAATCAATCAATCAATCAACAACCCATAATGTCCCACTGCTGGGCTCGGGTCTCCTCTCAGGAGAGGGTTAAAGCCATACGTCCCCACGCTGGCCAAGTGCGGATTGGGGATTGGCAAGACAACGTTGTGGCTACGTAATCTTACCGTTGGATGTTTTTAAGCCGCCCGAAGGCCTCCAACTAAGCTTCACGACTGTTATCGTATGATAACAAGCGGGACCGACTGATTAACGTGACCTCCGAATCACGAAGACGCTCATGGTAACATGCCACCAGCGGTCACCCATCCAGGTACTGACCGCGCCGTCGTTGCTTGCCCTCGCTGATTGTTTCTAATCACCGAGTGCAACTGGGCTATGAGCGCCTCCTGAAGTTTTACTATAATAACGTTTAAAAAACACATTACTTTTATCAGCTTATAGGTAGTCAAGCTGGTACACAACTACATAATTAGTAACAGAAGATTAGTAAAGCCAGTGATTTAAATGAGAGGGTACGATTTTCTCGTTCGTTTCATTGTAATTAATGAATTATTTATACTAAACTAGCCTTGGATTTATATACTTAGTCGATAATGTTGTTTATAAAGATGAAAAATAAAAGGAAGATGTTGGAATGGTTTAGTAATAGATAAGTATACGTCGTTTTTTTACGGAATGTGGAACACAATCAAGCGATTGACTTGATTTGTCTGCGAATGATTGATTTGACTACACAGTTGGTCCAGTGGTTTTAGCTGTTGACATGCCGCTTTCCACTACCCCAGGTGTCATGGGTTCAAATTCCACATAAGATAACACTTTGCGTGATTCATAAAATATTGTTCTGTGTCTGGGTGTTATTTGTGTCAGTTTCATGTAACTATGTTTGTAAATCCCCCGCGATACAAGATGTATATTTTCACTGCAGGAGTTGATTTTGAAAAAGAGTGTGACGCCAATGTCACTCACAAATTCATAATCCCAGTACTAATACAATGAACTTAAATCTTATTTAAAAAAAAACATCAAAACGTACAAGTGCAGGTCTGGCTCATACACCGCGGATTTGTCTGTATACCCCGATCCCCGCCTCGGCCAACATTTTAGTACATTTTAATTCAACCGCATTTATAACATTTTATACATTTATAAGCAAAGTGATATAAAAGAAAAACTTGCGCTAATAGACTGTAGAACAGCATTAAAAAAGTTGGAGAATGTAGGAAAAGTCTACAAATACCTTTGGAAAGAAAACTACAATAATAATTGTACTACAGTGAAGATAACTATCATATATTAAACAAAAGGCTTAACATTTTATCATTCAAATTTGATATTCTATTGTCATTGACTAAACATTTCAATTGTTTATGTTAACATCGCCAACATACAACATTTAAACAAAAAATATGTCTGTAAATATTAATGGGAACTTGTGGATATTTATTTATATAGGTTATAAAGTTATTGCTTAAAAAATTTTTTTTATTTATTTAAAAAAAAATCATTTATTTGGACAACCAGTTGCTGTTACATTAAATCTTACAATAGGAAACAGTAAATTCACTAAAACATGTTAAAATACACAACATTTTAAGCCCTCAAAACATCCACTAATTGTAACAAATGTAAATAAGAAAGAATATAAATATAAAAATAGATGAAAGTAAGACCAAATAAGAAAAACTTTCCTCCTCCGAACAATCAGTGATGTCCCCCGGTATTTGACTAATGCTGGGATCCACGAACACATGGAAATGCCCACAGTGAGAGAGGAAATTGGCAATATAAATAACACATACAGGAAACGGTTCGAAACCCACCCCAATACCCTGGCACGACAACTCACAATATCCAGCTATGTTAAACGCCTTAAAAGAAAAGATATTGTATAGTGTTGAGAAATAATTATGAGTAGATGTTCTCACTGGAGGACACACTCTAAATGAAACAATCATGCAGCACATCTGCTAAAAGTTAATGCACTGATTGCAGATACAAAAGTAAAAAAAAATTCAAAAGACAATAAGAAAAAATAATATGAAAACAAATTCAAGTAGATAAATTGATACTAAGTACTTCTAATTCAATCAATATTAAAAATTAATATTCCAACAATCTCAAAACAGTTTTGTAAGTCAGAATATTGTTGGGAAATTTCTGCAAATTCTGATGTAGGTTTTGGGCAAATGGCATGTGGTTGAAAATTGCTTTAGATTGATTCTGGCAAACGGCTAATGCAATAAACTGGTATTTACGAGTACTCGCCTGGGTCCTCGACGTGGGACGCGCAGACAGACAATATAATTGTTTGTTATTACAATTTTTGTTGTTTTGTTACGAAAATGAATTAGAATAGGTATTGCGCCCCTTTGAATTTCTTGACGTTGATCAGGTTGTTAGATATTAGGTAGAGAGTATCCATAGGGATATTTAGTTTCCACAGTTCAGTATATTTAAACTCATAAAATACAGAGAAAAAGATGTGCAACCGTGTATTAACCACGGCCTTTTCAGAAACATAAAAACCAATAGCCTGCAAATGTCCCTGGAAACTTCTAAAGGCGTACACTGACTTCTAAAAGCGGTTTTTTATTAAGTGCTATAACTGAGGATCATTTTGACCAAGTGTGCACCCTGATCACAAGTATACCCAAGGTCACATGTGCACTGGTCGAAGAGAGCATGGTCCAGTTGTGACCATGCCAGTATATAATATTTATAAATTGCGTTAAATCTTATTATATTATATATTATTCTACTATATCATCCTGGCTAAATGGGTTGATACAAGTTTTGTTTCCTTTTTTTATTTCTGTATTTTTATTAAAGTCTAGGCTGACTCAATGCTGAAGGCATTTTCTGCGAGTCGACCATAGAGTGATGCTGAGCTAAGTATATGGTAGATTCATAATATTTTTTTTTTCCTTTTCATGCTTTCCTTTTCATTGCAGTTATTTTAACCTACGTAATTTGAATGAAGAGGGGCAGTGATACTCGGTGTTCTTATTCGTCACAACACGGATATTTTTATATTATTCATTTAGTAATAATTAAGTTATATAAGAATATACACTTGGCAATTCAAAGAATAAAATGCTACACGTGGATCAAAGCAAATAATAAAGATAATAGACGCATACTATAAAATACTAAGTAATTAAGCATTCATTCTTCTAGACAAAGTAATTGTTTTGTCTTAAATCGCTAAATAAATAGCAGAATATATGTACCATTTTCGAAAAAGTGTAAGTAATAATTAGGTTCTAAACTTAGATATCTAATAAGTTTTCATATATACTTGAAATAAATTTTAATCCAATAAATATAAGAAGAAGTAAAAAGAAACCGACTACGTACAAAAAATTGATAAGGTTTATACAGCCTGTGTCACCCGAGCTACCATTATAAATCTATTCTCACACCATTCATTAAAATCAGTTCGGATTTGACGCTACGGTGTATTAAACAAACTTATATAGGCTGTAAAAATTGGAAGGAACATCCCTTATTGTGGCAAGCTTGGTTTTACTAAATAGCTGATTTAACAATTAATAATAATTGATAGGTTGTTATCATACGATAACAGTCGTGAAGCTTAGTTGGAGGCCTTCGGGCGGCTTAAAAACATCCAACGGCAAGATTTACGTAGCCACAACGTATTCTTGCCAGTCCCCAACCCGCACTTGGCCAGCGTGGGGACGTATGGCCTTAACCCTCTCCTGAGAGGAGACCCGAGCCCAGCAGTGGGACATTATGGGTTGTTGTTTGTTTGTTTGTTTGATAGGTGAACGCGAGTTTAGCTGTGTTTTCTCTTACATTTCTCTAGGTATATATCAGGGTAACAGGAATTAATATTCACGATTCATTGAGTGTTCCCATTCTTCTGAATTGTAAAACAATAAAATATTATTATATTTTTTTTAATACTGATGTGGTAGTAATTTAAATTTTATAGTTGGTATTAACGTAGCTCAGAATGCATTTATCTCTGATTGTTTTTTAAAAGACAGTTTTCATTAAGAGCTATAGTATATTTATCTTAAATATTAATTATATTTTCTATATTTTCTAAGTAAAAATTTAGATGTAAAGTACTCTAAAAGGATTCAAAAAGTAAAATTTTATTACCAACAACTTACAAAACTAATATTTTCAATATTAAAAGCATGGAAAGAGATATCGAGTCTTTATAGAAAAGTTTTCGAGTCAAAAACGTTTAAGTGGAATGGTTTTTCAATTAACCATATTTCTCGTAATAGTTAAACTCTCATACATATGGTGCGTTGTTTTAAATAAGAAACGTGATACAATAGAACTAGAAAAACGTTGATCATTAACTGAAATCTTTGATTATGGGTGAGGCCTACGTATTTTTCCATTTATTTTTTTATATAATCTTCTTTCACAACTAACATATTAAATTATGTACATCTATACAGAACTTTAGTGATGTCAGCTATTAACAATCTTGATAGGTATTTCCTTAAACTATTACTTACGTGAGGTAACGTAAACAGCGGTAGCTATCACTAGATAGATTGGGAGCAACATGTTTGAGATGCTGATGTATACAGAAATAAGACAGGCGTGGCTGGATACACGCGACTGTCAAGATTTTAAGCGTCTCAGCACTTTATAGCTAATTTGTTATATACAGTGTGTTCTGAGGCTAAAGGCAAACAGATCCAAACCACTATGTAAAGAGAGAAGTAAACACTCCTCTGCCATAGTAAATACTTTACTTAAAAATAGAATAGTTTGGGATTTAAAGTATTTGTTTAAAGTAAGTGAGCATTTAGAAAGGTTATGGACTTTATATAAACCTGCAAAATTCTACTATATAAATAAAAATGAATCGCCTTAATGTATGTATATATATAACTTCCGATGGTCTGCACTAAGTTGGAATTTTTTTATGTGTTCGTTATTGTAAGGAGACGATTTGTATGAAAAAAAAAGATGTACGAAAAAAACTTTATTCTTGTTGGTGACTGTTCTGTACTGTGAGAAGCTAAGGTGAGCATAATTACTGAAACAAGTTTTTCAGAAATGTAGAAAATTTTTACGAAAGAAAATGTGACGGTACAAAGTTCGCCGGGTCAGCTAGTTTGTAATAATGTATTAAATCCAGCCTCTGTTAATTCTAGAACTATGGTTATTTATTAATACATATACACACACAAATCTCGAAGTGGCGAGTAAAGCTGCTTTGACTATATGCCATTCGATTCATAGACTTCTTCTTAGTAAAGTGTTTTTGGCATTTTCCTGTGTAGTTATTAACTCCCTCAATCGACTGCTATGATGCCAAGAAAGTTAATATGGGTTTTGAACACTCCGTATCTTTAGTCTTTCACCACACGAACAGATTTGCAGATTACAGCCATATGAAACATTAACAAGTTGGTTTATGTAATACAATAATTGGATATACCACTTTCAATATAGGAGCAAGACTATTCCTGTTGATTGGATATATAGAGAACGATGGATGAAGGAGTGAGGAGTATCTCTCAAGGGTAGGGTAGGGGTAGGGTCTCAAATATCTTTACGAACAAAAGGTGAAGAAAAAAGGAAAGCAATATTATGGACAAGGATGATGATGAGATGGATGGAGAGATTACGTTGTTGATTAAGTGGAATTCAAATCGATTACACCTTAATCCTATCTATGGCATGCGTTTCGTAGAATTTCTTAGAGATAGACTTTATCTGAACATCCGTGTGGCAACTAAGGGAGCATAAGTACGTAGGTCATCGTGGGAGAGCCACGCTTCAGCATGAATGGGCTAACAGTGCTTGCGCTGTGTTTTACCGAGTGAGTAAGTATACCGGAGGCCCATATCCCCAAAGGTCAGCAACGCACTTAAGAAGCCCTTGATATTGCAGGTGTCCATAGGCGGCGGTAATCCTTAACCATCAGGCGATACATCTGCTCTGACCCTTATTCCATAAAAAGATATAAAACAGCACTATAATGAGAAGAAAAATTAAAAACCAACAATTTCCACCATCACCTAAATAAGTTTAAACCTTTGTAACAAAAAGCTTACATCTAGCAGTATTTAACTGAAACCGTTAGTGTTATTGATAATACACACTTTCAACTTCATAAGTTCTACTTTTTTGTGCAGTCAGTACTTCTTTGGAACGAACTTCCTACCGAAATCAGAATGTCCACAAACCGCCTCACATTCAAGGCAAAAGTACGAAATCTATTTCGGAATGAATTGGCCAAACATTTACAACGATATCCGACTGAGTACTTTTATTTTAAATTATATTATTTGATAAGATTTTCTTTATTATATTATGGTATTGAATTTATCTATAAGTATATTTGTATATTATTTATGTAACTTATTCCTTTATGTTTGTAACAAACCTGTTTTTTTAGTTATGTACTGAGCTAAATTCTACTTATACACCATTTTGCACCTACCGCCTCATATTATTATATCACTCTAAAGGTTGACTGGCATAGAATGTCCTATGACATAAGCCCGCTTATGTACAATATGTGCATTAAGTTTAAATAAATAAATAAATGCATGTTACCTGGTATAGGAGTCTTTAGTAGAGATACAAAACACAAGTACATTCGTATCATAGACATCAGATTCTTCTCACATAAGCCCCCTGTATAATTACCACGCTCATAACCCGTGGGTAAATTGTACAAGAGTTGTGACGCGTCCCTTATCTTTAAGATGTTTTTTTAACAGTTTATATTGAATACATATATATCATTATACTTGTAATAATGATACGTTACGAGCCACACCCGTGAAGCGTGGGTGTGATAACAAATGTTGTGGAATATCATGTAGTCCCGAATTATATTTTGTTGACAAGAGTATTTATTCTAATATTGAGGTTATTATTCTTTTCTATCTTATCTTTTAATTATTCTTATCTTGGCTAGAGTGAGCTGCTGTCTTGTTTTCATGATGTACTATGGAATAAAATGTAATTAATTTTAGGTTTTGTCTTTACACTTGTTTCTACAATATTGGAGGTTTGCTTTATAGATGTTTGTTACAAGTAACCCGATTAATTTAGTGATCAAATCTTAATCAAATGTAACTAATCAAATAAATATTTTGGACATTTAACATACAACGCCATCTGGTCCCAAACTAAGCAGAGCTTGTATTATGGGTACAAGACAACTAATATAAACACATAAATACTTTTTTTTGTAAATACACATACATTTTACATAGAAAACACCCAAACACCGAAACAAATACTTGCAGATCATTCAAACATTTGGCCTGACCCGGGAATCGAACACGAGACCTCAAGCACAGCAGTCGCTTACGGTACCGCTGCGCCACCAAGGCAGTTTAAACTCTAGGTTATACTCCATATTAGCATGGAATATTCCGATATTTATATACACGGTGATCCGTTGTGGGTGATCTTCGAAAGATAGGGTGACCTGTGGGGGTGCAGAAGACATACGAATTATTGTTCTGAATCTAAGTTTTCTTTGTTTCCTTTTCATGTACATTTGCAAAGCCAACATACAGAATGTGTATTCCAAATACGGGAGTAGTCTTTTAAAAAAATAAACAAAATCTTACTAATCCAACACACACCGAGTCCTAAGGTTGACCAACCGCTCCATACTCCCAAAGACGAAGCACATTAAAAAGTAAAATTAAACAACACTATAAAATAAAGCTTCCTTACCCAAATATTTGATTTTAGTATAATAAACATTATCATTTTCATAATGTAACCGTAATTGAATGTTATAAGCGTCCTTGAGATAAAGGAAGGCAAGAACGATTCTTTCCTTCCTTTATCTCAAGGACACTCATGACATTCAATTTAATATTGTTGGTCTTACTTCTTGTCACAGACCATAGGTCAGGTGCCTATTGTGTATTCAAATGCATAACAATATACCGAGCGATATTACTTGTATCCTCTTTAGCGATGAATGGCGCCTACGTAGTTAGATAGGAATGCCTTTACGTTGTCTAAACGAATATGCTTGCGTAGTTTTTTTGTTAATTTTGTACAAACTGTTTTCGTACAATATGCTTTTTATCTATCCAATCATTAATTAATATGTAGTTATAGTTCTATTAAATTTCTACATTCAAGGATTACAACTTGTACAAAGATTTTCTTCAAACGCCCTAATCAAAAAGTTTCTTTAACACTCTTTCTAGTTGCATTTTTCTAAATTAAGTGCAAAATTTTCATACATCTAGAAAAAATCTAGCCCAACAAATAAAATTGGAGTGTCTGTTTGTAATATTAAAATACTGCTTTTTACTAAATGCACACACGGCATAAAGCAAAATAACATATTTGAAATTTTTGTTTGTCTATCTGACGGATTATGTGTCTGTCTGTCTGTCTGTTTGTTCCAGCTAATCTCTGAAACGCCTCGACCGACTTTGACGGGATTTTTATTGGCAGATAGCGGATGTAATAAGGAATAACTTAGGCATTTTTTGACAAGATTTGCCTCGCGGTTTTACCCGCGGTTGTAAGGGTACAACAATAACAGCAGCACCACTTGACTCAGCTAGTTTTTAACATGATCTTAAAAACATTAAACAGAGAATAGAAGAAGAAACTCATTTCACCAACCTCAAATGAATTTAGGAAACGGTTTTAAAAGATACCTGTAACCTAGATGAACTAAATTTTTTGAGACTGTTGCTGTTTTAATGATTTGTACACTCCACTACTCAAACCCACTGTAACGTTGTTGTTGGTGACTTCAACGCCAAAGTGGGAGTACAAACCTACGGCAAATCGGTAATAGGATCCCATGGATTGGGAAACAGGAATCATAGGGCGCAAATGCTCATCAACTTCCTCGAGCGGGAGGGGCTGTTTTTGATGAACTCTTTTTTCTGGAAGCGGCCCAAAAAAAAGTGGAAGTGGAAAAACCCCGATACTGACCAAAAATGAGATCGATCTCATCATGGCGGACAGGCAGCACATATTCAGAGACGTCTCAGTGCTCAATAGGTTTAACACCGGTAGTGATCACCGACTAGTCCGAGGTTCTCTGAATGTTAACTTTAAGGCTGAACGTGTCCGCACGATGAAACCCAGGTTCCGACCAACTTTGCTGTAAGTTGAGATGGGATCTAAAAATTCCAGTTAAATCTGGAAAACTGATTTGTTCCCATGGAAACCACAAGAAACGTAAACCAGAACCTTGAAAATGTGATTCGAATCCTCAGGAGTGTAGGTACGAGATTTTATCAAATGCAGCGTGCAGGCACAAAGTCGAAACTTTCAGAGAGGACACTAGGGTTAATGAAGGAACAAAGTGAGTACCCGCCAGTCACTTCATCGGCAAAGCGGACTCTAAGCCGAGAGATCAGTAAGCGTGTACGACACAACCTCCGATGCTCCAACACTCTTTTGATTGGAAGAGCAATCGAGCAGAATCGGGGGTCAAAAGTATTTGAGCAATCTCTTGGAAGAAGCCATTTGACGAAGCTGACCACAGCAAGCGGAGAAGTCGTTGCTTCCAATCTGGCCGTCCTTTCGGCAGTAGAAAGCTTCTATGGTGATTTGTACGCTTCGCATGCATCTCGACCTGATCCCGAAAGTGAGGACCCTAGAGCCACATTAACACGCCACTACACTGACCTGTTCGAAGGAAGCACTCCAAAGGCGTGGAGTAGGAGTGTGGTCGTTCTGTTCTTCAAAAAGGGTAATAAAACCATGTTGAAAAACTAACGGCCCATTTCCCTCGTGAGCCACGTCTATAAGCTGTTTTCAAGAGTCATCACGAACCGTCTTGCGCGAAGACTCGACGAATACCAACCACCGGAGCAGGCTGAATTTCGGAGCGGATATGGCACCTTAGACCACGTCCATACAGTGCGGCAGATAATACAGAAGATCGAAGAGTATAATCAACCCCTGCGCCTAGCATTTGTTGACAATGAAGAGGCCTTTGACTCGATCGAGATCTGGTCTGTTCTGGAGTCCCTGCAGCTATGCCAAGTAGATTGGAGATACATCCAAGTATTGAGATGTCTCTACTAAGCCGCCACTATGTCCGTCCAAGTACAGGAGCAGCATACAAGGCCCATACCATTGCATCGAGGAGTGAGACAAGGGGACGTAAAATCCCCGAAATTGTTCACTAATGCAATGGAGGACTTGTTTAAGACGCTGCACTGGAAGAGGCGCCGTATCAACATCAATAGCAAATACATCTCTCACTTGCGATTTGCAGACGACATCGTCATTGTGGCATAAACGCTACAGGATCTACAACAGATGCTGAACGACCTGGCTGAATCTTCTGGGTGCATCGGCTTACGGATGAACTTGGACAAGACCAAGGTCATGTTCAATGAACATGTACTACCGGAACCGGTTGCGGTACACGGTGCCGTTCTCGAAGTTGTTCAAAAATATGTATACCTCGGGCAGACTTTGCAGTTAGGTAGAAACAGCTTTGAGGACGAGGTGAACAGAAGAGTCAAGTCAAGAACATGACATACGGAGCCGAAACGTGGACACTTACGGTTCGACTGGTCCTTAATTTCAAAGTCGCTCAGTGGATTGGAGAGGGCTATGTTCGGCTTTTCTCTAAGGGATCGCATCAGAAACGAGGTGATCCGACAAAGAACCAGGGTCATCGACGTAGCCCACAGTTGCGTTGGTATGGGCTTCCGGTAATCGCACTCACGCAGTGAAACACAACACAGGCGTTGTTTTACATAGGTTTTCTGTGAGGCCGAGTTACCACTTCGGTCGAGCCGCCCCATTCATGACGTAGCGTGGTTCTGCCACAGTAATATTACGCTAATTTAAATAAATTTAATTTTTATTTAGGTTTAAGGAATTTACACGTATATATCAGAGATGTATGTCTAGAGTCTCAGACTCAGTAATCAGTCTTAATTAAGGGAAGCGGCGACTTACCACATCGTTGTCGGACTCCATCCTTAAGCGCGTTGATTGTTTATTAAGCCTTCTGAAATGGAATACGATATCAACAACCCATAACGTCCCACTGCTGGGCTCGGGTCTCCTCTCAGGAGAGGGTTAAGGCCATACGTCCCCACGCTGGCCAAGTGCGGGTTGGGGACTGGCAAGAATACGTTGTGGCTACGTAATCTTACCGTCGGATGTTTTCAAGCCGCCCAAAGGCCTCCAACTCAGCTTCACGACTGTTATCGTATGATAACAACCGGGACCGACTGCTTAACGTGACCTCCGAATCACGGAGACGCTCATGATAACATGCCACTAGCGGTCACCCATCTAGGTACTGACCGCGCCGTCGTTGCTTACCCTCGGTGATTGTTTCTAAACACCGAGTGCAACTGGGCTATGAGCGCCTCTCGATACGATATATCTCCTTTATTTTTAATGATTTATACTTATCTCTAGACCGGAGTAATTAACACATTTTATCTGTTTTCTATAATGTAAACAGTAGTTTTTATGCCCAATACGATACATTAATTATTATGATAAATTAATCAGTTTAATATTGTGATTATCTTTTATTACTACTTGTACACTTTACAAATATAGGTAGTTTTTTATAGAGATATGTATTATATTTAGCTTCTATTTGTATTACAATTACGTATTTGGTTGAAAATCAGTTTTCTACATTCATACAAATAAATAAGATTAAAGTGTTTAGGAACGGGTCACATGTCCTTCCAACACAAAGGGAGAATCTTCCGGCCAGGCGAGGTGATCATTCCTGGCGGGCCACTGCCCAACGATTGATTTTTGTATATCTTCTATTGTGCGATTTAGGATTGGTTGTTTCTGAGTTTCCTTCGTTACTTCCACGTTATCTTCGTTAGATGGCGCTGTAGTATATTTCTGTTGCGTTGTATGTGGAACTTGCCACAGAAGTATTTGTTTTGTAATTTTAAATGAATATCCTGTTAGTGAATGCATAAGAAAGTATATTTGGTACTGAATTGTAGAATAATGAAATAAAATTCTAGCTCACTCTTTAGGTTTTTATTTCATATTACAAAAAATACAAATAAAAAACCCTTCACCGATATACTAATACATCACAATAAGACCTCTTTTTAAATATTGACCTGAAATTTATTTCATGACAAGATTAGAAATAATTATGTTGCAATATTACAAATATTACAGACAAGATATGACCCTCAAATACATATAAATTTCTGGGAGTGATACAATTCAGTGCTTGCTCTACAATGTAAGATATGACCTTGAATGACAAATAAATTACTTCTATTGTGCGAGAACCATCGTGCACTGACCTTATCCTTTTCTACACACAATTGATTTTAAACGTTATTGACCCACGTTCGTACGTGTATTTTTGCTATAATACCTTGTAATAGAATGCATTACTGCTTCCTTGGGCCTTAGCAGAGACGTGCAAATTTTACATTCTTGAACTTACGAAGGACCATGTAACCCAGTCAGCCGATGTCTAGTCTATAACTATAATTGCGTTCACTGCCTCGTTGGTCTAGCGGTTAGCGTATGCAGATCAAGTAGTCTCAGGTTCAATTCCTGGTAGAGCCAAAGATTTCTTGACTTTTTCTGATTGTAGATATAACAGCCCGGAGTATAGAAGTTTCGGCCTTAATTCCTGTGCCTTGTAGAACACGTGAAGCTGTCAATTTTACGCCTGATCTGTTTTCAGTCGTGTAGGATGACCGTGCCGTCGGATTATGAGATTGAGGGAACATGGAGCGTACCTGTGTTTGCGCACACACTTGTGCACTATAATCTCCCCAGCGTCGTTGTCTGTTTTCCGTTGAGACTGGATGGCATAGTTTAAATCAGGTAGAAGTATATGACCCGTACATATAACTGAAGAAAGGGACACATAGGTCTGTTGTATATTCATCTTGAGAGAGTGATGGCTTAGTACTTTGACTGGTGAATTCATTCTTTTATCGCATTTTAGGTCAAAGAGGCTACCTGAACCGTCCCTAATTTCTAAAGGGGTGAGGTACTCATGTCAGGTGAGGTATCCACCAGTGGTGATAGTCGATGATAACCTGCCTACTCCTTAGTCAAATCGTAGGTGTTTCATGACGGACATCTTTCTACAATCCCTAACACCTCTATTCCCTTATATTGATGGCTAATAGTTTGTCGAACACGAGATGAATACATACATTTTGTAGTAAACCATTAACGTCAAAAGACAGCATTTGTGGTGTCGTGTTTCATGGGTGCGAGACCGTAAGCCGGTGTGGGTCACCATGCTGCATTGTCTGCATTCACAATGAGAATAGTGACCACCAACTTTGGATTCTGCTTGTGCTTTCCATCAAACAGAGTTATTTTGGCAGGGCCATTCATAAAATAAAAAAAAACTATGAAGGCGATTATTTGTGCTTAAGTTAGAAGTTATTTAAAGTTCAAAGTGGGTTTGGATACATACTGAAAGGTGATTGAATTTAGTATGTTACTTGATAACTTTAGGAAGAGTCTATTGTCATGTATGGCCTTAACCCTCTTCTGAGAGGAGACTCGAGCCCAGCAGTGGGACATTATGGGTTGTTGTTTGTTTATTGTCATGTGCTTGTTGATAACTTCTTGCAGGACAGTTATTATTGAGCTGAACTTGGTACAAAAGGAATGGAACACAATTGTTGTCAATGGTTTTTTTTATTCCAATTCAACGATAGTCAAATATAGAGTTATGCGTATGACATATGTATTTATATGTTATCCGTATATACTTTCGTAACCTCAAAATGAGGAAACTACTTTTGATGAATGATGCATTGTTTTATAGTTTTTTCACGCTAACGTCACAGTCAACATATATTATCACACAATAAATGTGTAGTGCCCATATATTTCGGTTCAAAGTAATTTAAATTTGTCTTTTTTATTTATTAGGTTTTATTACAAGAAATAGATTATAGAGCCCTATTTTGCTGGTAATTAAAAAAAGAATTTAAGTAATAGTTTGGGTTTGTAAAAAAGATAACTCCCGTACTAGAAATATAATCTTATGTGGCGGGAGTCTAATATATGAAACATGCACAAAGAATACCCAGAGTCAGAACAACAATTTGTTGACACAAAGTGTCGTCCCATGTGGAGTTCGATCCTTGGTGCAGTGAGAAGCGCCAAGTGACTGCTTACATTCATGCAGTGATAAGTAAGTTAAGTACATTTAAGTTTAAGTTAGATGTAGAACAAGATAAATTCAGATGTTTCTAAGCGATCATCTATGGCCTCGGACTGCTGTGTTTGAAGTCTCGGATCCGATTCCCAAGTCGGATCAAATGTTTGTTTCGGAGTTTGGCTGTTTACTATGTAAAATATGTATGTATTTACAAAAAGTGTATATGTATTTATATTAAATATTTTTTTTAAATATTTTTAAATTCTTTTTTAAATATTTCGGACATCTAACACACAACGCCATCTAGTCCCAAACTAAGCAGGGCTGGTATTATGGATACTAGATAACTGATATTAATACATAAATACTTTTTTTTTGTAAATACATACATATTATACATAGAAAACACCCAAACTCCGAAACAAATATTTGCAGATCATACAAACATTTAGTCCGGCCCAGGATTCGAACCCGAGACCTCATAAACAGCAGTCGCGTACGCTACCACTACGCCACCGAGGCAGTCATGTATTATTATATTATATTAGTTGTCTAGTACCCATAACACGAGTCCTACTTAGCTTGAGACTAGATGGCGTTAAAATATATATTTTTATTATAAATCAGAAGCTGGTAACAACATAAATATAACTCAATTTCTATTAGCTTACATAATTTTCAACTGATTTTATTGAGATTAGCTATAAGATATATATCAAGGTTTATAACGGTTCTGTGTATCTAATTCTCTATTCTGCGCTTTGCATTGTGTTTGCTATTGAATATTTTATTGAACGCTTGTATGATCTGCAAATATATGTTTTAGAGTTTGGGTGTTTTCTATGTAAAATATGTATGTATATAAAAAAGTACTTACGTAAAATATTTGAATCAGTTGTCTAGTACACATACAACAAGTTGCTTAGTTTGTGACTAGATTGCGTTGTGGGTTTATTATCCTTGGCTGTCTGTCTGTTTCGGATACTCTGTGAAACACCTGGACCTGGATTTCGATAAAACGTTCACTGGTAGACAGCTGATGTTATAAAAAGTAACTATAGCAATTTTTTTTAAGAAAGGAATTATTATCGTTATTATCAACAACAGCCAGTGTTTTCAAGGCGGTGGGAGATGTGGTGTTCGGGATGTTCATCTTTCTCATTACATTCACTCCAGTCCATGTTAATCTTGAACGAGGCCGTTTTTCCACAAAGGGTCCAGGTCCTTAGCAACTGAGGATCGTGGCGAGAGGTACTTATCAGTCCACTACTGGGCATGAGTTTCTTTTTGGAAAGGGATTTTAGCCTAGTACACCGCGTAGGCCAGACGGACCAGACGGATTGGTTCCAAGTTTTTCTTCTCTTTGTAGTGATGTTGACCTGCAATAATTTTCAGCCTTACGACATCCACGGGACTACCAGGAGTTGTAACATTCCATATTCTAAATCCGTTACCACACGGCATAAAATGAATGAAAGATATTGTGTTATGCGAACACAAAATTAAAACCAATAAAAGACTGAACAAAAACCGAATTAATTAGGGAAGTATGAATTATTTATTTATTAAGCAACTTATTCTAAGTCGCCGGGTCAGTTGTTATAAAATAAAACTGGCTTTTGTTAGACAGTCAAACTACTGTACAAGAGCCTCACAAAAAATCAGTGTATAGCAATTACTTTGTTACTTTTCAACCACTGAGTAGAGCCAACGCCACGAGCAAGAGAATCGCGTTGATGTATTAATGTTATGCCATGTATGTCCGTCTATTCACTAGCCGAAACGCAACGAGCTGTGCCGATACGCTAAAGATATGTCTGTCTACTCGCCTGTTGCTTGCTATTGGAAAAATTATATTCAGAATCTGTTATCGCAATTTAAAGGCCTCCATCATCATGTATGTCACGTTTATAAAACAATACTTACAAAATCCACATGTATTATCTGTTTGTCCTTTATTATCTTTAATTATTATAAAGATTTCATCATCATCAGATAAGATGCATTATTGATAACCTTTAGTAAATATTTTATTAACGTTTATATCAAATAATTATCTTCTAATGTTGGTAAATATCTTTATTGTCAACGAGTTTCTCTATTGCTTGTTTAGATAACGGTATAATCTATGATAATATTATAATCCTTATTAAGTAGTTTTGATGTCGAAGTAGAGATTGATATTGACCTATTTTGTAAAGTAGGTGGTATTATTGTATTGTGAAATATCTGTGATTCAAACTTTGATTGGTATAGCGGTTAACTTAGGCGACTGCCAATGGAGAGGTCTCAGGTTCGAATCCCGGGTGAGGCCAAAAGTGTTATTGTATTTTCTGATTATAGAAATACTTAATAACAGCTCGGAGTTTGTAAGTTGGGGTCTGAACCCCCGTGCATGGGAGAACACGTAAAGCTGTCGGTTCTGCGCCTTATCTCTCATCAGTCGTGTCGGTTAACTCATCGGATTATGAAAGAGAGCGGGAACAGAGGGTGCACCTGTGTTTGCACACCCACTTGTGCACTCTCTGTTCCTGCGTAGTCGGCTGGTCTTCGTTGAGATTGGCCGCCGTGGCCATAATCTATAGGAGAACATCATTATTCAAATTATCATAGATGTTTAACAAAATTTATTAGTCAGAAATTTTCAATGACAAGATGGGTGTGTACAATTATATAATTATAACACATGAGCCTAGACATTTATTTATTTAATCAGCTGCTCACCGCACTTACAGTTTGCCCAACACGTACAGCGAGCCAGTACAAGTACAATCTATGTTGTCTAAACACAATATTTTATAATTTCCAGCGTCCTCCTCTTCCAAAAGCCTTCAGCCATACACTACACTACATAACAACAACCATAGCGAGGTCCTCTCGCTGCTTTTCTCGAGACAGTTTCTACAGTAATGACCCTCAGACGTGGGCTTCCTATTTATGCGACCCTGGTACTTACTGAAGTAACCAGTACCGGTCATCACCTATTTTACCTGGTAGGAGCATAGAGGTATTATCACAGATCGACATCATCACGTGTTCTTCGAGGCAAGTGGGTCAAGACCCCAACTTCCAAACTAAGCTGTTATATAACAATATAATAATATAACTTACTTACTATAATAAAAAAACTTAATAACTCTTTTTGACCCAACCGACAATATACGAAATTATACAGATTGAAGATAGATTAATAATTCTTGGTGAAATATGTATTAATGATAATAATTAGTCTGTTATGTGATTTAAATATAACTTTTTTACAATAAATACGGAAATAAATTTGTTTACTTATGACGATTTCTCATCTTAATTACTTATTCTGATATCATTAAATTTTGTACACAAAATTTGAGATAAACTAACAAGTAAAAATATACTTGTTTCTACAAACAAAACGGTTTCCTGACAAAATACACGTTCATGCACCAGCTTTCAAATAAAAAAAATAATCATCAAAATCGGTTCCCGGTCGAAAGTTATGACGTAACAAACATAAAAATATAGTCGAATTGATAACCTCCTCCTTTTTTTAATTTTGTTTACTAGTTAGTATCATTGATAGCCTCTAACAATCAAAGGGCCTCTCTTATCAAGGAGGTTTTAGCCCACTGTAGCACGATGATGATAGAGTTAGTATAGGGCTTGATACAAATCAAGTTTTCCTTCTGCTTACCGTGATGTTGTCATTCGTAGTTTGTTTCTTAATCGTCTCTTACGACACTCATGGTGTAAGTAGATAAGGTGACACACCGTATTCTTAAACCATCAATACACGGATCCTAAAACCATTAATTAATGTAAAAGGAAAAAGTTATAGATTTTAAAGAAATAGGTTTAATTTATTTTTTACTATTTACAGCTCAGTTAGTCAGTCATTACAGTCGGCACGTGTCATGCACAAACGAAGGCGCGCTATTGGTCACTATGTGCCCACGGTATGCGCACGCGCCTAGTACAGGTCCGAACTTGAAAAATATGTTTAAACAATTTTGACCGACTTTATTACATACATTTATTACTTAGACTTTATTACATACATTGTATTTGTTTTTCAGGGCCATTTCTACACTTAGCCTCTTAATTGGGTCGTTGTACCTGGGTTAGTCATCTTCTTAGTCCAAATATCCCAGATCATCCCAGAAGCATAGCAGCCTTTTCAGGCCACTACACATTTCCGGGAGTGGTGTCGATTGGAGGATGTCTGCTCGTTGATCTGCCATACTTCTACATTCTGTGAGAACGTGTTGCGGCGTTTCTTCGGTCCTATGCATCCCCTGAACGAAGAGCTGTTTATTGCGCCTATAGTAAATAGGTCCTTGTTTAGGGGATAACGCGAAGTCAGGATCCCAAAGGGATCATCCCTTTATACCGACTTTCATTAAAAAGGTTCTGAATTGTACTCAAGCGTCAAGATTGTGCAGTTCATTATTATTAACAACTTCTAACAGTCCACTGCTAGACATAGGCCTCCTAAGTAGATTACTTGATTTGAAACCCCTAAAGAGAAGATTAAGCTAAAGATGTAAATTGTTTGACGGAAAAACAGACAAGAACTTAACCAGTCTGGAGTTTTCAGTTTATCTTATATCCACTATATTCAATTGTACTGTTGAACCAGATAACCATCGGTCAGTGCAGTACAAAATATCTTTCCCAAGACCCTTTACATTACAGTAACAGATTAAATTATATGCTCTTAAAATTAAACTCACCTGTACTCTTATTTCTCTATATATCGCACCTTAGGGGTTTCGCCCTAAAGCGTTGTCATAGGTTACTGGTGTCAAAGGTTAAATTATTCTTAGTAGTTTGACAAAGTATACAAATTGCCGAAAATCGAGAGTGTAATATTATACAATATTATACTACTTGACCAGCGCCCGCTTTGATGGGCGTATTTTTTAAGGTTAATAGGTATATAGCCTATGACACTCACAAACAATATAGCTTTCTATTTGTAAAGAATTTTCGAAATCGCTTCAATTGATCAAGAGATAATCCCCCACAATTTCACAAACTTTTTTTCATAAAATCTAACGTTAAAAATACTCGTGTCGCGGTGTTTGTTACCAAACTTCTCCAAAACGGCTGGACCGATTTTTATATAATTATGTACACATCGGGTAGGTCTAAGAAGCGGCCAACAGCTATTTTTATACCCTTAAATGATAATTGTGACCCACCCCTAAATATTTTTATTTATTATTACATATTAGTATAGATTTATAATAGAATGAATTCGTCTCTGTATTATGTTTTGGTTAAACCTACAATGACTCTACGTTTAACAGACGATCGGGGCGTGGTCATTAGACACTGATTACATTTTATCAATTTGACAAGTTGCTGTTATATAAATAAGAAATACTTGACGTAAGTAACGAGTCCGGAGTTCATCAGCTGACGAAATTTTCGATAACGTGTTACTCGAAACTAGAGGTGAAATAACAATATTTAAGCAGTTATGATATTAATAGTAATTCTGTTGTTCTTAACTCCCTTTTTTTAACGGGGTGAAATCCTCAAAGATTTCCTTCGCCCTGGGGAGAGGGCGAAGGGGTCTGTCAGACTTTTACTGACTAAAACCCCCCGGTGTTCCGTCTATCACCTACGCCAGGTGTCACGGGAACTTAAAAGGCATCCGCAATTCCCGACTGGTGCCGGCCCGCTGCTGTGGACCACATCTCGTCAGCGAGAGGAGTGAGGTGTTTGACTCCCCTCGAGACCTCAAAAAGGGGGGCACAGGAGTACTATGCGCCGCCATCTAGGGTCCGGTTGGTTGGGAGCGATGAACATCCCCAAGTCCGCCGTCCCTGGACTCAGTTAGGGGGGCCGGTGGAGGTCAGCATATGCCCTCCTCCGACGCCCGGTGCGCCTTCTGCGGACTGAGAGAGAGGTCAGGATCACCCTCTCCCCTTCCGTAGCCAGAGATGACGGTTTTGCAGAAGGAAACCACCGCGTCCCAGGACTCCTCGCCGTCGACCATAGAACGAACTACGGCTGGGAGCGAGAGGTCACTGCCTACTACAGAGATGAGGGCACGGCGCGTCCCCTCCCAAGCGGCACACTTTGCCAGCGTATGCCACGCCGTGTCCGTTCTTAACTCCCTAAACTAAACTAAATTTTTATTTAGGAACGCTATGTATATCCAGAACACGCAGAAGTACCTAAATATATTAAATTTGTTACACACAAATAAGCTTACTTACTCAACTGTCTGAGAAATGAATAAGAATGTCATTTCATTTGCTAGTCACCTACAAACTCCGAAACAAATACTTGCAGGTCATACATTTGGTCGGTCCTCAAGTTCAACAATGAATAATGTTAGTATGGAAGTATATTAAATTATAATATACTTCAATATTTTCGTGCCTTACTTGTCAACAGTAGATAAGATATTTTCTTACGAAGGCAGAATTAAAAATGAATCAATGCTAAAGTCGGGTCTCCTCTCAGGAAAGGGTTTAAGCCATACGTCCCCACGCTGGCCGATGTGGATTGGGGATTGACATTATAGTTTTAAGACACAATGCATCATGCGTTGTATTTATTTGCTCACTTTAAATAGTGTCAGTGAAGGTGAAATTAAATATGTATAAAAGTTATTATCGCATATGATTGCACACCTAAAATACTAGTGTTTCGCAATAAATAATCGGCAAAGTTAGTACTATATCGAATCTAAATATAATTGCAATTTCATTGATTTAACCCCGTGTTTTAATAATTTGCAATTTATAAAAGGTCAATTATGCACGATTAGTAATTTTTAATATATATTTTCAAATTTCGTAGAGGGTAGCTAGGTGCATATGAGGACATTAATTTTTTATGCAATTTTATTTATTTATTAAACTTCATTGCACACCACTATAGTGAAATAATTACAGAGAAACCTATACGGCGATCAACATCAGGTATTACAATAAGCGGTCTTATCGCTCACGGCGATCTCTTCCAGACAACCTTTGTACGGATATTATAAAATGATCTTTTGGGTAATCAGCGGTGTACCACAATAGATTTAAGTTATTAATAACAACTACCTACATATGTATACTTACACTACAATATGCTACCTGTAATATATACATACACTATATACATACATATAAATCCCACAAAATATAATTACCACAAAAAAAACACATATTGCTTGAAATACATGACGACACATTAACATAAATGAGTGGGTATTCTTGTACTGGAATACTTTACATGGTTAAGTAGTAATTAGTGATAGTTTTCTTAAAGGTTTGCAGAGATTTAGCCTTTCTTATTGTCTCAGGTAGGCTATTCCACAATTTAACGGCTAGCACCGAGAACAACTTGTCAGTAAATTTTGTAGTATGCAGGGGAATCTTGAACTCATTCAATTCACCGATGATTTCAGAACCCTGCAATGTGAATAGGGAGCATGCATAAAATTTTTATTTGTCTCAAATATATTTTTCTAGATTCTTTATTGTCTTTACAATATCCTTTATATTTTTTATTTAATGATTATTTAAACATAGAAAATATTATATAAAAAGTGAAATAAAGGGCGGAAAATTCAAACTTACAAAACGCTTACTATTGGTCAATACGAAATTGACGTCAATGGTCATGTCATCGAAATTATCAGAGTCGAAATTCAAATTGTGTTAGTAGTGTTTGTGAGAAAAATTACCTTTTTCCATGATTTTTACAGCGATTAAAATTGTTAATAAGTATTAAGTAACTGAAACACTGAAAAGTAAACAAACACAAAATGACAATGACGTCTTTGGCTATGTCTAAAGCGCGCGCAAAATGGCGGCGTTTGAATAGCTTAAAGTTAGTCAGTGTTTTTAATATCACTTTGTAAATTTGTTTGACTATTTTAAAGCCTATTTATATTTTTTCTATGATATAGAGATGCAAATGATGAGATTAAGAAATAAAAAAACATGCATATTATGGATATACAGAGTACTGCATAGTATGGAGAGAATATTAACATTCCGGCGAAGGCGTATAAGTAACCATTTAAACTTAATACGAAAGTCAGAGATATGGTCATATTAATTTAAATCAAAAATGAACCTTCTGCAGATATTTTGGAGACGCTTAAGTTTGTTCAATTGTTCTTCGGTAAGAATAGGTAATTCGGTAGAATTTATTATTTTCTGGCAGAACGAGGTAAATGAGCCGTGTTACTGGGGAATGCTTCCTCTTTACTTTTCTGTGCAAAGGCCTCCTCGTATTTCACCCGCTGGTGGTAATGTCGAAATCAAACCGACCAAGAATGCCACGCTGTCTCGGGTACTAGTAAACGGGGAAGTTGCACGCTAGAAAAGAAACCCCTGTCTCCCCCTGAAATAAGGCGAAGGGAGAATTTAGGCTCCAGTAATCTGGACTTACTCATAGAAAAGTGAAGTATGGCTCTCCTGTGGCAATTGTTCTTTTTCTTCCCTCTTTTCTCTGGTCGATTTTAACTAATTTAGTACTTGTTCTTTGCACGTCTATGTATCAACTGATACACATTTCTTAAACTGTCTACCTGAATACTGAAAAATATAATATTCATACTAGCGACTCAACTTCAACAACTTATGTGTTTCACTATCATTTAAAATTAACTATGCATTGGTACTGATATTTATTAAATCCTGCATCGGGGGGACTTTAATCAATCATCCATGAAACAGACACAAAAATATTTAGACTCGAATCAACAATTCTTAAATCACATAGTGTTGTCCCACGTGGGATTTGAACCCACAACACTTCTTGTTGCAGTTGAAAACAGCATGGTGACCGCTTCAACCACTAGGCCAACCGTGTAGTCAAATATCGTCAAGTTTCCGATAGAGCAGAATAAAAATGCATGACGTCACATATCAATTTTATTAAAATCCCTCTGGTTTCATATGAAGCTTGTATATTCATCTAATTACATCAAATATCTAACTGGCATTTACGTAACTTTTACACATTCAATACGATTTTAATATATCATTTAAACATAACTAGTGTTTCCAGTTGTTTCACCAAAACCTGGGTCTATTTAATATTTTTAAAATGTCTTTATTAGGCTCTAAACGCAATAAAAATGACTAAAATTATATTTTTTGTATATTAATTTAATTTACAATATGATTTTAATGTACTGTAAGTATATTATGATGTATGAAGATGTACATCAATGTTCAAACAAGCTGTACTTATCCTAAATATATTGTATAAATAAAAAATAATCACATAATATAAAACATTATTTTTTTAATATTCGTCACTGAATGTCTTACTAGAAAAATATTATATAATAACACGATATGATGTTAAAATATTTAAGTGTAATGNTAATATCAGTATTTTTTTAATAAAAATATTCTGTTGTCATTTAAATAATGTATAACAATTTATGAATGCATAATTGTTAAACAATTTGTACTATTATTACAATTTAAAAATACATTATGTAAATAATAAAATGTTAATTCAATATGTTTTGTAAATATATCATGTCTGTAATTTTAAAATAGGATTTTTTAAATCTCGCCTTATTTTCAATTGAAATAAAATAAAAAGTTAAAATTTTTAAATTGACATAACTTTACAACTGATATTACAAATTTTATTGTCATAAAATGATTTATATTATAATCGGTTATTTTTGTATAATATACATATTTTATTAACTGTATGTTGGAAGCTTATAATTTCAACAAACACATGTTAAATAAATAAACTTTAATAATATAACTATTTTGTATTACTATATTTTTAATTTATATATGTTATATTATTTATATTCCACACTGATGATAACTTTATTTTTAAACAGAAAAACTTTAGTAAATAAATACACATATAGAACTGTATTATATTTAGTATACCAATGATTACGAAAATGAAACCCTGATATTAAACAGGATGATTTGTTAAAATATTGCGGGTTATAATAATTAAAATTGTTATATTTAACCATCGATATTATCTAAGATATGGGATGATGTCACGTTGGTCATATCTAGACTTCAATCTCTGTAGAAAACTGTAAGTAAATTTATCTACACCGTTTTTTATTTTTTTCTATGTTTGGCCCTGCTAAAATGACTTTGCTCTGCTTGATGGAATGCATAAGCAGAATTTAAGAGAGTTGGTCACTGTACTCATTGAAAATGCAGACAATGCAACATGGTGACCCACACTATAGCGGCCTAGTGATGCTTCTGCATCTTTGGGCCTGCGGTCTTGCACTCACCAACAAAGCATGACAGAATGAATGCTTTCTTTTTACGTTGATTTTCTGTGCTGTGTTTCTTAAAACAATTATGGGAACTGAGGAGTTGATCGGTACCTTTCCGGGTAGTTTTAGAATACACTTAGTTCTTTCGTCTTCGTTTTCTTATTCTTTGCACATTTACGGATCAATGGAAAATAGACATTATGATACAAATAATTATAAAATCTTTCGCATATTTTCTATAATCATTAAAATTAAAATAGGGTATGAATATAATGATCTTATTTTTAAACATTTCCTTTTAATTTTTTTATTAGTCTTTATGAGCTTAGCAAAATGTACAAATTTTTACTATTTCGTTAAATATATTTTATAAGTACCCTTTTTTCATGATTTTGGTAAAATTTATTATTTTTTTTGTTATTAAATTTACATTCGATTAAAAAAAGTCACCTCAGCATTACGACTCTAGAACTATAACTATTATTTTCGATTCCACGTAACATTAATGAACTCTGTTAACATTTGGCTCATCATTTTGTTCAGTCAACCTCCACATCTTGGAAGACTAACGAAAACCTTGCAGCTGACTTAACAACACTTTTCTAAATCTAACTACACATATTCATACAACGTGTATACGTACGATTCTAGAAATTTTGGTATTTAAATTGTTTTCAAAAAAACTTTTGTTGACACAACCGAATATTTGTTCATGAACTATTTTATTTAAAATACTATTACAGGATACATCGTAAACACTATTTCATCTATTTTCTTCTAAATTATAAACTACTTTCTATAGATGTTGTTTAAAGACTCATTACACTATTAATTAGTCACAAAAGCATAACACGGATACAACGATAATTTATATATACTATTCCCAGTGTAATGAATCCTTAATAAGTTATTCATACTGTTTTACTTAGTAGATGTAGTTCAATTTATTTATATATTACCTCATGCACACAAAGATGTCAAAAAAAAAAACTAAAAATATTCGCAGTGAACCCTGCTTTCCGTTCATCATCAATAAAAAAATAATTTATTTTGCATCAACAATATTTAATTAAAATTAATATTTGGTTCAAATTTAAAATTATAATATAAATATTTAATTATAACTTACATAAACATTTAAACAGTCGTTATTTATTCATAATTAAATTTATGACACACAGTATTTATAGAAAATGGTAATAATTATTAGCATAATGAAAGCGGTAAAGACAAATATAAGCAAAATAATGTATGCACTATTTTTATTACGATTTAAACACGTTAATCTTAGACTTATAATCATTGAATACACTTGTATACTTTACAATAGTATAAAACGATTATAATTATAATTTTATACTGTATATATACATAACATACATTAGAATTTAATGAATCATATTTATAGTGAAAGCTAAACCTTAAGGGCACTCTCGATAGAACCTTTGCAGTGTTGCAATTTGTAATATTTCTTAAAAAGACCTTGAGGCTCTACTTCTTTTTTAGGCTGTAACCTCATTTTTTACGTTTCTGATATTTTAATACCAATGAGTGTCTTTATTTCCTCAACTTATGTATACGGTGATCAGCATGAACGTTCTTTTTAATGATTTTTCTAAGCAAAAACTTCTAAAACTACTGTACTCCCTGCCTGATGGAAAACATGAACAGAATCCAAGAATAGTTGGTCATCACATTCATTGCAAATATGGGAAATGCAGAATAATGATGTATACTGTACAATATACACCCAATTTAGCATATTGGTACACATTTCTACACTTCTGTAACTTTAATTACCCATACGGTGATTACCAGAAATACTAAATGAATGATATATTTACAGAGTTTTTAATCATAACATGGGTATTTCGTCTTAAAACGAAACCTTTCAAATACCTAAGAATATTTGCTTTAACCTTCTGCGGAATGACATTACTGATTACAGAATAAACGTTCTGGTACTGTTCGTAAACGTTCGGGCTAGTTTTTAGATAGCGTCATATTAAGTCTACATAACTTTAAACATTCTTGCGGAAGTTACTATTTTTAATAACAACAATATTTCCTCCTTTTTGAACATCTAATACGTCTTTTAAAATTTTCCCTAACAATTTTCTGAACCTAATGGATTTTTATTCCAGGATTTAATTCGATAAAATGTGATTCAGCTTTACAAACGTAGCTCGAAAGACCATTCAAACACAACATATGATATGGCGATGACATTTTCTGATTTCAAAGGCTTATTTTCAGTCTGCATAAATGTACGAGGTAGCCTTTAAGCATATTTATATTATACTAATCCACAAGCTGTCCATTTAGTCCATCTTTGCATTTCTATTTTGCACACAGATAACAAAAGGAACAGCTAACACACTGACTTTATTCAGTTCTAGACTAATGAAAAAAATCGAAATTGCAATTTTTCTGCCACAATGTAATTGCAACAACATTTTTTTCGAACCAATAAAACAAGGGTACGTATACACTGCCACCAAGCGCGTACTATAAAAGTATTTCACATCGATACGTCTGTAACTTTATTACAATTAGATTAGAGTTTCTTTTCCCCCGTACTTTGTTAAGTACGAATAGGGGCACTGGCTTCCGGGAACATCTCTCTTCGGCCTTGACTCTGCATACTAGTTTTTCGAAGTCAATATTGTCACGAACTCTGTAAAAGGCAAATTGTATCAAATTGTATGTATACTCATTTTGTTTTTTAATATTCACGTACCTATTTAAAAGAGTATAAAAATCTGTATTTGTCACGGTACAAATTTTTTTGCAGCTGTGAAAATATATTCAAGAACTAAGGAGACAAACACATTCTTTTATTTATTTATTTATTTATTTATATTTCTTTATTGTATATATGCAAAATTACAAAGTTAAAACAGAGGATGAGTCACATATATGCAAATGATACAATAGGTGGTCTTATCGCTTATGGCGATCTCTTCCAGACAACCACAACACGGATTTTTGGTATCCAAAATCTTCGGGTAGCTTACCTACAAGTAACACACCTAATCCTCTACGTGTATGGTAGAAACAAGTATAGTACAGCACTTAAAAATAAAATAGGTGTAATATTTTAAGCGGTCGCCATACCGCTTTCTACTCCGTTGAGTTTTGTGGGTTCAAATCCCACATGGGACAACACTTTGTGTAATACACTAATTGTTGCTCTGAGTCTGAGTGTTCTTTGTGTCTGTTTCATGTGTGTTTGTAAAGTCCCCCGGGACATAGGAAATATTCCTAATGCACGAGATGTCTTCTTGTGTCAGTGTATCGGAAAATAAAAAAGCTAACTAAAAGAGTATGTTACAACGTATGCGAAGACATTTCATGAAAATAGCATCAAAAATTTAACGCACATCACGCAACAATAAAACAATACACAATAAAGATACTGACCGTCGTAGTTGACCATGCCGTCACCATCAAGGTCTGCCTCGCGGATCATGTCGTCGACTTCCTCCTCGCTTAGCCGCTCGCCCAGGTTTGTCATCACATGGCGGAGTTCCACGGATGATATCAGTCCATCGTTGTTCTTGTCAAATACCCTGGAATCATTTTAACAAATTGTAAGAACGTATATTGTTGCGAAAGAATTGATGTAAAAAACAATATATAATAATTATATATAATATTTAAGGTCTAATTCTCGTTACTCGAATTGAAATAGCTGAACATTCAAGATCCAATAATTGTGAATAGCCTTTCAAAGTCCACTGCTGAAAAAAATTTTTCCCAAGGACTGTCTGATATTGGCCATCTATCCGCCGTAGTGATCAACATAAAATGACAGAATGCATGCTGTCGTGTTTTGATGGTGAGTGCGAGACCGGAGGCCCAATTGTCCAGAAGCATCAATAGACCGCCATGGTGTGGGTCATGCTGCATTGTCTGCATTCGCAATGAGTATGGTGACCACCACACTTGGATTCTGCTTATGCTTTCCATCAGGCAGTGTAGTCATTTTGGCAGGGCCAAATATAAAAGAACCGCATTCACTAAAATCTGTTCAGTACATAAAGAACATAAAATCATGTCAATCAACAACCCATAATATCCCACTGCTGGGCTCGGGTCTCCTCTCAGGAGAGGGTTAAGGCCATACGTCCCCACGCTGGCCAAGTGCGGGTTGGGGACTGGCAAGAATACGTTGTGGCTACGTAAATCTTGCCGTTGGATGTTTTTTAAGCGGCCCGAAGGCCTCCAACTAAGCTTTACGACTGTTATCGTATGATAACAACCGGGACCGACTGCTTAACGTGACCTCCGTATCACGGAGATGCTCATGGTAACATGCCACCAGCGGTCACCCATCCAGGTGCTAACCGCGCCGTTGTTGCTTGCCCTCGCTGATTGTTTCTAATCACCGAGTGCAACTGGGCTATGAGCGCCTGGAAAAACATGTCATAGACTACTAAAACGATTACCATTGGTTTTACCGTAGTCGGGAAAATAGTCATATTATTTTAATTGGGTACCTGAAAGCCTCTCTAAGTTCGTCTTCTCCATCAGCTCCACGCATCTTCTTGGACATCATTTGGAGAAATTCGTTGAACTCGATCGTGCCGTTGCCATCTTGGTCTACTTCTTTCACCATATCTCGTAGCTCAGTTTCTGAAACATGTCATTGTTATTTCTTCATATGATTCTAGAAGTAATATTATTTCAAAGTGATTTTAAAACTAGAACTCACTGATTGTAGAAATTAAAAATAGTTTAATATGAGTAGGTGATTTATCATATTCCTTATTGTAATCAAGTTAAACGTTATAATATGTGTAAACTGAAGAACGAAATATTAATATATAATGTTTATAAATAAAAATGAACCACAAAAATTTATGTACGCGCATAACTTTCAAAGTTTCGATCGACTGTACCAAATTGGATAATTCCTTTTTTATGTGTTTGTTTTTGTCAAGACAAGGTTTGTATACAAAAAATAAAAGAAAACCAGAGGTGTTATATTTTCTTAGTCCGATTGGTCGTAGATATGACCACGGGTAGTTAACACGGGCTTATTAAAATAAGTTTTTGGTAATTCAGAAATTTTTCACGAAAATGAATATAGCGGTACGATGTTCGCCGGATCAGCTGGTAAATAATAAAATAACATTATAAAAATAGTTAATCTTTAAAGTATCGTTTGAATTGATTAGATTAACGTGAGTGTCGAAACGAAATTGTCTCGCAGGAAGATCTTACGGCACAACCAACGGCAATAACTGAGAGTTTTTTTTTTAATAGACTACCTCAATGGCGTAGAGATAGCGTATGCGACTGCTGTGCTTGAGGTCTCGGATTCGATTCCCGGGTCGGACCAAATGCTTGTATGATCTGCAAGTATTAGTTTCGAAGTTTGGATGTTTTCTATGTATAATATGTATATATTTTAAAAAAAAAATATTATGTATTTATATCAGTTGTCTAGTATCCATAACACAAGCTCTGCTTAGCTTGGGACAAGACGTCGTTGTGTGTTAAATGTTCGAATGTTTATTTATTATAATAATTTACATTTATGGCAGGCAAATATATGTATATATAATTTGATATAACATACTTATAGTAATAGTTGTTCCTTTTCACTTGCAATAACTTATATCATCCATCGTAAGAAACCTCCTTTATACAAAACAATTGTATAGAGTATATACGCAATTGCCTTACAAATTTCTATAATGGAAAAGTACAATTCAAGGTCACTCTACAATTACCCTAACCGTGACCGTAGGCAAAGGGCTAGAAAAAATATGCAAATGAAATCAATGCAATGTAGTTTCTTTTATCAATAGACTTGTATTATTAGAAAGTGTGTTATCTGTACACCTACTTCGTATAGACAAAACTTTAATTAACTAAGAATGAAAATCATTAGATATTTAAGAAACCTTAACGAGTCTGTTACTATTATCAACGTCCTTTGGTAGTTCATGGCCAGACATAGGCCCCTCCTTAGCAATGAGGTTTTGGCTATATAGGTACTACGCGGGGCATACCGGTCGATGTAAGGTTAATGTAAAGATTTCCTCCTTTTTGTAGTACCGTTGTTCAGTGTCGTTCGCTCCACAAGTCGCCTCTTTCGATACCCACAGAATGTAGGTACTACGCGGGGCATACCGATTGATGTAAGGTTAAAATCAAGATTTTCTCCTTTTGGAAGTACTGTTGTTCAGTGTCTTTTGCTCCACAAGTCGCCTCTTTCGACACCTACAGGATGTAGGTACTACGCGGGGCATACCGATTGATGTAAGGTTAAAATCAAGATTTTCTCCTTTTGGAAGTACCGTTGTTCAGTGTCGTTCGCTCTATAAGTCGCTTCTTACGACACCTACAGAATGTAGGTACTAAGCGAGGCATACCGATTGATGTAAGGTTAAAATCAAGATTTCCTCCTTTTTGCAGTACCGTTGTTCAGTGTCTTTCGCTCCATAAGTCATCTCTAACGCCACTCACAGGTCATCCTGTATAGGTGGTGAAACTGTGTTTTAAATCCATCACCATGCAAACTAGTACTGCTAACTGTAATACTTATGAATACCGAAACTTAATATATTTGTAAAGGACTGCCACATCGGTGCCTAAGTTTTTTTTTTGTTTAGGTCAAAACATTCATGTGCTAAATAAAAAATCCAAATATGCTCTCTACCCAAACATGAGTACAAAAGGATGCTAGTGGAGGACCTTCAGTTACTTACTAATAAAGAGACTGAAAGACTACTCGAGGGTGGAATGTGACTGTTCTATTTGTATAGAAATGTTAAACCATCCGTTCTTCTGTTTCCTATAGTATACAAATCCTTTCACGCTTTATACATGTCACACACACACACACCCACGCATACATTCACACACACACACTAACACACACACTTATACACACAATTTTTCATTTATTTTTGTTTTTTTCTCTTTTTTATATAAGTGTTATAATTTTTACCTGAATGAATATTGTTATACACCATGTAACTCTTAATCTAAAGGCTCAGCCAATATCGGTGTCGGTCACACAGCTCTTACTAGCTCAGACAACTTCGTTTCACTTTATCCTGTTAGTGAATCATCAATTTATGTTACGAAATATTATAAGCTGTACCTTGCATATAAGAGAATAAATATTATTATTATTATACTAACTGTCAACAAAATAAAATTGTGTAAAAGACTTTGAAACATAAATATTGCTTGTCAAATACAAGCAAAATTTATGTATTATTTTGTTACGTACATTTATTTTCTATTATGGATTACATTTAGTATACATATTAATTTAGCTGTGATTGTCAACAATTGTAAAACAATTAAATATTCCTTAAATCGCGGTGTAGATAATATATGTACATATCATATTAAAAACAGATCCATAGTGTTACCATGAAATACATAAAATGCATGGAAAAAATTCCTAACACATCGAACGTCGTTCGTTTTTTTTCTTCTTCTCAATACATATACTGAAGCAATATAGCAATACTACACCACAACAAGATATTATCTTACCACCAGAAAATAAGACCGTCGTAAATTACATCAAAACTGTCTCGTACATGACTGCTTTTTATTTTACGGGCAACACTTACACGTTTAACTGATAAAAAGCTGTTCTTAGAGTAATAGTTATTTTAGTTTTGGTATTTTTTTAGAAGTACCGACATTCTTCACTGGATTTTTATGTTTGTAATCGGCAGGTTAGGGAATCACGTTTCCATTCTTTTTACGTCCATTTGAAGAATTTACATAGAATATTTTAATTATATTCCCGGGTAGAAAATCATTTACGACTGGTTGTATGTAGCTCGAAAATGCCTGACGCTTAGACCAGGTGGTCGTGATCACTGGTTGATTCGATAAATCCCGTAAACAATACATTTAGAAATGCGATAATTTAAACTTAAAATTACATAGAACTTTCATACTCATGCTAATAAGCATTGAAAAGAAACACGTCCTTTAGATTTTTTGTCATAGAAACTGGTACCTTAAGAGTATTTTTCCGGCTAGCATTATATCAATACAGTAATTAATGTTAAAATATTGTAGATAATAGCTGAATTGACTTTGACTGTCAGAAGTTTCTGTTACGTTCAATTATAATTTTCGACCCAGTCGGCGAAATTCTCGATTGGTTTGACTATTCAATTCCTAAAATGACAGTTGTACCGCCGTCAAAATGGTCGGAAGTCAACCCAAGTGACTCGTATTTAGCGGCTGTTGTACTCTTGTCATTAATCCCTAGTGTCACGTTAATAGACGCAGCTATTTCAATTTGTAAATATGAAACACAACAGAGTTATTTGGCAATAAGCCAACCTGGGCTAATAACAGGAAAACTTGATTACGGATTTTGGTTCCTGGCAAAATCTTAGAAGAGTTGAAAGAGTTTTCTAGATTTCAATAAGCATCTTGATTGAAGAATATGAGTTACTATTTAAATAAATATTTTAAAAATTTCGGACATCTAACACACAACGCCATCTAGTCCCAAACTAAGCGGAGCTTGTATTATGGGTACTAGACAACTGATATGAATACATAAATACTTTTTTTTGTAAATAAATACATATTATACATAGAAAACATCCAAACTCCGAAACAAATATTTGTAGATCATACAAACATTTGGTCCGACCCAGGATTCGAACCCGAGACCTCATGGACAGCAGTCGCGTACGCTACCACTGCGCCACCGAGGCAGTTCAATCAAACTGTGAATGCTACTGACCTGGAAAGTACTATTACTAAATATTAAAAAAATAATAAAATGGATCCATAATTTGTCAAAATATTTCTTTACTTTATGAGTAACAAAAAATTGACCGAATTGAAAATCTCATTTTTCTTTTAAGTTGGGTATAAACCTTTTGGATATTTACATCATTCTGCTCTGTTTATCACAATGATAATCATAAGTTAGTTTTTAACCATATTAAAGTTATGGAAAGACCAATTTTTGAATACCTATATTTGGGTAATTCGGATTGCCGAGTGTGGACTTCTTTATCATTCAGAGTTTTAAGACTTATAACACCTGAAAAGTTTTATAGAAGCCCAGTATTAAAATTATGATGAAGGAATTTGTTAGGACAAACACAAAATTAGACAAAAAAATCGGATTCTGTTTAATTGATCGAAAACTCATTACATAGGAATAAAAATTGACAGAAATTTAACCCAATATATAAAGTTCAGGCAACAGATAAAAAAAAATGATTTTTTTTTATTAATTATGGATTTCACTCACTACGTTCATTCCTTAAGTTTCAGTGCATCATTAGGCTGCAGTTTACTAAATTTTCTTTGTATTTACAAAAAAAAGTATTTATGTATTGATATCAGTTATCTAGTGCCCATAATACAAGCTCTGCTTAGTTTGGGACTAGATGGCGTTGTGTGTTAGATGTCCGAAATATTTATTTATTTTTATTTAATAGAACAAAATATTAACATCACCACTAGTTTTTTCTAACAAACATTTTGAGTCTTAGTCGACAACCAATAATGTACCACTGCTGGGCCCGGGTCTCCTCTCAGAAGAGAGTTAAGGCCATACATCGTATTTTGAGTATTAATATTCATTATTTTAAAGATCAAATAAATACAGCTGGTCAAAGTTCATTTGACTACGTACACATGACATGCTTCCGAAATATACTCACGCGTTGGCAAGTGTTGCCACTAATTGCGTATAACATCATAACTATAGAACTATATTCTTGTCTTTACTAAAAGTCCCGTGTTTTAAATATTGCTAATGCTGTAGAACACAATCAACATTTTACTTTGCTTTTTTAGGTATATTTTATTAGTTTTTTGAAATAAATTAATATTCGGGACATCTGGCTTACAATGCTATTTAACCTCAAACTAAGCTTTGTTTGTAAAGAACTAACTCATTATTTAGCTAGCCCTTTCTGAAACTAGATTGGACGGCTTTTAGTTAATTGCGATACGGCTGAACTTCGATTTTTAGAAGCGGCTCCCATCAGATCTTGACAATCCAAGTAATATGCGATATTGAAGTAGATTTCAAGGTAGTAGAGCCACGCACTACCCTCTCACATAAAATCAACGTAAAATGACAGCGTGCATGCTGTTGTATTTCCTTTGTGAGTGCGAGACCGGAGGCCCAATGATTCGGAAGGAACACTAGGTCGCCATAGTGTGATTCACTATTTTACATTATTGCATTGTCTACATTCGCAATGAGTATGGTTACCACTACTCTTGGATTCTATATATCGATCAGAATAGGGCGCTTCTAGCCCAGTTGCACTCGGTGATTAGAAACAATCACCGAGGATAAGCGACGACGGCGCGGTCAGTACCTGGATGGGTGACTGCTGGTGGCATGTTACTATGAGCGTCTCCGTGATTCGGAGGTCACGTGAAGCAGTCGGTCCCACTTTTTATCATACGATAACAGTCGTGAAGTTTAGTTAGAGGCCTTCCGGAGGCTTAAAAACATCCAACGGCAAGATACGTAGCCACAACGTAGTCTTGCCAGTCCTCAACCTTTACTTGGCCAGCGTACGTACGCCAGGGGACGTATGGCCTTAACCCTCTCCTGAGAGGAGGCCCGAGCCCAGCAGTGGGACATTATGGGTTGTTGATGATCAGAATTAAATAGAGAAAACTCAATCTATATCAACGATAATGCATGACTACTTACTTGTACCACAACTAATATCGGTGTTTACACTGTATTTTTTGAGCGTACAGTAATGACTGAGCTTTACAAAAGACATTAAGAAAATACTGCAGGGATCACTGCAAATTTTTTTATGCGCCAAAATGACTCTGCCCTGATTGGTCACCATCCTCAATGCGAATAAGAACAATGCAGCATGGTGACCTACACTACTGTCAAACCAAATAGTGACTAACTTATTTACAAATAAACTTAAAGATAAGCTGTTTCAAGTAATCTATTCTTATCTTAGCTTAATACAGAAACAGAAGAATATCTTGTTGTTTACACAAAGCGACACACGGAAACCTATTCAAAACCTTATTTACTAACGGAAGGATTTTTTTTTAAAAATGTTAGAGACGGCAAACTAATAGACGGGCTATCTAGTAGACAGCCTAGCCAAGTCCCTATAAGAAAAATAAACTATTGATAACTTTTTTTTCTAAAGGTTATGTTGGGAAATGATAAAGGTATTATCTGACATAATTAAATATAGATAAACGAGTTATCATTTTTTGTTCATAGTTTTTATGTGAGAAAGACATCACACAAGAAATAAAGTATTGACTGGTGAAGAGTTGTAATGGGTACTTAAGAATTCCAACACTAAAGTTTTCAATCTATATAAGATTTTCAGCATGCGATGTCAGCGGCGCCGTGGCTTAGTTGGTTAAAGCGCCTGTCTAGTAAACAGGAGATCGTGAGTTCGAATCTCGCCGGGGCCTGCACGTTCTTTTTGTATTTTCTCATTCTCAATTCATATACATTTATTTAGAAATAGAACGTTACGAATCACAATACTGTCTAGTCTATTGTGTTACGCTCTACCACCTACCTACTCGTTTAAAAGATAAATACAATCGCAGTTTTGGCATCGATGTATGCATGCAATGTGACATTGTGCTAAATATCTTTGTAAACAATATACAGAGTATAAATGTAAACCTTTAATCGGACAATCAATGAAACTGTTGTTTATTATATTAACAGGCCACTGTCTTCTTTATTAAGAAATTACAAAACCTATTTAAAATACCAAGATAGTTGTTAAGTATGACGGTTAGTTACGGTAATTTAAGGGTAGAGCACAAAAGATAATATCAATGTCGACCTTATCTACACGTGAGTATAGTTCAAAGTGAGATAAAACAAAATTAACATCGAAAATGTTTCTTTATCGCTTTAGTAGGGCTCAAAATCTGTGGATTTTGTTTTTATTGGTCTATGAGGAGAATACCTGCTTAGTTCAACACTCTTTAAGAAGTTAATAAATCAGACTTTACTTCAATGGCTACAGAATGAAATTATATGTATTTTTTATTAAGGCTAACTCGCGCAATTAACTGTTTGATCAACGTCATCGTTTGTGTTTTCTATGTACAAAACTTTAGTATTTTATGTTTATATCAAGACATATAATCAGCAGATCTTTTCGGCTTTTTAATCATATCTTTTGCTACATGGCTATCGTAAATAAATAAAGGTTATGTACCTTCAGTTCAATAAATTAAAATATCGTGCCTGCCCACGGCCATTGACATTCGATTTGTTGCATTATACATGCACTCAAATGTCAATGCGCTGATATCACTGGATTGTTTGTCGTTGGTGAAGCAATACACGCTTATTATTTACCTTATAAAATTACGGATCTCAATGCTCACAAATGTAATTGAACTGACAGAGAAAGAGAGAGGAGAGACATGGAGAGAGATAAAGAGAACCGTATCCGGAATGGAGGAAAGAGTCTCAATCAACAACCCATAATGTCCCACTGCTAGGCTCGGGTCTCCTATCAAGAGAGGGTTAAGGCCACACATCCCCACGCTGGCTAAGTGCAGATTGGGGACTGAAGGAAAGGACTGAGGAAAGAGTCTAATTAATCAGATTCATAATGTCGTGTACATTGAGTAATGAATTATTTTGGCTCGCCGCACTAAAAGGTTAACCTATACTATTTTACTGAGAAAGAATATTCTCAAAATTGATTTGTAGCTACTTCAAAACAAAAACATATTTCAATGTCTTCGAAGACAGATCAAACTACTAAGTCACTTTATGGATCCTGAATTCCGCAATGAAAGTTCTCAAGCCGCGTTCTACTAGCCGTGATCACTTCGACATGATTCTTTTTGTATTGAATGAAAATAACACTGGTTCATCCATTATATAGTAGTTTATTTTCATTTTTTATTTTTATTTTTTTTAAAGACAATTCCCGTATTAGGAATATACATCCTGTGTCACGGGGGACTTTACAAACATACATGAAACGGACACAAAGTACACCCAGACTTAGAATAACAATTTATGGATCACAAAATGTGTTGTCCCATGTAGGATTTGAACCCACAACACTTGGTACAGTAGGAAGCGGTGTGGCGACCACTTAAGCCACTAGGCCAACCGTGCAGTCAAGTTGGGATACTGTCTCTTTTATAAAAAATAAGAGTTGAGGCAAAACTATAATATTATCTTCTTAGACCCAATTATTGACACGTGGAATCTAAAAATTAAGTAACTGAACTTAAAATAGACCGAAAAATGCTCCCAAGGTTGTTATGAAACTTTCTATCTCAAGAACAGTTATATCTCCATTATCCAGGGATTTGACCTACTTTCAACCTCTCCGGATCCAGGCAATAAATAATCCCCTATTAAAACTTCTAAGATCAATATTCAATTCGGAAGATTAGCATTATATGGTAAAGATGTTAAAAGTTAAAGCGATGAATATTAAGTTTTTTAGGCAAATAGATGTCAATTAAATGTGACAAAACTAATATTTAATTGACATCTAGTTTCGTTTTAGTAGGATGCGGATATTACGTGATCAATAGCAGATGAATCGATTTGAACATTTCTGTTTGTAAAAGCATTCATCTGTAACTTTTAAAATGAGAAATTAAAGTTATACGTGAATGATTTAATTGACTCCAAGATAAACGCAGATTTTCGAGTCTCGAGCAATGCAAGGTTTACTAAAGTTTAATACAGTTTGAAACATTTATAATAATTACCAATCTTGCTTCGAAGTTACTCAGTAGTTATAAAAAATGCCAGCTTTATATAACTTCAAAAGCTGTGACTCATAATAAAAGTGTTTATGAAAATCTAAGGGAAATCCTAGAAAAGACTCTGACTTTGGTGATATTGAAACTGTACGTTTCTAAATCATACTGTGTGTTCATAAGTACCATTTTTTTTTGACGTGGTGGAATGCCTTTACGCACTTCGCTCTCCCCCCGCGGGGACAGGGGGTTCACTTTGTGTGGGACTCCTGACTGATTCGCCAGACTACCCACTAAATCACCACGGTGTGCCACTCTGCGCCTGAGACGGGAGGGATCCCGGAACCGCTTTCTTACGCCATCCGGACCGTGTTCATAAGTACCATAATCTAGCCTTTTACTCCCTAGAGTGTCATATGTGCTTCTTTTCTTTTCTATTCTTTTACTTTCATTCGTTCCATAACTGAAAGCTGCTAAGGCAATTACATCAACACGAAGTTTTCATCATACAACGTAAGCTAGTCATAATTTTATACCAAACTACCTATTTCTGTAGCAAAGCAAGACTAAGGTAAGTATATCGAATTAAGGTACGTATTTGAGTGAAGTAGTACAAGTCTCGGATAAAGTTTCGCAGAGAAATTAAAGTTGTGAAGTTGTTAACCCTCGGTTGTGTGCGTGGGACAGCTCTCTAAGAAGTGTTAACATGCTGGGCTACAAAATCTTGACTATAAGCTCAGAAACTTACAGTCAAGATTGCTTTCATTCGTTCCTTAAAACTTTTAAAATTTAAACTTGTTATGTATAAAAAATCGGCATCAGACTCTTTTCCCTCAATTTTATCTGATGTATATAAATTGGAACTTGGATTGGTGTTGGTATAAAAAAATCGCTATTAATTATAACGATTTTTTGCCTTACGACTCTCAGATACGACACTTTACTCGCCCCATTTCTATGTTTCATTAATCAATACCATACCTGAAGGTCTCTGTCCAAGCGATCTCATCACGACGCCCAGTTCTGCCATCGTAATAGTACCATCTTCATCCTTATCGAAGAGCATGAACGCTTCCTTGAATTCTGTAAAGTTCACAGGACGATTATTAGATTACAGTTCTTAATAAAATAATTACAGGATTGGAATATAAGAGTATAATTTCTCTGAGAATGATAATCTCATTACGAAAACCTCCGAAAAATTTATGAAGTTAGTGTAGCAATAGGCAAGTTAAGAAAGTTTTGTTAGATCACGAAAACACTTGAAGTGTAAAATATTTAAGTGATTAATACAATTATACAATATGGATGTACGTAGTTGTATAAATCTGTGAAACATACAAGTTATTCGTTTCACAGATTGATTGTGATATTTTGGAAAAAATTAAAGCCACATATGGCTATACCCATGTGCGGTTTTAATTTTTTTTAAAGTACTAACTAACAAGAGAGTACATGAGATCATTATGCCAAACCCGATTGAATTTGTTTGTTTTTTTATATTTTAACTTTGTCACAACAGAGTAAGTTAGTTTACCTGCAACTTGTTCTTCCGTGAGGCCATATTCCGACTGGAAATAGAAAAAATGTAATAAATATATTGCTGGCTATTTCTGTACACGAAGATTAAAGTACAAAAATAAATAGAATAGTTTGAATATTTAATAACGTTGGCGACAATCTTATGTAATAAACTAATAAAAACGCCACCTATCTACACATATTATATGGCTTTAGACGAGTTTGCTTTTGATATGATATAATTCGGCTACATACATATATTGCGCAAGACGGCTGACAGGAGCTGGATGCGAGAAGCCATAGATCGAACTAAGTGGCGTGAAATTGGAGAGGCCTATATCCAGCAGTGGACTGCGATAGGTTTATGATGATGATGATGATGATGATGACATATATAGGCAGAGACAAATGATTTCCACTTATTACGGTCCTGCCACATCACTTTTACTTCACCCATTCATCAATCGCTACATGCCTGCTCGTCTGATCCTAGAGCTTTCCACGTGGCCTTCTTCAGATCTTCACCAATTTAGTCGGTAAATGTTTGCCATAGACGAAATTTTTTGACACTTCCCTACACATTCGATCTATAAATTCCTTTCGTGAGTCTTCTATCACGTGCCCAACTACGTGGCTAATCCATCGAAATATGCCTTTTTAATTCTAATTAAATATTAATGGCGAACTGACTGAGTAGTTGAAATTTCGACACATAACACGAAAGCAAACTCCTTCTCACATCAATAAAATTAGTTGGATATAATGTCATGAGTATAGTACAACAATGTGAGTGTTTAAAGCACTTCACCTAAAACTTCTCATATAAAGGTATGAATTGTATGTTAGTATAATATACAGCTACCAATAAAACCAATGAAACCACCCATATATTTAACTATTATATTTGTATATATGTAGATTTTGCCAAGTAATTTAGGCACTCTATACAGGTCGTTGTGGACGGACCTTAAATAAGCGAACACATTTTAGAATTTATGGTATTAGAAATAATATAAATGTTAATAAAGGTTTATTAAAACTACAAAAAGGAAACCGAAACCTGTTCAAGTTTTTAGGAGGTTAGTACAGTTTCATCATCAAATACATACGTACAGATACTTGTCGTATCGCCAGATCACTTGTCAGTCTCCTGAGCCTTCGATACTCCTTGTTATAAATCTCATCTGTAGACATAGTAGTCGCCATCATTGATTTATCGACTTTTTTTTTTCAATCGATGTATTGTTTTTTTTAGTCGATATTCTTTTACTAATTAGTGATGTCGGCAAAATGTAGTCAATATTTTATTGAAAGAATGTAAATTATAAAATGCACTTTTTGTCACACTTAGAAATTATTATTCTAGACAGTCGTCTAAGATAAATATTCAAAGAGTGTATTGTGTGACTCTTAACCGATCGTAAATGTTTTAATTTGTGTAAACAGCTGTTTGCAAGGAAAATAATGAATATTTCAGTACTGTTTTCTGTAACAGTAGACTGTCATTGATTTTGTTTCCTTTTACTGCGTATTTTAGTTTAAACAATATATAGACATTAATATCAGAATTCTGTAATAAATTTGGTATAGTCGAAATTATGGCATTTTTTTTGTTTTATTGAAAGTCGTTGTTGTTTTAAAAACTTTCATTTTTTTAATACATACACTTTTCTTTTTTTAAATTTTACCACCTCTTTCAAATTGCACGTTCTTAAAACGTTGTTCAAAAAATGCACTCCACTTGTACATTTAAATAGTTTCTATAACTGTTTATAGACAAAGTGTTCATTAATCCTTTTCATTGAACCTTTTTGTGAATTGGGTGGCTTTTCGATCGCACATGTCCAATTGTCAATTTACACCCGTGTTCCTTTTTATTCGTTCTATTTTTGAATTCCACTGACGTTTGGCAGGAAACCGTTGCGTTATATATTTTATTCAAGGTTCCCGACTTGTTTATCATCTATTTTATCACAGATTTTTTGTACGATCGAGATTGACAAAAATAATTTCATAAAGTGCTATGAAATTTCTTTGTGGTTTCGTTTATAACGTGCGCACTGTAAGAATAATAATGATCCCTGCTATCAGGGATTTTTACCTTACAAGGTAATAAAATTCATTCTAAAATGAGTATAGATCGTGTTCAAGTTTAGGACTTGCCGTAAATCAATTCGTTTATCACATCTGAATGGTTAACTCTTGTACAAAATATGAGCACAAGCGAAACGGATACTTAGAAAATTTTAAAGTATTTAATCTAAGTACTTTACTTAAAAAATTGGTCAATAAAAATATTATTGGCAATATAAACTTTAGCTCTATAGAATAAGACCCAATTAAAAAGAGCTTGTGACAAAGACCACGTATGGCATAGTGGCCTATTTGTACGTTTGGCCTAGAGGTTTAAATGGTCACCACGCCAAGTTTGGTGGGTTTAAATCCTACAAGGGACGACACTTTATATAATTTAAAAAAATGTTGTTCAAAGTCTGGGTGTTCCTTGTGTCCGTTACATCCGGATGGTGCTTGGATGGTGGCTTGATAATTATAGAAATAAAACGGAAACGCTGCGATCAGATAAAAACAGGACACTCAGACACTCGCAACACCATAGATGTCACATGGAGGACGGGGAGGAGGATTGGGGAAGGGGTTGGGGTATGGGCCCTCCGGTTTCCTCACTCACTCAGTGAAACATAGCGCAAGCGTTGTTTCGCACCGGTTTTCTGTGAGGCCGTGGTTTTACACATGCACGAAGCATAGCTTTCCCATAGTAAGTTAGCTAAAAGAACATCGGATACCTTTACGAACGTCCTGAATTTAGTCAGTCCCTATTTGAGACATATTTTATTTACCGTTATTGGAGAAACTGAGACATAAATTACACTTATTTCAAGACGAGTATAGATATGGTAGAGTTCTGCCTAAGAGTTTCTAGTCCTTCAACGGAATCCTAAATATAATATTAAAAAACGACTTCAATCACGTGTTAAGATAATAAACTTATTTTCTTTCCAATAGCAACGTTTAAATGTGGTACAAACAAGATGAGTTTATAACTACATTTCACAGTAAACATAAACACAACAAGCATTCGCGCCAAAAATTAAATTTTTATTTGTTCCTTTTGATATCACTTCATTTGAATAAGGCCTTTTAAAAAAATTAATATCTTGTAAACAATAGACGACTTTAATAATAAATTCTTTATGAAGAATTTCAATTAAAATACTTTTTGATTCAGAACCAATTTGCTCTCTCACAACACGGTTATGATCACCATAGCAACCGAACTTTATCACTTTGATAAATATTAAAATTATTTTACACTTGCAACACTTGATATTGATTGTCTACATTTTTTTCTACCTTTTTTAAATTAATTGACGCTATCGAACCGGCAAATAATACGAGCGACACAAGATTGTCAGTTCTGATATTAGTAGAATTCTATATTTAAAATAAAATTATTTTCGTTTGCAGCAGCTACTACTGCGTAGGTACATCGTTTCTATAACATAAAGAAATGTAAACGTCGTAATGATTAAATCTATTTAGTTATCAACAAAGTTTTAATTCTAATTTTTAGGACGATGATTTTTAGATCGACTTAACCTATAAACCAATTAATTAAATTAAATATACTTAATCGGCTTGAAAATTATACAAAGATACAAAACTCTTTAAAATGGGAGGCTTATATTTATCATTTATTTAATACAAGTTACAAAATATACAAAATACCTACTTGTCATTATTTGCAGCCTATGTGGAACAAGTATAATATATTATTCCGTCATCTTGGCACGTCTTGTATCATTTGGTACGAAGCAGTTTTGGCGGTAAAATCATGGACTCATCACTTACGAGTATGACGTAACGTGGGACCTTTATTTATTACTAGCCAAAATCACTCTTAAGTCAAGGGAATAAGAATCGTTTACGTGCATGTCACTAAAATACTATTTATTTTGAACGTGCCAAATAGTTAACTTCTTAAATACTTTGAGATAATACGTTTTAAAGCGACATCTGTTATATGCCAGCGCAATTTCTTTAATTACCTACAGACTCAGATTACAGTTGAGTGACTTTTATTACTGGTATCAAAAAGTTTTAATTGCGAACGATGAAAATAGTCATTAGACTATTAGTCTTAAAAATATTTTACATTCAAAGTAATCTATTCTTTTATAAACGTTAGCTAAATTCATTTTCTTAAGTCTTTGAATCTGGAAATAGAGATACGAAAAGACAAGAGCATTTTTACTCATATAATATTTATGATAATAAATTGTTCATATGACTGAAAAGTATAATTTTTGATATTCGTACAGAAAAGTCATACTCAAAGAAGTGAGAAAGTTACTTAATAATATTTTGCCGTCTACTAAAATTAAATAGCAAACTTATGATGTAGCTATAGCTATAGTAAAAATGACAGGCGTTTCTTATAAACTTGCACGAACTTGTAAGTCCTAACTAACAAGGCAGGCACGACGCCTATTGGAAAGCGACAGAGACATTTACAACCATTGAGTGAATAATAGATCAATGACTACATTACGAGTTTTCATCCCAGAATTAGGGTGCAAGGTTTTTGCCATGCCGTGGTATTATTTCGGTTTATGTATTATGTAACGAAACATGGTTCTCCCACAATTGAACAGTGCCATGATTTTCTTAATTCAAATTTATAAATTATTAGTATTGGCTCACAGTGCTGCAGTTGATACATTCTTGATAGCATTACCGGTAATGCTATCAAGAATCGGAACCTAATGACTTTGCTTGCTGTTAGTACTGTTAGTAAATGGAGGTTTCGATACTTTTTTTCCTACCAGACGGCGCATCGTATAAGTCAGGTTTAAACAGCTGTCAAATAGTACAGGTTTCTACTGAACGTATAATTTTTTGTAAGATTCTATAGAATTTAAGTTCTTAGAAGTTATTAGAAAAACAATTTCACTTCCGAAGATATATCTTCGGAAGTGAAATTGTTGTTATTGTGGATTACGGTCAGAAAAAGGTTGCGGAACTGAAGATTGAGCTTAAAAACAGAGACGCAAAAGTCACTGGCGCTGTAGGTAACTTATGCCCTGTTTTATTTGCTTATTTACATAGGCACTGGACAACACTGTGGCATTTTAGAAAACAATATTCGTTCTGTAACGTTTTTAAGTATTAATAAAACAAAAAAACATCAAAAAATATAAATGGTGTACGTTTTTGACAGGGGGTTGGACCTGGCCCTACAGTGCTCAGCTTGCTCCCAAGCTGGTCGACACTGCCTCCGCCCTAGGGCGACTTTTGCCCAATCTGGGTGGAGCCAGTGTCGCAACGAGAAGCCTCTTCACGGGGGTCGTCCGGTCGATGGCGCTGTACGGCGCACCGGTGTGGGCGTCGGCTCTGACCGCCCAGAATAAGGTGCGCCTCTGGCGCCCTCAGAAGGTATTGGCGGTCAGAACCATACGCGGATACCGCACGGTGTCGACCGAGGCGGCGTGCGCCTTGGCCGGAACACCCCCGTGGGATTTGGAGGCGGAAGTGCTCGCCGAAGTTTATCGACGGGTGGCTGAATTCATTTGAAGAGGTACGCGAGTGGCGTAAAGCCGCCCGTCGAGCCACGATGGCTCGTTGGTCTTCGCGGCTGGAAGCTCCACGTGCTGGCTTCGCCACCGTGGAGGCACTCCAGCCCGTCATCCTCGAGTGGGCAGGGCGGCAGCACGGGACCCTTTCCTTCCGACTGACGCAGGTGCTTTCCGGGCACGGTTGCTTCGGGAAGTACCTGCACTCGGTCGCCAGGAGGGAACTGAGTCCCGCCTGCCACCACTGCGACTGCAGTGAGGACTCGGCCCAGCAGACGCTAGCGGCGTGCCCCGCTTGGNATTCCAACACGTCAAAAAAAAAAAAAAAAAAAAATGGCCCTACAGTGCTGCCATCTCACCTAGAGCATTTTAAAAATCCTTCATTTAAAAAATAATCTGTAAATGTCGTTGGTAAGGCATCACAAATAGTTTTCAAGTAAATAGTGTAGGGGTCTGATTTACATTACTATCACTCCGTGGTTTTTTAACAAAAATTTGTTAGAAATATATAATGTAGTTGGGATTGAAACTGTAACCGTCAAAAGTGGGTGTTCAATATTGCCTTCGGGGATAAAAGTGTCTTGTGAAAATATATTTTATAGGAAATAGAAACGTTATTCCTTGCTTATGCATAACTTGTGAATAGCCAAAAAGATTATTGCCTTTAAATATTTATAGAAGTACGAATAAAGAAAAGGAAAGGAAAGGAAAATCGGAAAATATCGATTACGATAATGATAAAGTTGAGAAAATATGAAATATTTTTACGGAAGAAATCAACATAAATATCAGGACAATGATTATTATGGAACAAGTTATTGCTCCATACGCAATTAAATGCCTTTATGTTGCGCGTACAATTTGAAAATTACTGAGAAACTTTACAGTTATTCTCTTACGATTATCTTGTGTTAAGATATGCATTATTGGATACATAGTTACATACTAGCCTGAAAAATTAAAGTTGATCAAAACTATAACCAGATATAGACACAGGATAGTGCTGAAACACGATGTTTTATACAAATTACGTACAGATTTTTTTTTCTAAAGAAAAGGTTATACAGCCAGGCCATATATACTCTATGACAAAAGCCTCCAAGGTGTAATCAATTAAATAGTAAACAAGGTTATTAAAAAAATAATGTATATCAGAACTTATTCTAATATGGTAATTTTATTTAGTTTACTTTTTCATCTAATTTTGTTGTTTTTTTGGAGGTCAAGATTGTTTTCTTTTTATTTTTTTTGTATCGGTTTGTCAAGAGTGATTGTTGTTTAAATAAAAAAATCACGTCTTCATTCTATTGAAAGGTCAATAAAATCGAGCATATCTAAACTTGACATATAAAACTACATAGCTTGCAATTCCTAAAGCGAACAAAACTTGTGTAATACCTACTTCTCATATACTTGGAACCCTAAATTATTAATCATAGATAAAGACCAGTTTAAATATAATAATTAAATTACAAATGTACTACTGGATGTCATATTTTACATATAGTTATTTGACAAATATCGCGACAATTGTACAAAACACGTCGTAAAACTATTTTTATAGGTCAACGTTGGAGTACAAAAAATATTTTAGCGTAAGCTTTATGTTTTAATGCTGTAGTCATATTAGAGAAAAAAAAATCTATTTTGATTTGAATTTGATTCTAAGGCGTAATACACACCTAACTATAGCTTTTTCTTTAAGTTGAGACTGTACTGTATGCCTATCAGGTGATACGACAAAGATATCTGATACCGTGGGAGAGCACGGTTCGGCACGTATGAGCCGGCTCGACCGGAGTGTTACCACGGCTTCTAAGTGTACCGATGTGAAACAGCGTTTGCTCTGTGTTTCACCGAATGAGTTAGGATACTTGAAGCCTATGTCCAGCCCCTTCCCTCATCCCTCTTCTCATCCCCCAAAGCTCGTAAGGTACATGTGACGCCTGTTGTGTGTGTGTGGTGTTGGGGTGACTATGGGTGACGGTAATCGCTTACCATCAGGCATTACGTCTGCTCGTTTGCCCCCTATTTTATAAAAAAAGGCCTAAACGTAGCACTTACTGGAATCCTATTTTGGCGAAATCTACGGCAAGACCACGATTGCATTACTTTCCTAGACAATGCAGTGAAACATTCGGTCTTATTTTGCATTTTTTTTAAATTCTTTTGAAATCTATAAAGTAGATTTGTGAAAAACGTCAATTTCACAAGTACCTAAACATATGAAATAAAATCTCAGTACGTAAGTCGCCCTTTAAAGTTTCAGTATTTTCATCTTTGTTCACAAATATTCTTTGCGAAGAACCTTTTATGCAGATAATCAAGTAATGTAGTTAAATTACTTATTCAAAAATACATAAAAGTTGTAGTTAGTAGTGGAAATAGTATAGTGTTCAGTGACAAACATGTATGTACACAAATATGTTGTATGAGTACAAAAATAAAGTAGAATATTACCCATATATATGATTGCGCAAACAGATATGATTATGTTTTAGATATAACACACCATTCAATGGCATGAAGTTTTGCCCAAATTGTACTAGTGTTGTCGACTGTAGTCACATGCCAGCTATCCACTTAAGTACTACTGTCAGACGAAAAGTTTAAAGGTTAGGATAAAAATAACTGAAAATGAACTAAGAACAACACGTTTCTTTTAAATAGTGTTTTAAAAACAGAGCCTATCTAATAAATTAGGTTTAAACTTAGATTTAAACAAAAATCTCTCAAAAATCAAGTAAAAATTTATCAAATTCTGCAAAATGTACAATATGTTGTAACACACGAAAGCATTTGACATCATGTCGACAGTTGCATTCTACAACCGCGTCAGTCGCAGCTTTGCATACTTAATGGCAATGCACGATATGGTCGCCATGTCCTTTGAATGCTTCGAATATGAAATGACTTCCTGTCCAAAATTTTCTCGGAATCGGAAACAACATAAAATTCTAGAAACAATAATTGATGCATCGACGAATTTGACGACAAATTAATCTGCAATGCACATGAATAAAATGCTCCGATATTGTATACAATGTATCGCGGTAAAACATTCAATATCAATCTTGTTGTTTTATTTTATACTAGCCTTTACTACCTACCACTAGGCTTCGACCGCGTATATATCAATTATCGCGATATAAGGTACCTCCATACCATATTTCATTCAAATTGGTGCAGCGGTTGTAAGACGGACTTTTGAATTTATAATTTAGGTGTATATTAAATTAGTATATATGACAAATTTAAATCATATTTACTACAAAAATAATAATATATCTGTCGGAATATACGTTATAGATCACTTCAGGCAGAAGTTGAAGCCAAAATCTACGTAAAGTATGAAGGTATTCAGCGCCACTGCGGTCTATGATGCGGAATTTCAATTGAGATTTAATGATACAAGGTTGCTATATATTTTTTCGCGGTAGTGTAATAAAGATGATTTAATGTTCAGGAAATAGGACAAGATAATATGGATGCGAAAACAAATTGTTTTAACATTTTTCTGGAAGATGGTAGGAGGATCAAGAGGGTTTCTTTTTAAATTATAAATACAAATTGAAGTGTTGGGGTGGTAGTGAAATGAAGTAATTAGTCTTCTAGAAAGATTAATGGCTTAAGTTATTAGAAAAAGTTGGTTCCAAAACATTTTACTTAAAAACAAAAATATATTAAAATCTCTATCTCAATATTTGATATGTGTATTTTTATTATGAGTTCTCAAAAAGTAATATAAGTAAACATTTTAATTTAAAAAAATTAACATATAATAACCGACTCGAAGAACTGGACTAAATTGAAATGGGTCCACATGGGAAGCACCAGCTTTCAAATAAAAAGTATCATTAAAATCGGTTCATTCAGTCAAAAGTTCTGAGGTAACAAACATTAAAAAAATACAGTCGAATTGAGAACCGTCTCCTTTTTTGAAGTCGGGTAAAAATTATCAGCAGCAACCAACCTTCGCCAGTATCGAAGTAACTTATTATATATATGAACTATATAAGTATATGTTAAGTTGATCTATTCCCATTAAAGTTTACTTCGTTGCATTTCCCCAAATCTAACCGTTATCGAGATATTTGAATTGAATAATTTTCTTTTTTTCATTTCTGTTTACCCGACTTTCAGCTGTCATATTATTACTTTTATTAGATTTTTAATACTTTACATATAGCTAAGATGACTACAATAGTCAATATTGTACGTAAAAGAAAAAAATAACTCGTTGTAGACGATTAACAATTTAAAAAATAACAAAGAGTTTAGAAAAAATATTTCTTAATGAATATCTAAAAAAAATATACCCCCCGTTTTGTAGATGGGTCTAAAAGTATTTACTATACATTTGTAATTTATGTAACGTATTAAAATTAACATATTAAAATTTAGTGCTAGTTTCAGACTTGACACAGAACTTTTAGGGCCCAAGTCAATATTCTTATTTATTACCTAATTTTACAATAAATAACTGTAAAATAATTGATTGGATTTTTTTTTGTGCAAACGAGCAGACATATCGCCTAATGTGAGCGATTACCGCCGCCTATAGACACCCACAATACCAGAGGCGTCACAAGTGCGTTGCTGGTCTTTGGGGGATAAAGAGGGGGTTGGAGAGGATGTTGGGAGGGGGTGGGGTTGGGGCGAAGGAATCACATGGTGGGGATCGATATGGGCAGGGGGATGGCTGAGGGCTTGGAGTATGGGCCTCCGTTATCCTCACTCTCTCGTTGAAACATACCGCAAGAGCTGTTTCACACCGGTTTTCTGTGAGACCGTGATATCATTCCGGTCAAGCTTGGCCATTCATGACGAAGCGTGATTTTGTAATTAAGTACATTCCATAATTCTGAATAAAAGACGTTACCTAGTATAATATTTCTTAGGTAGCAGAAGAAGCCGACCGACCGGACCAATTTTTCTTAAGCACTCCGTTCATTTCTACAGTAAGCATACGCACTCATAGCCTCTTTAAAGATTTAAGTACTCTTTTTCATTTCTTCGCAACTTAAAAGTACTTATATCAACTTATTGATGTCCATCTAGCCGATTTCGGCCACGCCGGCCAGTCTCAACGGAGACCAGCCAACTACGCAGGAGATATTATAGTGCACAATCACAGGTACACTCTCTGTTACCTTTCTCTAAACTTATTATTATCAGATTTAAACGCAGTTTCAGACACAGATCCTGTTTACATCCATAATTAATCAATCTATCGCTCTAGTACAAATACAGAAACATTAGTCCAATATTAGATTATTTGAGTAGTCGGTATAGTAGATCACTACTTCAGTTACAAAGTAATTACAAACTACTTCATTTATCAACCCCGACGAAAAATAATTCTGAGTGTTATCATGGATCAGTAGTTTTCTGTATTGTAAAAATTGTATTTTTTTATATCTGACTTTAGTATTTTAGTGAACATATCATAGAATATTTGGTAATATTTTTCAGCCTGACAGACTTTGAAGATGTGATGTTACGATAAGACGTTTTACAAATTAAAGGAAATGGCGATGGATTAGTTTCGCCAGTTGACAAATGGCAGAGCAAGATTGGTTGCAAAGAAATAAGGATTTCGGGCATTTGTTATTACAGATAGACGGTTACATCAATCTGAAAATGGTAAAATAACCAGCCAACAAAAAGCTGCATAACTTCTGGGCTTCAATAATGTATAAATCTACTATAATTTTATTGATACTGGTTCTAACAAATGCCTATGGAGATGAAAACGAGAAATCTTACTTCAATACATCACTGAAAACTAGCAGAACAAGTCGATGATACAGAATAAGCTTAAGATATGTTTGACCCTCTGATTCTTTCTCGCTCTCTCTATCTCTCTTTTTTTCTCTTTTCGTCTTTCTCTTAATTTATAGAGTTTCAGGTAAAGAGATTAAAGTTATAAGATTGATCAATTTCCATTTAAATTATTAGTAGCACATTGATGCTATTTGCGTTCACTGCTCTTGACTTTCAATAGATTCAGGAACGCTGATTGCATTTATGTTACAGAGATACTGACAAGAATACACCTTTCAAATGTCACATGTGGTCAATGACCGCTGAATACTATTATTATATAAGCTTATTAAATGCCAGCTTTTAAATATAAACTATTGGCAAGTGCATCAGAATGGGTGTTGACACATAATTATGATATGTTAATAAGACGTGGTTTTAATACCTGATCTACTTGAGTGAAATATTAAAAATACCTGGTCTACATCAATTGGACGACAGCAAATTTATGTTATGAGATTCAGCGAAGACTTATATGTTTGGAAGTGTAAATTCTGCTTGATGATATTTTGAGTCAATCTAAACTAAAGTGTAAGCACATTTAGAACATTTTATTGGAAAACACTGATTTGAATGTATCTATAATAATATAATACTCCTTGTGTCATTATCCTCAATTCTGAGGGTCGTGACCTCTATTTGGAGCTATCTCCTGCGGGAGACAGCTCGCCACCGGTTTCTATTTTGAGCAGTGTGTAGGGCAGCATGGATCGTAGTACCGAGAGTACAGCTGACTTGGTCTGCCCAGCGCAACGGGCTACGGTCCCTGGGTTTTTTCCCCTCTATCTTACCTATCATCATCAGTGAACAAACTACTCAAGGATTTTACAGAGGCACAGGGCCGATAGGCGTTCACAAATGTTCCTTCAGAGTGGACCCTGAAGGAACTTGAGACTCGTCTCGAATCTCTTTTTTAGATGATCCTGTGTATGTGATGTTGGAGCAAAGGTAGATGAAGTACTCCACCACCTTAAGGCTAAATGAACTGTGAGTTTCTGTTTATAATAATATGATACAACTTATCAAAAACAAAATTTTTATAGCATCACTACGCCATCGTATCGAAATACAGCGTGATGAAATACATTCGATATGAATATTAACGATGTCATCGAAACCTAGTCGAATTTACAAGCTATCCGATACATCGTAAAAGGATGAAATTGTATGTCTCTGAAACTGTATAACACTTATGTAAATGGATAGTAAAAATATTTGTATTCAGTATATGAAGATTATTTCAAAGTTACATATAGTTTCAGAATTACAACATATGATTGCCTACATTCATACCTATGTGGCATATATTTTAACACTTCACTTCAAGATTTATACTTAGCTACATAAAAATATCCCTTGACATAAAACACTTGAAGACTATTTTTGTACAAAGATGAAGAAAGCAATAATAACAGCCATTAAAGAGATACCTCTGGTGGACACAAAAGCTGTAATGCCATCTGGCGAAAAACAGGTAAACTAATGGCGTCATTACCACGTACTGGCAATTAACTTGAACATTAATATTATTTTATTTAAAAAACAAGAAAAAGTGTAATACTTTTTTGTTCTCCCATTTGGAGTGTAATAGTTCGATTGTATAGTCTATAATAAGTTTGTTATATTCTGGGTATAGTTTTTTTTAATGGAAAACGAGCAAAAGCGCCTGATAGTAAGCAATTGCTTCCGCCCATGGTCACACGCAATACCAGTGCCAGGGGTCACAAGTGCGTTGCCGGCCTTTAGAGCGTGGGGAGGGGAATGGGAGAAGGGTTTAGGGTATGGGCATCCGGTATCCTCACTCACTTGATGAAACACAGCGCAGGCGCTGTTGCAAACAGTACAGAGAATAATAATAATAAAATTAATATTCTTTATATTCCTTAAATAGTGTGTACCCATACATCTACAGCCTTTCGGTGTGTTACATAGAAAGTCCAATATGGACGCAGAATTACATAGCAATTCAAACCATTTTATATTAAACTTTAAGTGCTACGAGGTATTTTTTCATGTGTTATTACTCCAAAGGTATTCAGAGTCACTTAAAATTTTCTACTGACATTAAAAACCTCAATTAAACATCTAGTTTATTAGTTCAGCTTTGTTTATAAATTGAAAAGATTTTATTACATTTATACGTCAGGTTGCGGTCGTAAATGTCTCTACGAAATTTTTATACTGTGTAAAATTTATAATAATAAACAATCTGAAATATGTATACCACAAATGTTCATTTTATTAATTCAAATATATTTTAAAAACCTTTATTTTGATCAAAAGTTGCTACTTCGTAGCTATTAGTTGTCATGAGAATTCGCATTTAGCTAACTTTTCATCGTCAATTATGAAATTGAAAAACTATCTAAAATCCTGCTCAAGTTCCGCAGTCTTTCAATCAGTTACGCTTAGTTCCCACCCATTAAAATTTAAAAATAGAAATAGTGAGGCTATCATTCAATCAGTGCTTTAAAATAACCACTGCATTCTACAAATTTTATTCAAATTTCTTTTACATACAGCTCGCTTGTAGGATGCCATAGCCAGCTGTAACATGAATAGGAAAGGAATTTAAGATTGTTGAATCTTAGATGTGCGCAATCTTATACCCATTAAAAGACAGTTTTTACTCCTTGTGATGTACCTATCATACTAGTTATACTTTTAAATACATTGGGATTACAGCAAAGTATGTTTAATATATTATTATAAAATATATTTAATAATATATTAAAAATGTTTTATTACTGTTGCTAATTGACGTTCATGAGCTTAAAATTAATAATAAAAATGTTTTTCTTTTATGACGTAACTAAAAATTTAGGCTTTTCGTAATGTTTCCTTTCTCTGTGATATAAGACGTTGCTACATACTAAATTCAAGATTTTGAGTCCACGGGAAGTACCCTGTAGGTTTTGATTCCCTTGCGAATGTCGAAAATTTGTAGCATATATAAACGGCCATATCTTTTGATTGCGTTGACTTCTAAGTTTCTTTTTTCCATAGTTTTAAGGGATAGTATACCTGAGTATTTGATATGAATTTTAACTTGATACCTTCACGCATTCTTAAGAAAAAGGGTGTTGACGTGATTGAATATATAGACGGATAACAAAGTGATCCTCTAAGGCTTCTGTTTTTTCCTTTTGAGGTACTGAACCCTAAAAACTGACAGAACATTGTATTTTTCATTTAGGTAAAATATATTCTTTAATCTCTTAATGCAACTCATTTCAAAAAACCTTGCTGTGTCCATTTACAACTTAAACATAACTCTTGACAGACAAACCTCAGTTTTATTCGAAACAAGGAGGAAAATATGCAGCGAAATATAACAAAATACGTTGTACAAATCTACCTAATGGATCCGTCATTAGCAAAATAAAAATACCGATCTGAACTAGGCTTGCTTATGAATAATGCTGTCGAATCACTTGAGTCTTTAGAACAAAAATAAAGTTTGTGATAAATTTAAGCTGGAAACAATAAGTAATCAGAAAAATGTATATTGTACATATCATTATAAATGAAAAACTGAGTATGAATATTCGGTTTTCTCTCCTACAATTTTGATAACATTTGTCAATGTTTCTGATAGATAATAACTTTTGGGCAAACGAAATTCAAGCGAAACTAATATTGGAATAATAAAAAATAGAATTTGATAATCCAATCGCAAAAGAAGGTTATGCTTTTCGAATGCTAGATAATGTTGAAACGAGATAGAAAATATGGTACTCGTAAGAAAAAATAAGAGAAACATATAACAGTTTCTGCCGATAAAGGTTCTTTTATTTTATGACGCACTTTGTTACTTTAGCCAGTTTGTTTTTGGTAGAGGAAAGCCGGGTTTGTTCATATAAAATATGGCGTTGATCGTTTATGTGATATTTTGGGAGAATAGCTGAGCACTGCCGCGGGTATTTGTATTTACTACGCTTGTATGCCATATTTCTGTTACCCGAGAAATATTGGAATTTTTGCCCTACATTTTCGTAACATCTTTTAATTTATAAACCTCTATATTATTATTCTTCTAAAACTTTAACCATTATATCTAATCATACATGTTTTCAGTCCACAACGATATGACTGAATTAAGTTTTTTATATGAAACTACTGTCACTTCACTGGACTCCACAACCGAAATATAAAGCGATAAGAACTGTTGTATGCATATATAAGACTGCTGTAGAACTTATTATGGCTCTAACTATCAAGACAGGCCACGCAGGTCAAATAGAATAGAACAGAATAAAACAGAACAGAACAGAACAGAATAGAACAGAACAGAACAGAACGGGACGGGACGGGACCGGACGGGATGGGACGGAACAGGACAGGACAGGGCAACCTGGCTAGGGTTGCTTAACTTTACAATGAGTCTAACTAACTAGCCTATGCAAATAACTTTCTTGTAATTATAGCATGTAACCTTTCTCGGAACTGATTACAGAAAAAGAAGGGAGAATACAGAAAAAATCGATGTCTACTAGTTTACTGATCAAGTTCAGGCAAATATATATCGCAAATCTTTAAAAAGTCTAACTTTAGGTAATGCAACTAGAAGATACCCTACGGCCGTCCCTGCGGGGTCTACCCACAAAGATTTGCTCCCGTTAGTTACGCCAACCGGACCAACTCCCCGGAACTATCAAAAGGCCCATCAAGGACCAACCCAGTGACCCTGTAATTGAAGCGGCACGAAATATTATAAAAAAGGCCATTGACCTGAAATGGTTAGCCCAAACCCTAGCTAGAATCTAGGAAGAAAGAAACTATGAGCAGACAGAAATCCATTTCGCTTTTATTGTTTGATGTTTGATTTGTCTGAACTGCAACTTTCGTAGAAATATTTCTTATCAGGTAGAGTTGCTACTTACCAGATTGATGGTAACGATGAGTTCATACTGTTGGTGCTTGTGCCCTTTCTTCTTCTTGCCCTGTGGAGTTTTGACAGCCGCCGCTACTGCTGCCGCCTGTTTTGGAGGTGCTGTCTTTGCTGCTCCTTTCTGTGCTGAGGGCTTGACAGGCGTTTTAGGACCACCTTTTTGAGAAAGTTTCATGTTTTATAAATTTTAATAAATAACAACAAGGAAATTTTGTAATATTAACGTAAAATTACCATCAGCAGCCTTATTTGATATGATTGTTAAATAAACAAAAAGTTCTGTAGGTTGCCATTATTATAGTAGTGTTAAAGAATTAACTTCGTTGGTAATAAATATTTATGTCATATAAATATTCGGACTTAAAGTGTAGTATGAGATTCAAACAATTCTCCAGAGATTGATGGATTAGAACTGAGACAGCACAGGCATCTTAATACAGTGTCTTTGATAGACTCAAAATACTCATGCCTTAAAGCAACAGTAAATGAGCATTGTTAAGATAATGATGTTGGTTTTCTGGTCATAATCACCATTGATTATCATGATGATGAGCTAAAAATAAACATCAACAGGATTATAAACCAGATTGAGAAACACGAGAATGGGAAATTCTGATATTAATAATGGTCCTACCTTTTTGACACGGAGTAGTTGTTTTCTGTCCTGCAGCATTTTTCAGGTTAACATGTCCACTACCATCGGCAGGCTTGTTCCGCGCCTGTTGACAATAAGGTGATGTTTTACTGATGTTTTATAATTATGGAGAACCAACTCGGATTTATAATACGACAGTTACATGGATTTCAATATATGTATATACAGATCTGTTTAAATTGTGATGTTTATGACGGTTTAATTGATGAATTAAATTTGTTTCTAGATGAAATCTTAATTTGGATTGAAAAGGAAGATGCGGTTTTAATTTATTAATTTAATAGTTTGGTGCTTGACCTGCTAGTTCGATAACTGTTTTGAGATAAATATTATTGCTAAATTATGTTTTTTTTCCATTAAGTATTTCGTTTTCATATTTATTTGCAGTAATTTGTGTGTATAATTTTTATTTTTGAACGTACTAAAGTAACTCTTCCTGTTTGTAAGCATAAACAAAATCCAAGTGCATGAAGAAACAGTGGTCACTACACTCATTGCGAATGCAAAATATGCAACAATGTAGCATGATGACCCACATTAAGGCAGCTATTAAGATGCCTCTGCATCATTGGGCAGTGTAAGACTTCACCAACGAAATACAACAGTACGTATGCTGTCATTTTTGGTTGGTGAGAGTAAAGCCCCGGCCCGTTCGTGCTGAAATCAATGTGATTCTTCTTCTTGCATATTTAGTGTAAGGTGGAAGAGCCACGTAAAATAACAGCCTTTGTGCTATAGTGTTTTGTAGACGAGTGCGAGACCGGAGGCCTAATGATGTATAAGCATCACTAGGCCGCCATGGTGTGGGTAACCATGCAGCGAATCCAGAATCCAAAAGCAGACAATGCAACAAGCATTGTCTGCTTTTGGATTCTGGATTCTCCTTATAGTTTTCATCAGTTAGACATCTCAGCTCTGCTGAGCTTAAAATCAGTGTATATGTAACTCTAGCTATGACTGTGTACAGCTCCTAACTTAGACTAGAATTACGAAGAAGTCGGTATAGCGGAATACGGCTGTGAGCTTTCTTTTTAGAACTACACCGTTAAAAAAAAATCCTTCCTCGCTTTTGTTTTGAATTTACAATTTATTTTATATATTTAACAATTTAATAAATTGGAGGTTAGAAGAAAGCCGACAAGCTCTCTTGTTTTCTTAAAAACGCAATGAGAATGGGACAAGTGGTAATTAGTCAAAAAAAATGTTTAGTATAAAGTAATTATAGTTATTGAAGGAGAATTAGTCCGTGCAGCTAAAGGTATATAATTTTATTTCCTATGTCTTAATGGTTTTTTTGTCGTGAATTCAGTCCCCGTTTAGACTAAGCGGTCTAAAATTGTTTAGTACTATTTATTTAGTGCGTTTAAGATATATTCTCATTTATTCAAAATTTCACTAACTAAAATATATTCTCACTCTCAATTACAGCATAATAAATATTTATCTCTAAATGTTTGTTTACGAAACTGCAATTTCGGAAATCGTCGGGTGGAAAGACTTTAGAGTTTCTACTTTACTTTGTGGGGTCGTAAATTATAATCCACCTTTACGAGCTAAGCCACTTAGCGGTGAATTTAAACCAAAACAATGGAGTAATAAAGTTTTATATTGATTGAATTGATTGAAGATTGAATAAAGTATAATTGTGTATGTTCGAAAAAAGAACTGCCTTAACCTTTGCCTTACAGGCAATTAAATTTTTTATGCCTATGCTACCATGGGTGTGCCACGCTTCCTTGAATGGGCTTGCTCAACCCGAGCGATACGGCTTTACAGAAAACCAGTGTGAAACAGCGCTTGCACTGAGTGAGGATACCGTAGGCCCATACCGTAACCCCTCCATCCCTCTCCCCACCCCCAAAGGCCGGCAATGCACTTGTGACGCCTCTGGTGTTGCAGATGTCCATGGGCGGCGATAATCACTTACTATCAGGCAATGCATCTACTCCTTTGCACCATATCACAAAAAAAGGAACTTTTATGGCCTGTGCTAGTTAAAAAAACTTTTATATACAACACTTGAGAAAAACAAACCTACTACAATGTACTAATATATTACTTATTTGTTTCATGAAACTAAAAAATAATATACTTTTGTTAGAGGTTTTCAAATAAGGATTTCAGTTTTACAAGTTACGTTTACTTTCTAAAAAAATATAATTTAAAATAGTGAAGTAGCACTAAAATGTCTAAAAGGATATGTCCTCTTTGGGAATCAAGCTCATTATTTCATTCCCAGTATTCCTCTAATCACTATTAAGACAGGCTTCAGGCTTAAAATAAGAGGACCTGGATGATTTTTACTTTCATAAATTTTCAGGTCATGTCACTTTATCGCTCATGAAACTAATAATAATACAAGAAAGGTAAAATCTTAGATTTATGAAATGTATTTATAATCACAAATTTATCTAAACATGCAAATAATTTACATAGTTCATGAATTTTATTAAACTCCCTAAAAATGAATACACCTTTTTGTCAAACTCTGTTTAGAAGCTCTGTTGAGTTAGAGCTTAGATTGTCCTGTATAGTTCTCAAATATTTATATTATTCATATACAGTTCAAATAACTTGCTATCCCCAGACATAGAGGGAACTGAAGGACACCAGAACCGCAAGTATTCAGAGAAAAGCAATGACTGACGACAAAGACTGCTCGTTTGGCCTAGTGATTTAAGTGGTCTCCTTGCTGCTTTCTGCTGCGCCAAGTGTTGTGGGTTCAAATTCTAGACGGCACAACTATTTGTGTTATCCATAAATTGTTATTCTGAGTGTGGGTGTTCTTTTTGTACATTTCATGTACTTTTATAAGTTCCCCTGCGTCACAGGATGAATTTTCTTAGATATAAATTAGTTGTACAGAAAAAAATGAAATGCTTAACATCAATGCGTCGACCCGGCTCATAAAAGCTGAAGTATGTCTCTCATATAGTAAATTAAACTTTATTTATTAAACAGAATGAGATTTTTCTATTCAACATTGATAATATTATTGATAATCGGTACGTGAGTTAATACACTTTAAAAAATACATCCTTTAAAGATCTAAATTCTTTAGTACAACATTCCCAATTTCCATAACCACGTGCAGAATAAATATATCAAGGCGAAATTCTCACCAGTCTCGCTCTTCAGCCAACTATTCACACATTTCAAGCACGTCACATATTCTTAAAAAAAGTTATGCGCAATATTCGAACTTAGCTGGAAACTTCCTTATCGCCACAGCTCATAAAATTTAAAAAATAACCCCGACATTTCTCGACGTAACAAAAGTATTTGTCATTATTTTATAAAAAAAAAGTCGTATTCCATTTAATTTGTGGCGCCATAAACGTTTCGTTGACAATTGTTCGTAGGCGAGACGCGATACAAGCCTACTCGAAACTAACTATAAGCTTTGGCAAAAAGTATAAATCTGTGCGCAGTGACTTTGTTGCAGCGTGTTGTACTATTAATATCGTTCCTTTAATAATAGTAAATAGATTCTTGTATTGTAAATTTTTTCACACTTGTGTAATTTAGAAATTAAATGATAATTTGATTTAAGAAATAAGTAATATATTGATTTATTGTCTAAAACCTAAATTCAAAAAATAATCCAATTGCAATATATAGGTTTTTATGTTCATTTTATATTTACCATTGTGAAATTAAATTATTTATGACAATATTTTTTCCAATACTATGTTTAATTTGTTTTTTTTTAAACTACCGTTGAAAATTTCCCTTTTACTTCTAAAACTGACTGATTATTAAAAAATAATGATTATGAATAAAGTTTCGATAAACGAATTCCCAATAGTAGTATTATAGGTAACAGATGCTTTAATTGTCAAAGTATACCCACTACAATGGGTGACTCGACCAGAGTCACCACGAAAGGGAATAGGCGCACGTATTTTTGATTTGTAGTTAAAGATGACTTTAGGCAATAGTAGGTAGTTACAATTGATCGTCTATATACACTCAGAAGAAGACAATTTTATCGTACAGTGCCTCTTTAACAATCATGGAAAAATTATAAGTATTTACTGAATTTTTTTTATTCAAAGTAAGATGGGAAATGGTTTTATACGAATATATATCGAAGACCGCACTAAATAGCTTAAATAGACCGGAATGTTTGGTTATTTTTAGTCAATTATTATGTTTAGCACTGCATGAAAATAGTCTTTAGTCCTCTAATACCTATTAATAATAATAATAATAATAATAAATATTTCAAACTAAGCAGAGCTTGTACTATGGGTACAAGACAACTTATATTAATACCTATATACTTTTGTTTTTTTTGTAAATACATACATATTATACATAGAAAACATCCAAACTCCGAAACAAATATTTGCAGATCATACAAACATTTGGTCCGACTCAAGAATCAAACCCGAGACCTCTAGCACAGCAGTCGCATTCGCTACCACTGCGCCACAGAGGCAGTCAAAAATAAGGTATTTGACTTGGACTTTTGGTAGTATAATGTCGTAATATTTAAGCTGTCTAACCAAACTCATAAGTTAACTAGGTCTTTATTACAAGATACAGCAAAAAATATCAAGATATTTTTATAAATGAATATCAAACAATAACAATTTTTGGAAATTGAGTAACAATCGATAATAATACAATTTTATGATTCTATTTTGTTGAGTGTACACTAATTTGTCAAAGCAGTTGCTCATATAAAAGTCTCAAAAGATTTATGATATCAAACATGTTACACATATCAAGACCTGATTTATAGTCTGTATATCAGCAAATAATTTAACAAACAAAACAGACAGTTTATTTTAAACGTCATGGTTGACATCGTTTATATGTCAAATTAAATAGTTACTTCCCTTTATTTCAACGCCGCCGTTTTATTTCACTAAACTGCGTTATTTATTAACTTATAAAAGTAATATAACATAAAAGTTCTGTGTTTTAATATCATTAACTCGCAAATGTTACTTCACTTTGACTTTAACAATACTCAATCAAATATTGTGGGAGAGCCACACTTCGGCATCAATGGACCGGCTCGACCGGAGTGATACCACGGCCTCACAGAAAATAAAAAACAGCGCCTATGTTTCACCGAGTGAGTGAGGACCCCCCACCCAATAGCCCAAAGGCAACGCACTCGTGACGCCTTTGTTGTTGCTGGTGTCTAAAGGTGGTGGTAATTGCCATAATCAGGCGATACGTTTGCCCGCTATTAAATGAAAAAAAACACATCTCCCACAGGATCTTCTCATCTCAAACTAAATAGAGCCAAACTGTGGTAATCAAGCTGCTGATCAATGTACTTCAATTCTAAATTTCATGTGGTGACGGATTGATAATATGAAGTGTCACCACCGCCATTCATCTCGTAACTATTGTAACAGAAAAACGAAATCCACGCAATACAACAGCGCTACCAAGAGAAGGAAAACTTAAAACAAAAACTGTACCAACTCTTCTGGCCAGCGTGATATATTAAACCAAAACCTCATTTCTAACGAGAGCTCTAGGAGTCTAGGAAGACTATTTAAGACCGTTGATGATGATGTACAAGGTGTAAATAAAATACGTCCAGGTTAAGAATCAACGATCATGATATAATTAGATGTCCTGAATCGGAATCGAACTTTCGTCACCGGCTTAGCAGTCAAGGAATATTTGAGTTATAAAACTATATTTTCTAAACTCCAATCATCCGCGACATTATGTGCAATAATAATAGTTGGGATGGCAGTACTTGTTCAATACCGCTGTCTTATTGGCTATAGACCACAAAATACTTGAATAATTTGTCTAAAATGGATAATATAGAAACGATCAGAGAAAGAAAAAACAAAGGACGTTAGAGATGCGGGCACCTTGGAAACATGCTAAGACTAGTGAAATCAATTTGCCCTGAAACCAGCTGTGTTTTAATCTAACACAGATTTTTTAATTTCTTCAATTGCTTGGCATTTAAGTTAAATGAACCATTCACTTAATCGAAAAAGGCTGTGCTATAATCAGAATTTAAATACCGTTAGAACAATGAATACTGTGATTGATATACTATTGTGTAGTATAGAGTGAGTGAGGATACCGGAGGCCCATACCCCAATCCAACGCCCCCTATCCCCCTTCCCCCCAGGCCGCCATAGTGTGGGTCACCATGCTGCATTGGCATTGAGGATGGTGACCACCACTCTTGGATTCTGCTCATGCTTTCCATCAGGCAGGGCAGAGTCATTTTGGCAGCTTAAATATAAAAAAAAAAAAAAAAATTAAAACTGAAATCGAAGTTCTAAAACATAAATAATTTGAAATCTTAGATTTTTGCAACTGAAGAAAGTTTTAGGGGTTCTTTTTAGAAGATCTTTAGAAGAAGATCAAATAATGCTTATTTAGAGCTTTTCTGTTAGCACAGATCACAATGATTGGCATAAAGCTTGTCAAAAAAAAAATGAATTTATTTAAGTTGATTCTGAATATTGCAATGTAAATACAACGAAAATCAAACTAATCGTCAGAAACCACGAGCACGTAGCAGCCAACTCGGCGCATAAATTAAACGACTTACATCAGACCTGAGCCTTATCATTTTAGTAATGATTTAAGCTGTTTACGTGTTGAATACAAAAGGTTTGGGATCATGTAAGAATTATAATGTTACAAATTTACTCCCTAATCAGAGAACGCGATATCGACCTTTTTAATGAATAAGATAAAGATGAACTTAATTTAAAATGCTTCTCTTTATAATAATTAAGATGTTTTCATAATTTAGCTTAACGTCCTAAGCAACAAGCATTCTTATCTAATGTGTTGGTTGGATAGTAACTGTTAATTTTTCTCGTTAGTCCTCATTACTCCTGTTGGTAATCACTGAACAATTGCCAATATGCTAACGAGCCAAGTGAAGACTTCCACTCCGAGCCTTAGCCTACATCTCGAGTAAGTTTTGTCAGTCAGCGGTTATCAGATCAGATGAATATTCAGTCTGTAGCCCCAGTAACGTAGGGAGCGCTGAGTTCCAAAATAATGTGTGATAGAATGTTGTATAAAGCATATTACAGAGTATCCTAGTACTTCCACATAATAACAATACAGAGAAGGTATAGAATTATGAACAGAGTAACTAACGTGATAATAATACATTGGCACGAAAATATATTAGAGACGAAAGGAAACCTTGTTAAGTTTTCCAGTCCAGGTCAACGGTGCAGATTCTATTAGCAAATTGTCCCCATTAGGTAATAAACAAGGTGGAAAAATTATTACTATTAAATATTCTTTCTAACTTCCCTGCTTGATCTGAAAATAAATATAAATTTGACATGGGTACCATATTTAATGTTAATTCAGAAACAGACATATGCTACATCAGCAAATACTCGCTCTGCTTCAGTGTTATTTAATCTTTCATCCACAGCAAACTGTCTTTCAAATGATATGAACGGCAAAAAAGATTACTGTCATGAATATATAACTGCTCCCAGCTGTGTGCTTTTACCAGGGAAATGAAATCCCCAGTCAAGTGCGGCGATTTCGTCGGCTATATCTTCCAGGATCGTTCATTATGGCGGTTTAAGCGTTTTAACTTGAAAAAGCCCTTGGACGTAAATAAAGATATTTCTTTAATGAAATTGTCGATATATATTATGGTGATATACATTGATATTATTGTAAAATTACTTTTAAGCTGTAATGAATTAAAACATATTTAGTTTGCAGTTGAAAGTATGTGTCATTTTGAATAGAGTCGGCAGTTATTTGATTTTTATTTGTAGCTAGGTGACCTGGCAAACTTCGTAACGCCTTGTATTCTTCGTGAATATTGCCTAAACTGCCGAAAAACTCATTTCAGTATTCGTGGCCGCCTCAACTTCAAACGCGTAGTATTCAGTCCCGGACTATGAAAATATAACATTTCCGGTTTCCTTATAATTTTCTTTCATACAAACCTTGTCTTCGCAATAACAAACACATAAATAAAAGAATTATTCAATTTAGTGCAGTCAATCGAAAGTTATGCGCGTACATACGTTTCCGTGATTTATTTATATTTTTTATTTGTATAGTTTTATTTTTTCTTATTTCATATTACATTCCAGAAGAATATTTTAAAATTTCCTAATTCAGATACAATACATCTATCATCTATCACCCGATTTTGCAATTAAAATATCCAATTGGCTAAGAGGTTAAATTTTTGTCCCACAATAAAGTAATTTATGACTTATTAGACACAATTTACTTTTCCCTGAAAGGGGAATGTTCCTCTGGAAGAAATTTTAATTTAATAATTGATTAGTCAAAAAGTTGATAGTATGTATAGTCGAAAATCATAAAAATACCGAGTAAACTTTTTAGATCTCTACACCCTTCAAAGGTTGTCTGGTAGCGGATGATTGGCACTAAGTCCGCCGATGTACAGAAGTGCATTAAGTTAGTTGTAAATATAACAGTATCCGCGACTTAAAAAATATGAATATTATTGTTATTTAGATATGTATAACCAACTAGTAAGCTGACAGTAGGTTAACTCCCTATAACATGAGTAAGTTTCAAATTTATTGTTATAAAACTTCAATGCACCCAATAATAATAAGAACGTACTAAAACTTAAGAAATTCTCGATCAACCGTTAACAACATAAAAGTATTTTTTCCTATGTAATCTCTAAGGGGTTTGACTTATAGACGGCCGTAAAAGGAATCGTTGGTTTGCCAAAAGGCATAAAAATGTTCGGTGAAATTTTTCCGAAATCCCTATTGTGATAATGGGCTATAAATTTTGTCTCTGTAACACGTTCTTAAAATACCAATACTTCTCCCTTAGTTCGAGAATTATTGCTTTTTTACCAAAGATTTAATTTCAATTCATTTGCTATGGGAATGATAAAAACAAATCACGTTTATGTTAAAATTTAAAGGTCCAATGCAACGGCAGAATCATCCGACTAGGCTTCTGGTAAAAGCAATTATTATGGAGATGTTTAATAGAATTCTCATCACGTGAAGTTTTACTTGCGGGATGCAGAATAATTAATATTAGTAGTTAATTCACTACAGATTTACGCGACGTTTATGTTCTTTAGACACTGAAGACCGAAATCTGATCTAAATATGATATTCTTTAAATCATGCTACCATGCAACCTTAAGAACTATTTAGAAGTACCTACGTGCTTAAATTTATTTCTAAACTTTAGTCAGTATATTACAGTTATTCTAAGTGACGAGGTTAAATGTTACTAACTTTTGTGTCGAAAATGAAATATTTATATATCACTATCCATGTGCATTGAATCAAGCATAAAGTTCAATAGAACCAAGATTATAATCAGCTCCAAAACTCAATCCATAGCCAGCCATATTTAAATCAATAACAGTCACTTAGAACAGGTAGAAAGATTTAAATATCTGGATAGCACTAACACAGGATTCAAGAAGTTCACTGGACATAGAGGAGACTGTTCAAGGGCAAAATTAATACCAAAATAAAAAAAACTGCTCTTTAAAACAAATATTTGGAGCATTTCTCTTTATGGCTGCTGGACGTGGACACTAATTAAAAGGGAGCGAGATAGGTTGGCGGCGTTTGAGATGTGGTCCTGGATGCGGTTGATGAACATCACATGGACAGAGAAAAGATCCAACAAGGAAGTCCTAGTAACGGTCAATGAAAAGAGTGAATTGTTACCAGCAGGAGAGGCAAAATGGTTGGCCACTTGATTATACACGACCATTTGTTTAAAGCAATACTAGAAGGAAATATAGAAGACAACAGAAAACAAGGAAGGCCTAGAATAAGCTATATACAGCAAGTAAAGGAGAAAGTTTGACGTCGTGGCCTATCTAGAGGTCAAACAGATCTTAGAAAACAAAGAGAAGTGGCGCTTGCTCTACCGACAAGGGACTAGCCCTTAAATAGAGAGGGAGAGAGGGAGAGATCCGTTCGCAAGTCAATCTAAATTGACAAGAGTTGAATCGGCTTTTTATTTTCATGTCCTCTGCACGCCACTCTGATCGATTATGGGCTGTATAGTGTCTATTTGCACCAATATATTAACCAATAATTGACTGCAAGAACTACGCACATCAAGCAGAAGTAAATACGTAGTAAATATTTCAATTAAAGCATTCAATTTTAAACTTCACACAGCACCGTGCCAACTTCGCAATTCCCACTAGCGCGCCAACTAAATATATTAAATGATTCCTAGAATGAATTCGCAGGTGTTTTTATGTCATTTTTTTGTTGGATATCTGGCAAACGAGCAGACGAATTGCCTGATGGTAAGCAATCACCGCCATACATGGACACACGTAACACCTGAGGTATCACAATTGCGTTGCCGGCATTAAGGAGATGGGGAGGGAGATACGGGAGAGGTCCTGTTTCACACCGGTTTTCTGTGAAGTCATGGTATCACTTGTGCCGGCCTATTGGTGCCGAAGCGTATCTCTCCCACGGCTTAATTCAAATATGTCTGAGTGTTTATACATAAACATTGTGCACTCTATAATATAAAAATGTCAAAAGCGTGACTTTTAAAGTTACTATTCAATAAAAAAAAATTTAAGGACAGTAGTGACGCGCTAAGTTGAACCAAATATCAAGGCTGACATACCAACGTTCCCCTATTTGAAAGATATAAATTCGTTGTAGTGGATATAAATAGTCCGAATTTGGAAAGGACAATGAACAACCTATTAATTGGAATCCTCGTCCATAAAACAATTTGTCCTATAGCTATCAAAAGAAAGTTAAATAGCAGATGAAGTGGTGCTTGGTGTATATAGGGATCTTATAAATAATGGATAATTGATGAACGATCATGCTGCCATGGGCCCGTTATTTAATTTAATAGCGGCATATAGATGTATGGGCACGCATCTATTGCGGCGGTAAGACTCGATTGACTCGAGAAGCGTCACGGGACTCTCTCACACCGGTCGTCGCAGGTGATTACTAGAAAAGAATGCTTCTGAGATCGCCTGTGTCTAGTGTGCAAGGAGCTAGCATCTGAGTGCCACCACTGCGATGGCCAGATCGTAGACACAGCGCTCCAAATGCTGGCAAAATGTCGGGCATAGGAGGCGTGATCGTCATCGTGGAGTTCTCTCGCTCGGTAGCATTATTGCAGCCCTATTGCGGAACGAAAGTGCGTTTCTATCTGCAAGCTATGCTTGCCAAGAAGACGGCGAAGCGGGACCGGGAAAGGTTTAGACCTCTCTAGGTCTACCAGGCCCGGGAACAGGCCATGTATCTCAGATGACTCTGGCGCCGGAGATCCCAAAATGGCTAGTCTTAAACCAAGAATTAGCCAATGACACCCAATAATTTAGGTTTAATAATTGCAGAACGAAAAACGCCCCACCTTTTGGGGACAGCAACAGAAACATCGAGGTTTCCATACAGAAGAGGGCGAGAGAGAGGGAGGGGAGAACGTAATTTAAATTTTTTGTTAATTTACAAATTAAATAACAATTACTAATCAGAACTTTGGGATTATCGTTTGACTAGCGAGACTTTGATGTTTAGCTGTAATTTTAGTCATCAGTGTCAGTTTTGACAGTTTCAATATTAATAGATTGCTAACTGTCACAAAATATGAACAAATAAAAATTTTTGTTGAACAATGACAAAAGAGATTTTGCATTTGTTTAGAATATCTTTTCTTCTTACCCTTTTAACTAAGTTTATTGACTATCTGATAGCATTTTACAGTCCGTAGTAGCTGATTGGAGACTATAAACGCAAATAAAGACGAAGAACTAGGCTAGTGTAATTATAATTGGGACATGCTTATGTGTTAAGAAAGATTTACGAGCGTCAAATAGAGAATGCTCATACATTAAATTTATAATACAATGTCACTTAATTCAGAGTAATGAATGCGAATGTTGATGCGCAGATGTATTCTGATTGATTAATACATAGTCAGTTTGGATTGAGGCAAGCTCGTATTTAATGTGGGTTAGAACGCGTTTAGATGATTCACGGTCATGCTTTTTATAATTGACAAAGGAAGAGTGTCAATTTGAAATACAATATATTGTAAACACGGCATGAAAATATGGTAGGAAATTGTTGACACGTATCTTAGAAATCTTACGAATCTAAATTTAAAGTATAATATAAATAAAGCTAGAAAAAAAATACGCTTACAAAGAAACATGCGGGTGAAATCAACAAAATGATGTTAAAAATGATGTGTATAAGGAAGTAATGTCTTATGTTTGCTGCGTTTTAAAATACGTAACTTGACCATAAATTATGCCTTGACATAATTCGAATATTGTTATTTTCAAATTCAACAAGGTTGATAAATAATATTGAGCATAAAAAGATTGGCAAAAGGAAAAGTAATAATTTACACTCCACAAAATCAAAGATTTATGAAAAGTGTTCTTACTATTTGCCTCAACGACTTGAATATTGTTTGAAACTTTTTTATAATTTTATGAACGCGTGTAATATTAGTATATGTATATCTGTACTATTGAAATAACTATCTTGTATATGTAAAGTGGGAGTTATGGTCATATTATAAAGTAATCCATGTCATGTAATAGATTAAAACCAGGACGAAGCTGCATTGCTAACACTGTTATCCAGTAAAAGTGTACTCTTCTTACGAATCTGCCATTGAGAAATCATTGGAGTTGTTACTTACAATAGTTTTATAGTTTTATATACATTTTTTTTTTGTTAACGGGTTGGAAGATCCTCATAGATGTCCTTGCGGGGAGGAGTGAAAGGGTGTGTCGAACTTTTACCGATTAAAAGCCACCCGGTGATCCCTTTGCTTGAATATAGCAATGGAAGCGAGAATCTCAATTGCATTCTTCCGCCAAGACATCATATAACTGCGATTAACTTAGGAACAATTTCTTTTTATATATTCATATATTTTGTAGCGATAAATAAAGTATATAACTTGCGGTAACAGGGGCCGATAACGAAATATCCGAAAGAGGATTTCTCAGCAAGTGGGTTTGTAGACACATTATGCTTTAATGCATATCACTAGCTTGAAAGCTGTAAGTATGACCCATAATCGAACCCCGAAATGGCTTTTTAGACAATTAAAAAGAAAACTTTTAAAAACAATTGGATTAAGAAGGGTGATGATTTCTGAACCAAAATTCACCAGAAAAAGTGGGCTTTATTAGTAGCCCAATTTTTCAGTTTCAGGAAAATTCGTCAAGTGGCATTGTTCAAATAGATTTTTATGTCGAAGAAACTATAATTTAGTTATAAATAAAACTTATTAGTATTAGTATTATTTTAGTGAGTTATAATTAAGTGAATTCTTTAAAAATAATTTAATGTAATAATTTTTCATTAAAATAAAAACTAAATTTGCTTTAAGTATAGTAAATAGCAATATCCTGGAAGGCAGATACTGAAATTATATATATATGCTGCTTCGCCTGAAAGCGTATGAATACGAACAACAAAATATCAAGGGAAATTCTGTCTGAATAAATCCATTTCAATTTATATCACGTTACCGTGTGAGATAGGCGACATGTAATACGTTTACACAAACACATACATACATTATAATACTTAACGCTAAAATTCTTGTTTTCAATTTGATATGCATGGCCTCAATATTCAGTATTCAGGTTAAAACCACCAGTATTCTTACATAGAAACACTTTTTTTAAAGTTTTCTTTGGTTTTTGTCGTCTACTATTACCTATTAAGACGCACACAAACGTTTTCTTTGTCACGAAGTTTTAATTAGACGCTACAGATTTAAATAGACGTCTTAGTATTGTGAATCGGATTTTTAAATTTCTAGCTTTTAAAATTAAGCAAAAATACAAATGTTTTAAGCAGCAAAATCCGTGATGAAAGTGAAATCCAGGTTAAAAAATAAGTGTAAAATTAATAGTTGCCGCCGTTACAAGCCTACGTCAAGCAAAACAAATTTCGACCAAGCATTGTCCGTAACACATCGTTTAAAATTCGAACGTGTCTCTAAACGGCCAGTTTAGTTTGTTACACGCCGCGCGCATCTCTGCCAGAGCCCGCCAATTCCGGATTATTAAATTTAATTTCATTTTATTTTATTCAAAAACAATTCTACAATGGTGCGTCAATATTTTTATTCAATTAAATTAAAATAAAACATTTAAATTAAAAAAATGTTTTAAATAAGGTTAAAATTTTATTAAATAATATTTTTTTATTCATGATTGCAGTCGTGTTTACGATTAAGTAGCCGGAAAAGCATGACTGACGATGCTCAGATAATTAGTAAGTATTTTATATTTATTATCATTTAAATTTAATGTTCACAATAAAAACCTAATAGTTAACTTAATTTTTTGTATAAAAATAAATCTCAAAAATTTATACTTCATAGCTAAAAGCGCATAAAATTGAAAATATAATTTCATCCGAATTGCCGAACTACACAGAGAGAGGTGGCATTAAAATATTTTATTCATAACGCATAGATACAAAGTACGCTTAGACAAGTAATAAAAGTTTAGGCATTCAAGTAAAACTCTCATACAGTTTAATTTATTTGCTATCATTTATATGTAAAGCGGATATTTAGAAAAGTAATGGTATGCGAGTATAATGGAAATTTAGACTGCGTCACGTTTTGACCAGTTTATAGTACCTGTAGACAAAGACTATCGCTACTGTTACTATTTCAAAGGTTTATATATTCATAGGTTTGGGTAATTACCTTTTTTTACCTTTTACTACTTACTTTGATTCCTATCAAGCGATTATAATGATATTATTTTCTATCATTCATTGCGGCAATTAAAAAAAAAGTAATAGAACGCGAAATTATCGGGATACATTTAGACTGCGTCACGTTTTGACCAGTTTACATTACCTGTAGACAAAGGCTATCGCTACTGTTACTGTTTCAAAGGTTTATATATTCATAGGTTTAGGTAACTACCTTTTATCACCTTTACTACTTACTTTGATTCCATTCAAGCGATTATGATGATATTATTTGCTATCATTTATTGCAGCAATTAAAAAAAATAATGGTACACGAAATTATCGGGATACATTTAGACTGCGTCACATTTTGACTGACCAGCTTACATTCCCCGCAGATAAAGGCTATAGCTGCTGCTACCATTTCAAAGGTCATACTTTTATTCCACTCAAGCGATTACGATTTTATTATCAGCGATTTAATCGTATAGCATAGTACTTAAAAGTTAAAAAGTTAATTGTCATTAAAAAACATCAATAACACAGTTAGTTTATGATATATTATTTTTTTTTCTTCATGGAATAGGGGGCAAACGAGCAGACGTGTTGCCTGATTGTAAGCGACCAACGCCGCACATGGACACCCGTAACAATAAAGGCATCACAAGTGCGTTGCACGCCTTTGGGAGATAGGGAAGAGGATGGGCCTCCGGTATCCTCACTCACTCGGTGAAATATAGCGTTAGTGCTGTTTCACACCGGTATTCTGTGAAGCCGTGGTATAACTCTGGTCAAGCCAGCGCATTCATGCCGAAGCGTGACTCTCCCACAGTAGAATGACTTACTAACTTAAAAACAATCAATATCCATACTTAAATTATGAAGAGGTAAAGGATGTGAGGCTGTAAAAGCAATCTTTGGATTTACTCAACCAATTTAGGATTTATTTTTTTTAATAGAAAGAAACATTAGTTATAAGTGTCATAGGCTTTGTATCAACCCAAAAATTGTTAGCACGATATACGATACACACGGCAAAAGAAAGTAAAAAACAATTCATATATAGAATTTGTATATTTAAACAAATTGCTGTTCATTTATCTCGTTTTACCTATTTGGCTAATATTGATCTTGAGAAATTTTTGGAAAATCAGAGAAGGTTTAAACAGTGAGAAACAAATAATAAGTGGCAGAAAACAGCCACAATAAAACTTTCCAATACTGTGGCACATATGACGTCTTTTGTCTTTACACCCGACTACGAAAGAAGGAGGGTTATGTTTTTCGAGTGTATATATATGTATGCGGTATATTTCTTTAAGACTAAGCGGCTTGTCATATTTCTATGTATGTGGTGTCAACTGATTCGTCTTAGTCGTGAGAGTAACAATGAATACATCAAAATTAAAAAAAAACTGAATTTAATGAATGCAGATATTTATTTCTTTAAACGTAATGCACATATTGTGTTAATGACATGGGGCATTCTTTGCCAGTCAACCATTGCGTGATATAAAAATATGAGGCGGTAGGTGCAAAATTGTATTTTTTTTTTTTTTTTGTTAAAAAGCATTAAAATACAGTCTCTATGTTGAAAATAATATAGAACTATTGATTTAAGGTAAATAACATCTTTGAATAAGAGGCTTAAATCAAATAAAACATGGGTGTTCTTTGGTCCGTTTCACGTATGTTCATAAAGTTCCCGGTGACACAGGATATTTTTTAAAGCGGATTTGTCTTTTAAAAAACACAGAAAAACATTCAGAATCATTAACGGTCAGTGAGCCTTGAGTTCATACTATAGGTATACGCAATGCCTTATTACCCGACTGCGAAAGAAGGAGATTTATATTTTGAGTTTATATTCATGTATATTTCTTTGGCACGCCCTGGAGCCTAAACGGCTTGTCGTATTTTCATGTCATCATCATCATCATCAGCCTATCGCAGTCCACTGCTGGACATAGGCCTCTCCAATTTCACGCCACTTAGTTCGATCTATGGCTTCTAGCATCCAGCTCCTGCCAGCCGTCTTGCGCAAATCATCGCTCCACCTGGCTTGTGGACGTCCTACACTACGTTTGCCGAGACGCGGTCTCCACTCAAGAACTCGTTTACCCCAACGGTTATCGGTTCTTCGGCAAATGTGGCCAGCCCACTGCCACTTCAGCTTGCTAATCCTGTGGGCTACGTCGATGACCCTGGTTCTTTGTCGGATCACCTCGTTTCTAATGCGATCCCTTAGAGAAACGCCGAGCATATACCTCTCCATTGCACGCTGAGCGACTTTAAACTTATGGACCAGTCGAACCGTAAGTGTCCACGTTTCGGCTCCGTAAGTCATTACGGGTA